>VDFB02058242.1:665021641-665093356 GCA_007258455.2 Sequoia sempervirens | reverse complement strand
GATTATTTAACCCTAAGTCATCAAACATGAAGGTGAGTCGACCTCCATTTTTGACAGCAGCAAAGCTTATTTCAATTTGAATTCGTTCAGTTTGTTAAAACGTGACAGCGCTTGTTCTCATGCGTTTTTTCAGCTAGGTTATTTGCCAAGTTTTATTGAAGACTTTTTCCTTGCTCTAATGGCGTCCAGATTTCATTTTATTCACCAAGCAAGAGATAAATCGGCCATTTTCAACTGTCCGGCCCTAGTCGCGCGAATTTCCTGCGCGTTTTTCATTTTACCTTCTGCATTTTCGCGTTTTTCTTCTTTATTTCGCTTTGATAAAACTTTAATATTTTAATAGATTTTTCAAAGTAAATATGGCGCATATATGCAGGCTCATATTTGAAGATTAACACTTCAAAGAATACATTCTAGAAAATTCGCGTTTTCTTATCAATTCGTGATTTTTATGAAATCCGCGAATTTTTAATTTCTTCCCAGATTTGGCATTCGTGCTTTACAATGTTTTACTTTTATTTCATTTGATTTTGACCAATCTTTTATTTAAATATATTTGTTTATTATATTAAAATACTTACATAATATAGTTTATGCATAATTATTTAAATTATCAATTTAAATAATATTGTATACATTTTAAACTATATTATATTAATATTTTAATATAATATTAAATATATTGAAATACTTAACATTATATTAATACATATATATTCATTTATATTATACATTAAACATGTAAATTAATATATATGTATTCGTATAATTTCAGAGACAAGATATCATTATAATATCAAATTCATTTATCTTGTTAGCCGTGGGTATGTATACTTGTATATATATCTGTATATATACTACATGTATAAGTATCCATAAATACATTTATATTGACACATACGTATGGCATATCCATCTGCTTAATACGTTTGTATCGACATGAATGTACTTATGGGTACTTGTACATATCGTATTCGTATGTACAAATACACATATCCACCTCTAACCAGAACATATCAGTTATAAGGTTATATTGGCGCATCACTTGTTTCGGGGAACCGCGACTCCTAATGATGAGACAAATCTCTGGGACTTACCTTTAACGAAGCAATGGCTTAGCCTGCAGTTCCTAAGGCTTGTGTAGTGTATGTTAGGTTAGTATCCATTCGCATTTGCAGAATAGAGTTTCCTCGAATATTATCTCTCTCATCAGAATTCTGATCTTATTACACTGCACATCCGCGACGGCGAAATCACCGTAATCATATACTCCTTAACAAGGGTAAAAACATCTCACAAGTTAGATTAACATTATTCCATAACTGTATGCAACATTTAATCAAAACTAAATCATTTAGAAGTAACAATCAAATGAAACCATCATTTAAACAGGACTCATTCATTAATTAACGAGATCATTCATGTTTTATTCATCATCAAGATTCAAACATTACATTCAATTGCCCTATACAATAGTAGCTATAATATCGGGATGTAACATACTTCCCCCCTTAGGAATCATCGTCCCCGATGAACTAAGGTATTATTCAAAAAGCATAAAAACATGACTCTACATTTATTCTACATTCTTGAAAGTTTCAAGAATGTTTGATTGGCGCAATTTGGACATCAACTTGTCCATCACTCAAGGCAGTGTTCTTCCTGTGCTGAAACATGGCCTTTTGAGTAGGTAGTGAATTGCCATGCTGGGTACCAAAAGTTTTATTGGGGCATTCATTTGCATAATGATTACCCCTACAAATAAAGCATCCTGCTTTTGGTCCTCTTTTCTCCATGGTTTCCCAAGTCTTATTATCACCTTCACTGGCTTTTCTATTGTCATTATGCCTGGAGTTGTCTCTTTTCCAGTCTTTTCTGAATTCTTTCTCATTGAAGCGAGATCTCTTCCCCTTTTTCCTTGCTGCATCTTGCGCAAATTCTTCCTTCTTGGGGGCAATCTTTTCGGGGACTTCAGTTTCCTTCTTTTGTTCTTCTCCTTCATATTGATTGGAGTCTGCCTTAAGCTTCTGTTCCCGCTTAATGGATTTTTCATACACAAGATCCATTGTAGTCGGACCATGCATATCGACTTCACCTCCAATATTTCTGTTCAGTCCCAAGATGAATTTCCTGATCCGGAATCGTTCATCTTTATGATAGATAGGAACATATCGAAGAAGCCGAGTAAACTTCTCCCAGTACTCGTTGACTGACATGGTCCCTTGCCTCAATTCTTGGAAATCAGAAAGTTTTTGGTCATAATAGAGTTGTGGCAACCAACGCTTACGGAAAATTTCAACAAACTCTTCCCAGGTCAGCTTCCAGGAATTAATATCCAGTTCCAGTTTCTTGTTTATCCACCAGTTGGAGGCTTCTCCTGCTAATTGATAAGCACCCCAAGCTGCTTTAGTAACTTCGTCATAATTTCTTATGTCAAAGTACTTTTCCATTTGTACTAACCACACTTCAGCTTCGTCACCTCCTGCACTTCCATCAAATTTTGGAGGGTATACCTTCTTCATATCCTTTGTTAACTCAGTGGACACTTGTTTCTTCTTATTCTCAATAGACGGAGTTGGAGATTTCTCCTTCTCGTGGTTGTGATTAATGCCTTCTCCATGCGAAGAACTTTCCTCTTCATTATTGGTGACAGGTATCTCAACTGCTTTTGTCTTTTCAAGGTTGGACAATCTCGCCAGAATCTGTTCCAGCTTAGCTTCTATTCCTGTTGGTTCTTGTTCCTCTTCACGACTTGTTCCAGGAATATTTCTCGTCCTCTCATACACTTTCACCATGATTTAAAAGTTCACTTTAACCTGAACGTTTCATATAAGTTAGGCTAATTATACTTTTAGCTATCCTTCGGAAAACATATAAGCATACATTCCCAAGATTTTCATTCAAGTTTTGGTTTACCACTTTCGCTTATTGACTATAATACTTTGCATATTCGCTCAATTGAACATTTCAAGTATAATCATGGTTTGTTTGCTAAACTGAAATACCCTTTTCAGGATTTTAAGCAACTACTTGTTCATAAATCAAAATCCTGTAAACGTTGATTTCTTTCATGAGTTTATCCACTTAGAACTTTATGTTAGTTCTACTAACATAATCAGATTGATCTATTTCATGTTCTATCATTTTCCTCTAGAATCTAAAGAGAGTATGTATGTTCTACCAATGATGATTTCCGATCTTCACTTTCTGGTATACCGGACATTACCTTGCCACATTCCGTGCAGCTTCTTACTCTATCTTTTTCTAGGTTATAGTGGTTTCTCATCTGACGATTTCCGTTGTCGTTCCGATGTCTTAACTTGACATTAATTCTCTTGTTTCATTCTCAAATAGACTCAAAGCTGTTCTATACCAAATCCAAAAGTTTCCAACTCTTTAACTATAGTTTACAACTATAAAAGGTTATCTCGTTCCTTGAAGTTATAAAACTATTTCGTTGGATAAAGGTATAACCTGGTTATTCATCCTAACCTTTTTGCCTAACCTAATTGCATATACTTCCGCAATTCTAGGTGACATTTGTTGGTTTAGGAGTTCCTTTTCTAAGGATAACTCTTAACTCGTTTCAATTTTCATAAGTTACTAAGGATTACATTTTCCTTTTCACTTTTCTAAGTTCTTTTCTCTTGCCGTTGTGGCACAAGAACTTTTCAACCGTTATCTTCTGATAAGGTTTACGCATTATTGCGTAATGAGCTCATAGGTTTCAGTGCAGAACCTGGTAGCTCTGATACCACATGTTACGACCCAATTCCGCGTAAATTAAAAACTTTCCCATTTTCACTTTAAACATGTAAAAGTAACGTATAACAAGAGATATTGCAATGGGTTCTTCCTTTCTTTATTGATAGCAGCCGCAAGTTACAATGCCTCATGAATTTCATTTTTCATTGCCAAATGCAAAATCGGTTAAAAGAAATCTGATTACATACACTTGCTTCGTAAGCTTTTTGCACAAATACGTACAAGAAAGGTCAGTGCGTCCTTTCAATCTTAGTACGCCGAGCTACATGGAAACATCGCACCGGGCGGCACAATAACCGGACTTATAATGCGATTCCTTGCGATCCATTTTATTGAGCGGCCCTCCTTGAAGAGAAGTTAGTAGGAGGTATCCTTTGCGATTACCAATGAGCATGATGCGTATCTACTCAGCTAGAACCTTGCTATTTCACAATCTCGATCTAGTACTCGGATCCTGCAATGGCCGGCGGAACAAGTCTCAACTATCTCACATCTAGATTGGATGCCGTTTTGCTGCTACTTTGGCCAAAAGTATTCTCATTCGTTACTTGAATGAAGGTCATCTATCATAAACTACTGGGGCCACGGTTGACTTAGGGCACCATACTCTGGCATGGGTTTGTCCTAATGGATAGATTCGTCGTGAGACATCCCATCTGCTCTGAGCCTACTAGAAATGAAAACAGTATTCAAGTGTCTTGTATCAATTCTCCTAACTAGGAATTCTTTATCCTAGGAGTACTTAACTTGTCTCAGTTATCCTAATAACTTAAGATAAACTTCACTTGATTCTGCCGTCATCTCGATCCTAGTAGATAATAAGTACATCTACGTATTCTCCGTATATAGAGATCATACTCAACATGCAAAAACCATATAAAATGCAAACAAATCCTTTTCTTTTATCTTTTCCATTATTTCATTCTAATACAAGAGAAACATTCTAATCCCTTAAGCTTTTAACCCAAATAATCCCTTTTTCTCGATTTTCCCCTTAATCATTGAATCCTTTACACATTTTCTCCTTCAATGCATTGCTTTATTTATGAATTGGTTCTTTCCTATTAAAGCTAATTGCAAGCAATGAACACAAGACGCAAAATAAACAATACTTTAACAAAAGTTATATAATAGGAAGATTCATGCCTGATTTTAAAGCTTCTCCTTCCAGACTTGCTCTTTTAAATTCTTCTTCAAATAAGCCTCCGTAGTTTCAGCTAAATATGGCTTCTTTTATGAAAGTATTACTCTCTATAGAGAACTCCTTTATCTCTTTCTCACAGACGTGTTTCCACCACTCAATTCCTACTCAGCTATACAAATACCTCACTCTGAACTAAATATGATTCAATCACTGTAACTGGTAATTGCTGGTAATAATGCACTGAATTTATCAAACTAAACAATATAGGAAACTTAAGCAGTATAATGTAATGGATATGGAATAAAATAGTAAACTCAGATTGCTCCCAAGATGTGTTCACAATGAATGGAAGGGCGTCATTATATAGGGCCCGAAATACAACGGATTCCCAGTTATGTAGGCATGCCAAATGACAACACAGTAATCAGAAACAGTCAAAAGACATTTGGCGGATTATTTAACCCTAAGTCATCAAACATGAAGGTGATTCGACCTCCATTTTTGACAGCAGCAAAGCTTATTTCAATTTGAATTCGTTCAGTTTGTTAAAACGTGACAGCGCTTGTTCTCACGCGTTTTTTCAGCTAGGTTATTTGCCAAGTTTTATTGAAGACTTTTTCCTTGCTCTAATGGCGTCCAGATTTCATTTTATTCACCAAGCAAGAGATAAATCGGCCATTTTCAACTGTCCGGCCCTAGTCGCGCGAATTTCCTGCGCGTTTTTCATTTTACCTTCTGCATTTTCGCGTTTTTCTTCTTTATTTCGCTTTGATAAAACTTTAATATTTTAATAGATTTTTTCAAAGTAAATATGGCGCATATATGCAGGCTCATATTTGAAGATTAACACTTCAAAGAATACATTCTAGAAAAATTCGCGTTTTCTTATCAATTCGTGATTTTTATGAAATCCGCGATTTTTTTAATTTCTTCCCAGATTTGGCATTCGTGCTTTACAATGTTTTACTTTTATTTCATTTGATTTTGACCAATCTTTTATTTAAATATATTTGTTTATTATATTAAAATACTTACATAATATAGTTTATGCATAATTATTTAAATTATCAATTTAAATAATATTGTATACATTTTAAACTATATTATATTAATATTTTAATATAATATTAAATATATTGAAATACTTAACATTATATTAATACATATATATTCATTTATATTATACATTAAACATGTAAATTAATATATATGTATTCGTATAATTTCAGAGACAAGATATCATTATAATATCAAATTCATTTATCTTGTTAGCCGTGGGTATGTATACTTGTATATATATCTGTATATATACTACATGTATAAGTATCCATAAATACATTTATATCGACACATACGTATGGCATATCCATCTGCTTAATACGTTTGTATCGACATGAACGTACTTATGGGTACTTGTACATATCGTATTCGTATGTACAAATACACATATCCACCTCTAACCAGAACTTATCAGTTATAAGGTTATATTGGCATGCATCACTTGTTTACACATTCAGAAGAAGACACGACTCCTAATGATACGAGACAAGCCTACGGATGACTTACCTTTAACCAGAAACAATGACTTAGCTTACTCAGTTCTAAGGCTTGTGTGTGTATGTTCAGTTGGTATCCATTACTGTTTACCCGACCAAGTTCCTCCCCGAATGATGTCTCTCCTCTGTCCGGAGGTACAGTCTTCGTACCTGCACATCACGACATGATACCGGCAATCATATGCTCATAACAAGGTAAAAACATCTCACAAGTTAGATTAACATTATTCCATAACTGTATGAAACATTTAATCAAAACTAAATCATTTAGAAGTAACATTCAAACGAAACCATCATTTAAACAGGACTCATTAAATAACGAGATCATTCATGTTTTATTCATCATCAAGATTCAAACATTACATTCAATTGCCCTATACAATAGTAGCTATAATATCGGGATGTAACAGATCGTGTTTATCAAATTCTTCCCTCCAATGTCCATTTGCATGATTGTTGATCTCTTCCCGACGTTTACTATTAACAACATTGGGTCGATGACTTGTTCACCCTCGGGTGGAGGTTTTGCTACCATCTCCTTCCTTCGGCCTTCTTGTTGCTGGTGTTGTTCATCACGAACTACGTTTATGATTGCCATTCCTAGCTGTGGCAAAGTCTGGAAAAGGTCGATCACTTTGATGGGTACGGTGGTCTGTAGTACCTGCCATACGATATCCTTTTCCGACTCTGATCGCCACGAGGTACTTGGAATCTTTTGGTGGGTTCTTCATTCCTTCGCCATCGCCTATTCTACTTCTCCTTTGGCTTCCATCATTCGTTGCTTTTCTGTACGAGGGTCTAGGTAGATGGCTTTCTTTGTTTGTGCTTTGGTGATTGGTAGTAACTCTTTGTTCTAATCTTCCATGTCTATCATATTGATGCCTTTCTACTTGGAGTAGTCGGTGTCTTTGTGGTCACCCGATCCACACCATTTGAATAGTTTCCCCCCGAAACTTTGACCATTTTGGCATTCTGGCAAAGTGATCCCATTTGTTGCACTTTTGACATTGTATCATGGGTCTACCTTTTGTTGTCATATTGTATTCTACTTCTTGGCCCATTGTTACTACCTCTTTTGTTGTTTCGATAATCTCTAGGGGATGCATTGGAGTTGTTCTAGGGTTTCTATGGTTTGTTTGGCGGGGTTGGTTGTTTTCGTTGTGTAAAGAACACTTGTTACATCCCAAATTGTGATGGTGAATTAACGATGCTTGTACCTTGTTTTTAATATGAATGTTGTTTCATTTGATGTTATTCTTGGTGAAATATTGCATAAAGGAGAATAGAAGGTTATTTATTTGTGAATAATCTAACTTTTGAGATGTTTCATGTATACTGCTTCGTTGTGAACATATGACTCCCGTTGTCATGTCATTGTATACAGGTATGAGGACCATTCCTCCAGGCAGAGGAGAAATATCACTCGGGAGAGGAGCTTGGTCGGGTAAGTAGTAATGTGAACCATCTGAGCATACACACACGTCCCTTAGACTGAGTAAGCTAAGTCAGTTTGTTTGAAGTTATAGGTAAGTCATCTGTAGGCTTGTATGTTGGCATTAGGAGTTTTGTCTACTTCTGTATGCATGTATAAGTGATGTTTATCTATGTATCTGTTTGTGATATTACGATCATTATGATGGTAACGTAAATGGTTGTATGTGAAACGGAAGTGAACATATATGCATGTATATTGTATATTCACGTATTCATGCATATATACACATTGGTACAAGCATATGCTAGCAGATGGATGTGCTCATACGGATGCATCAATGTGGTATACTTACATATACGTGCACATAGAGGTATACACAGATATATACATGAATATACGCGCACAACCTATAAATGTGGATATTAATAATGTTGGGGTTTAAATTCGCACCTCTGGAATGCGTATTTGAAACGGATAGCTATGCACATATAAACTGCTCTTCAAATTAGGAGGGGAAGCTCCCTCTTGCTGATGGTGTTGAAAGAAAGTAAACTAAGAACTAAGTTGCCTATCTTTTTGATCAGCTTAGAGCACAAGGTTTATTAAACACAAACGCCGCAGCTGAGATTTTCTGATTTAAGAATTTCAACTACGACTAGCTTAAACTAAAGACGTTTCTAACTTCTCAAGTAATACGTAGGGCAAGAGAACCTAGAAATGAACAAGGTTGATTTTCTGACAAAATACTTCAATAAACTCTTTCTCAACAAACATCTACACACTTCAATGTAAGCTGAAATCAAGATCATAAAAGTAGAACATAAATAACGGAAATCTGAGATGTTATATCAAGGCAAAGGAGGCTCATGATTTTATTACTCAAACTTCTGGAACAAAATCTACTACTAACATGCCTAGAACAAGAAATTGCAGCTAAAGAGGCTTGCAATCTTGTTCTTACACAATACGAACATCAATTACAATAACTTCTTGTTGGCTAAAAGAGACTCAACAATTGGCTATCATAAAACAATTGAACAACACTTGAGTAACAAATAGAAGGCACAATAGGCTCAGCGTTTTGTTATCACTAGCATGGTTAAAGAAAACTAATGAGCAAAGGATTTTATTTATAGACAAGCAGAGGAGTAGGGAACCCTAAAATCTCCTTGCTTTCACAATCTAGGGCTTGCTCAGCAAGCAAGCTTTATTTCTAAATGTAGAAAGAAGATAACATCTAACACATAAGAAAGCAGAAAAAGCGGGAAACGCCAACTATTACATTTATCTTCTTTCTCTTCTCAAAGAATGGATAAAAATTATTCCAAGAATAGAAAGAAAGCGGGAAGAAAGCTTCTAGAAGAAAGCTGCTTTAAAGTTTGATCACATTCGCTAGAAAATTAGAAACTGTGTCCCGGTTCGGTGCATCTATGCCATCAATAGCAAAACACCGCTTTTCTAGAATATGTTCAGCATCTACAACAGATCTCAGGAAATCTTCGACTTCATTGGCCGCCTTTTCAAACTTTGCTGACATCATCGAAATATGACTCATCCTTACGCCAACTGTATTGCTGCCATCACAGCTGCGAACAATACTCTGAAATTGAGTTTGTACTTCATCAAGCCCGACGTAGGAACCATCTTCAAAACTGTATAGAGAAGGAATCTCTGTGACAAACTCACTGATGAAAAGAAGAACTTCGATCACCCTTTGTCTGTAGGCAATAAACTCTTCGGATGTCCTCTCGTAAGTTTTAACTTTGAAAACATGACGCTGTCTCCAAGCAAGGATTTGTCTCTTGTGTTCCTTTGAAACTGTTGAACCATAGGCTTTATCTAAATCAACAATGATGATTTCATGCCTTGGTCTTACTTCATCCACTGTTTGTTCAAACCCTTGGATGACTTGACGTAGCTTATGAGCGTTTTCTCTCAACTGAAACATCTGTGCCAAGATCTCCTTTCCTCTGACAATGAAACTCTTGATCCACTCCTGAGTTTCTTTCCCACAAATGTCCAGTTGTCTCAATTGATGATGATCAGCCGGTGTCTCTAAAATCTGGGGCAGCAACTGGGTTGCCTGTGAAGAACCATGGACAAGGTTAGAAATGTAAAGCCTGAGCTGCTGTATATCAGCCTTGAGGGCTGCCTTGTCCTCTCCATCCTTGAGCACTCTTTCCTGAAGACTTTCGAACACTACTCTGAATAGACTCACATCTGCATGTCTGGTATTTCTACCAAGATTAGCCTTGACCATCACGAAGTCATCCATGTTCACCTCATCCCTGTTCTTGTCTTCTGGGGGCAATGCAGTCTCCATGACTATCTCGTTATTAGGATTCCTATCAAAGTGAACTTGCTTCTTTGCTTTCTTCTTAGGAGGTTCCTGATAGATGTTATCGAGATCATCAACATTCACCTGATATGAAGGCCTTCTTCTTACCCTTCCCAAGGAGTTTTCTAGCCAAGACTCGGTAGTATCTTTACTAACTTCCTGTTGATGTGATTTTTGTGACCGCACCAATTAGCAGAACAAAATAGTCTGAAGGCTACTCCGTTCTCTCTTGATCAAAGTATTCCGTGCGCTAAGATTGCAAGAAAGTTCGCACGTTCAACTCCAAGGTTCCGAAATACTTAGAATCCCCTCAGTTGGTTTGATGTGAATTGCTGTTTTCACGAGGGGACTTACACAATTGTTCAGGATTCTTGCAGTTAACAACAAATGGATGGTTGGAAGGGATTTGTATAATGTAGATGATTTAGCAATAAGTACGTTTTCTAAAACTAACCAAAGATGAACGGAAAGTAAATGAGTGAAAGGGTGAGAAAGTTCTAGATTCTATTCTAAATGCAAGATATGTGGAGCTCAATTTCAGCAAACTTTAACCGAATTTCACTTAGCCTCACGTCGGACAGCTTCAACAAAATTGGTGCAATCTTCAAAGGGATAGCAAAAGATATTCAGATTACAATTTAGCATACATATACCATCAAGACGACGCACATAAGCATACAAATCACAATCGAAGTTAAACTCAAGATAATTTCCAGTCGACCACACAAGGCAAATTTATCATCAACAAGTTGCTAGTGGTATGGAATGAAATGAAGCTACCTCAATAAAACACCACACATCCAAAGTAAACTACTTGCATGAAATGAAAATTATGCTACTTTATGCTACTTGGATCTGACAGGATGAAGAGACCTTGCTAGCTATCCATGACAAAGACGAATTCCACCATCAATGAAAAGATCTATTATCATGAAAGTTTTACACAACAATCTCTACAAAAGTTTTCAAAGGGAAAACTTTCTTTCTTCTCCACACTATGCTATCAAAAATGCCTACTCTCTAATGTCTCTCCAAATCTCTAGTCTCTACTTACAATTCTAATGTCTAATGTTATACAAATGAGGGGGACTCCCCCTTTTATAGATAGCGCTGTCCAAAGGACGGCTAAGATTACAATCAAAAGAGTGGCTAAGATTAAGCCACCTCAGCCCTAACCCTAAAAACTGCCAGAATGGGGAGTGGTGTAATAAATGAGCAAAGATTCCCACTCACTCCCAAAAATAGTAAAGGCAATTAATGCCCACAATCAGTCTTCTAGAAGATCCTCGTCCAGTAGTGCATTCCCATTCTCCTTCTCTCGGCTGCAAACTCAATGAACTCGCCAAGTACAGCCTCAACTTCCTGAATCGAAATGGGTGGAATGCAATCAAGCTGAACTCTAGCACCGTGATCTGATGGTTCGTGCCTTGCACAAGATTTTCTCCAAGCAACTAAGGAATCCTGCGTGCTCTGAATCAAACTGGAGAAAGTGGAGGTGTTCTCAAAGTCATCCTGTATGAAGGTCTTCACCTTTGAAAAGAAAGGCGCTAGCCTACCCCTCAAATTATCTGCAGTTACCTTATCTGAATTCAACCGCCTAGCAAATATGGCCTCGAAGGTATTCTGGACTCCATCAATGATATTGGCCATTGCCTTCCGTACCCTAGTTGAATCCGCCTGTGCTGCATCGAAGAAACCACGTCTCGTGATTGCCGAAGAATACCATCTAGAAAAGTCGTACCTGTCATTCTCCTGAATGACTCCTCCATCAATCAGCAACCGCAAAGGAACATGCCTCAATGCCTCAAGACGCTGAATAACCTTGCTCTGATAAACAAAATCATCTCCCCAGGCCTGATCAATTGCCTCCATTCGTGCCAAAATACTAGAGGCTTGCTGAAAAGCAAGAGCAAGGTCCTCCATAAACTTCTCTGTCTCAGCACGAACTCCTGTAACCCACTTGTCTGCCTCCTGTGCCATCTTCCCCAACTCCAACAAGCCACTAATTGACTCCCTAGGTATCTCAGGTGGAAGCTCTATCACTGGAATTTCCTGCCCACGGGGACGAGACAACTGCTGCACATATCCAATCAAAGCCTTATGCTCTCTTTTCAACTTTTTATACTTTCCTTCCTTTTTGAATAATCTGTCCTTGAGGGCGAGGTAGGAGTTATCACACTCCTCAACAATCTGTGCACCTGTGGGGTGTCCCAACTCCAAAGTTGTGACCATGTAATTCTCTGGTACTGCTTCATCTCGGTCACAATCAACCTGAGGCACTGCCACGTGAAGAGTGCGAGAGCCATCCTCTCCAGTGGAAATCTTTGAAAACTTTCATGCTCTCTTCTTTTGTGGAGGTGCGCTGATTCTGTTAAAAAACTCTTCCATCTCAACTGCTGGATCAATTTCTTCGCCGGGGCTTCTTCTCATCCTCTCCCTGAGCCAATCAGGTACTGTATACTGTATATCAAATGGCTGTTGTTCTTGTGCCTCTACTTCTCGGACTTGTTCAACTTCTACATCATTCTGGTGAGGCTCATCGTTCTCAAGTGGCTGAGTGTCTCCTGAAACTATATCATCATCATCCAAAGCCGTCTCCAACTCCTGCTGAAACTGAGGGTCAGTAGCAGTCCCCTCATCAGTCTGCTGATCATCTCTACTAGGTGCGTTGATGCTCTGGCCAACTGACTCTCTCCGTGGAGGCTGATTATTTTCCTGTACCACTCGCACCTGATTCAATGCATTTCTTTGATCAGCAAACAAGGAAACCTCCTGTATACTTGGAGAACGTGTCTCCAATGGTGTGGGTGACTCAACTACAACTCGTGGAGGCTCCGGCTGAACAAGCTCCTGCCGAATTGGCTCTTTCCTTCTAGACTCTGGACCTCGTGTGATTTGCTTCTTCCTGGTGGTGGTGGGTGTCTTGTGGTCTCCCATCAAATTGTAAGTCAATGTAATCGACTTACTCTTTAGCCTATTCACACGCCTGTCAACCCATGCCCTAGTGAATGTCAAGACCGGAATGGAAAGTGTGTCCAAATTTGCTATCTCAGGATCTGACCAATTCGGGAGTGGAAGTGGAGTATTTCTTACTGCTTCATAATCTAATGGACAACGTCTATGTCCTCATTCACTTGGTCTGGTACCGGAATGACTTCACACTCCCTGATCATGCTTATTGGCAACCTAGAGAACATCCTCTTCCTGACCTCTGCTTCGTTTGATGCATTAGCCCAATAATCCTCAACGTTTGCCTTGTGTTTAAACTCTTCTGACAGTATCCATCTGATGTTGTGCGGATCATAGTGCTGTCTGCCAGTGTGATATGAAAAGTGATAAAATTGAAGCTCGCTCTCGGCTTCTCTAGCTGCCTGTAATGAAGGACACACCTCATCGGAATTGCCCATGACAATTGGGAAGTCAACACCTCCCTTCTTCTTCTTCTTCTGAATCTTATCGTAGGCAACCAATTACCTAGATATCTCTAACATCAATATTCTATTGGTTGGGTACTTAGGCAGCCTATATGGATATGAGGAAAATCCTTGCAGCCTAATGTAAGAGAACTTCGAAAACTGTATAAACCAGCACCCATACCTCTCAATCAATTCCTGGGCCTCCTTCGAGATTCTGTGATGCATCCGATCCTGAAGTGTCCTCGTGATGTGCATGGTGAAGGTGTCATTGGCATGCTTGTAATGAGTAGTACTAGCCAAATGCAACTGCGGACAAGCCTCGTGAATTTTGAATTGGTGAGAGCCACAACCAACAGGTTCCTTGTATGAAATTCCTCTGTATTTCGTCATACGAGCCAACATGTAAATGATGTAAGAGCTCATATAAAATGTCTTCGTTCTTCTCAAGCTCAGGAGCTGCTCGTGCAAGTTGTCACTGATCATTGCAGCCCAATTGACGTAATCTTTTCCTTCCAGCACGAGGTTGATGTAATAGAACATCCATGGCTCAAAAATAAATGACTGCGGGCAACCTCCAACTTTGCTCAGCATCATAATGAGATCACAATAATCTTGCTTTAGGTCGTCTGCTATGATTTGTCTCAGCAGCTTCGTACGAGAAGGTCTAGGGTTGTTCATCCAGTGAGTATTGATTGTCTCTGTACATCTCTCGAATGCAGTAGCATACATTCGTTCAGCTCGTTCTTTGGACTTGTAAACCATGTTCCTGTGCACTGGGATTCCAAAAGCCTCGCCAATAGCTGAAGGAGTGAGATTGGCAAGCACTTGTCCATCTGGTGACATGATTGATCTGTGTTCTTTCTCGTAACAGTTGGCGCACTCCATCATCAGCTCTGGACACTGAATGGCTGGTGGGAAATTAGCAGCTACATACAATCCGCTTCGAACAATGTTGTGTGAGGTGTCCGAAGGACGATGATGACCAATTCCCAGTATCTTATTCTTGAATGCCTCCAAGTTGAAAGAGCCCAAATTGGTATCAGTCAGCTTGCCCAACTTTGAAGTGAACTTGGACTCTAGCATAAATGTCTTGCTCAGCCTCTTGATAACTGCTTGTCTGGATGCACCATTATTATCTTTGCCAGTTGTCCTTGCCTCAGCCATCTGCAACATAATAAACATCCATCAGCAAATTAATTTATAAAATAAATAAAATATAGTGTAGGGGCTGCCAGTCGACTTCAAGAAGTTGCAATATTATATCTCGTTTGCAAACCTCAGCTTCTCTTCAACAGATTTCGAACTTCAACCACTTAGAAACAAACTTCTAAGCAAGCTTCAACAACTTAAAACTTCAAGAAATCTGCCAACTTCAATCAGCAAATCAGCAAGTGTGCATTCTCAGCAACAATACTTAGCCTTAGCAATGTGATATTTATAAGCTTCAGCAGTCCTCTTCAAATCGTACTTCCTCAGCAACTTTCAGTTTTTTAAAACTCAGCTCTTTGAAATTCGTACTTCTTCAACAACCTCAGCAAATTAACAAGTGTGCACCTCCAGCTTCAGCAATATCTTTCTTCAAATCGAAATTCCTCAGCAACTTGCAACGGTAACTTCAAATCTTTTAGAGGAAAATCGAACTTCCTTCAATCAACTTTCAGCTTGCACATTCACACTTTGGCTTCAAAAAAAATTCGAACTTCTTCAACAATTGCAGCCACAGCAAAAATTTCGAACTCCTTCAGCACTCCAGTCTTCAGCAACAAACTTAGCTTCACCTTCAGAGCAAATTTGAACTTCTTCAACTGTGAAAAAGAAGTGAGAAACTTCTCAATTTTATAGCAAAAATCGAATTCTAGAAGGAGCTAAGTATAGCTAATGCATTAAATTTCCACTACTCCACTTCAAGAATTCGAATTTTCCCTCTTTGGTATTTCTGACACTTATTCGAGAATCTCAACCTTCTAGAAGTTCAACGTTGACTGGCATCTTTTGAATTCACCTTGAAAATATTTAATTTTAAACTTATCAATTTAACAATTTCTATTTGCTAGCCGAAGTTCTGTCTTGCAAATTTTAAATTTGAATCACCTCTGACGCTCTGGAAAATTCATCTGTGAAGAACTGGATTAAAATCATCTAGGCAACTCATTTTGAATTCATCGTTCGAAGCATTTTCCTTTCAAAAATCATTTTATTCAAATTTGCCTTAGAAGATTTTAAATTTTTCTTAGGAGAATTTCACAATTTGAGCACTGATTAAATTCTTCATGCTGAAGGCCTTGGCGAAGTGCGGGAGACATAGAAATCCATTCCTTATCGCAAACGTTCAGTACCCAGAAGAAAATTTTCTCTAGAATTTGTCGAATCCATGGGTACTCAACGAACGGGTTCATTTAAATTTTTAAAATTTTGAACCTTAGAAAATGATTACTCAATCAATTTAAATCCGTTCTTCATCTCTGTGAACATCCTGTTGCTTTGACTTGAGAAATTTTTAAATTCATCCTACAATGCCAATATCTCTGACTTCATCACTGGAAAGTTTGCTCGTGCTTCAAGAAGAATTTCATCACCTCCATGGTCTAGGCGTATTTTCTAAGGAAGAAAATACTTTGCCTTAGAGAAATTTTAAATCACCTTGCACTTTGAAAATTTGCCTTAGAAAATTTTATCCGTTTGCCAGTGGTGGAAATTTCATCAACGTCACTTAGAAAATTTTTTATTCATGAAGGCGCCTAGCACATTTTATTTTTTTACTCACCACCTTGCATTTTATTCCACGCTTGAAAGATATTTAAATTTAAAATTCCAACACCTTAGCAATATTCATCAACACCTTGGGCGCATATTTAACTTGGTGAAGGATATTCATCTTGTCTTTGAAAAAAATTTCAACTCTTAGCACTTTCCACGCCTAGCAACTTTGTTTTCACCACCACCTTTACACTCCACTTAGGCGCATAGCATACTTGATGAAGGATAAAACCACGCCTAGCATTTTATTCACCCTTGGCAATATTTTCTAACACCTTGGCATTTATCTTTACTCACTTCAACTTGGGCGCATATTGACATGCATGAAGGATGACTCTTGGACTTTCCTGTTTTTGTCTTCACATGGCCCCATTTGGGCGCATTTAGGCCTAGGAGGAGGATGGACACATTTTAGAGGATAAGAAGAATTTTAAATCTCCAACGCCTTGCATGTGACTCTTCATCTTCCTCGTTTTTGTCCTTACATGCATGCTTTGGGCGCATTTTGGCCTCGGAGGAGGATGAAACATGTTGATTCCTTTGACCTTTTGTTGCATGGGCGCATTTGAGAGGGAGAGGAGAACTTTAAATTTCCAACGCCTTAGTGTGACTCTTCAACTCCCTTGTTTTTGTCCTTACATGCATGCTTTGGGCGCATTTTGGCCTAGGAGGAGGATGAAACATGTTGACTCCTTTGACCTTTTGTTGCATGGGCGCATTTGAGAGGGAGAGGAGAACTTTAAATTTCCAATGCCTTAGTGTGACTCTTCAACTCCCTTGTTTTTGTCTTTACATGCCCTCTTTTGGGCGCATTTTGCCATGGGAGAAGGATGAAAGTTGTTGACTACTTTGACTCACTTGCATTTTGGGCGCATTTCCACCTATGTGCAGGATGGGCGCATTTTGAGGGTGGTGGAGGATAACTTCAACACTTAGAAAATTTTTTGCTATCAACTCTCAGGGTGGGCGCATTTTGCCATAGCTACAGGATGAAAAACATTGACCTCTTTGACTTTATCGAGCTTACTCTTGTATGGGCGCATTTTAGCTAGGCAGGAGGACGAGTTTTGGACTTAGAAAAATTTTCATGCTCCTTCATCAACTTGGGCGCATTTTTAGGTAGCTGCAGGACGAGACCAACACTTAGCCATTTTTTTTTTCTTCGCCTTCCCCAGCGTCTCTGTGCCTTACTATTTATAGTAAGTCTCTCGATTCTTGTATCTCTGAAGCTCAGAATGGTTTGAAATTTTGAACATTGCATCTTCACAACTTTATCAACCCGTTGACCCTGCTATTTTTAGTTGGCCTGCTATTTTTAGCCCATTTCTGAAGGTGGTTTACTATAAATAGTAACTGCTTGCTTCTGGTACCTCCACAACTTCGATTGACTTGAAATTTGAATGAGGCGCTCCTCACGATGCGACCTGCCTACTGACATTGGCGCATGCAACTGATTTGCTATTTTTAGCCTGTTTCCAAAATGACTTACTATAAATAGTAAGGGCTCCGTTCAACTTCAAATTTTACCAGCAGATAGCTTGAAGGATGTTGATCGCTGTGGTTTACCTCGGTTTTCGAAAATTCTTACTTTTTACCCCTATTTTTAGGCTTGTGATTCTGAAGTGTTGGGAGGCGGCTGCCGGGATGCACCTGCTAAAAAAAAAAAGTTCCTCACTGAGTGATTATCTCCGTTCGCATGTCACACCATTGCGTAGGTCTCGAAAAACCCATAAGGAAAATGTAGACATGCATTGAAGAACTCTGCATCCAAGCCTTGAAATCTGCTCCGGAAGCTGAACTGCTAAAAATAGAAAGTTGTCTCTCAGCTCAAATTTTGCACACGAGCAGCTTAATGTGTTCTAGATGCAGTGTGACTGTCGGAATTTCAAAAATGCTAAAAGATTGCCTGTAATTGCACACTTACTAAAAATAGTAAGTTACCAGAATCTGATGAAAATTTGCTGAGAGCCTGCTGGAAGCATACTGACAACAACATTAGGCTCCGTTTTCAATATATTCACCTTGTTTGACTTCAAATTGACCAAAGAAACGCAAACCCTAATTTTCCAAACTTGGCCAAATCTCACGTTTAAGCTCAAAGAGGAGAACGTCCCAGGAAAGGCAGACCAGAAAAGAGATAGACACAGAGAGAGAGACAAGAACCAAAGCCAAAAAGACCAGAATGGAGCAAAAATTAGGGGGTCCCCATTTTGAATGGGGCGATGTGTGAAAAGGTCACAACACTTCCTTAGGAGGTACTATTGCAATTTCTTCATCATCTTCAGTATCAAGGTTGATGTGAATCGGTGAAGAGCCTGTCAAAGGTACAGAAACATGTGTTAAAGGCGGCTCCTCTGCTTCTTTTTGAGGTACGGGCTCGTCAAGAGGAGCTTTTGTTACAACTGTAGGTTGCTCCTGTATGACTATCCCTGAGAAGTCTAACCTTCTTCTTACATTTTTACTTGATCTACTACCTTTGATGCCTTCTTGAGACTGACTTTTGCCCTTCCCTTTTGAATGTGCTCTGGAAGAAGAGGGAATTGTCCTTGGCGGCTCTGCTATTGGAATGGAGTTTTTCCTCTTAAGGATTTGGAAAACCTTGCTATGTTCAAGGACTTGTCTTGTCCTTTCTTCAACCGAGAGGGATTCCTTATTAGCCCAATTAACTTGAGGAAGGGGCTGATCTTCAATTCGCTTCTGAGCATACATCGGGAGAAGCACATCCTCATCATCATCTGACAACCCTTCTATATCTTCATTTAAGTAGTCTTTCATTTGGTGAAGAGTGAGCCTGCTGTAACTACGCCTCCGCACCTCGAACTCATCTGTACAATTAGCCCAAAAATCTTCAAGGGCGGATATATGAGCATAGTTCTTCTCAAGTCGGCCAGCGTAGACACCATGAGGATCAAATGATTGTCTCTCGCTGTAAGGCTTGAAGCCGAGTTTGTCTAACTCATCTCCCATTGTCTTAGCATCTGCAGCAGTCCTGCAGGTATAGATTCCCAGTCCCAATGGAAAATTGAGGGAGGGTTTCTTTCTATTCTTCAAGAATGCGTGGACATCGTGGGCTTGCCTTAAGAACTCCATGAAGACGACCTCGTCTGACGGGTACCTTGGTAACATGAGCGGGGCACCTGAATAGCCATAGACCCTGAGATAGGTGAAAGTAGGAAATTGTATGAACCAATCTGCCCACTCCGCCATCGCTGCCCTGGCAACTAAAGAGATACTGACGTGCAATTCATTGTCCAGGTCCCGCACTGTGTACATTAGAAAAGCCTCGTTCACTCTCTTGTAGTGATGCAGTGACTGTGTGAATTCCAATTGAGGATAATAGTTGTAGATATGTTGCACGCTCAATGATCCCTCGGTGTTCAACCCTCTGAATTGACCTTGATAGGCCACCAGGTAGACTAGGTAAGAAACCATATGAAATTCATGAAACTGGAAGTATTCTGTTATCTGCTGATGTAGGCTGTCACTGATCAAGGTAGGCCAATCATAGAATTCGGTCTTCTTCATGATGTGGGGTATGGCATAAAACATCCAAGGCTGAAACTTGATAGCATCTTCCGATCCAGTGACCCCTGTTGAGCAAGGTGATTATGATAGCAATTTCATCCTTAAACTCTTCTCGCCCGACATTCTTTGGCAAAGTCTTATGCTTCTTTTTCATCCACCTTTGTGCAATCTTCTTGCTATATTTGTCTTTGTGCATTTCCCATATCCTTTCACATTCACCCTTTGAGATAGTAACACTTTCAGGCCATGGGGGAATGGAAAAACACTTCTCGATCATATCAGGCTTCAGACTGTAAATCAATCTACCATCAACTGATTGAATCTCCCTCGTAGCCGGGTTGTAATGCCTTATGCAAGCGATTACGAACTCGAGACTCTGAACTGATATAGGGATAGACGCTGCTGTGAGGAGTTCGGAGTGTCCCAGGTTCTTGATGGAAGTGTTGCCTGCGCTCTCCAAAGCGTGTAGATCAAACACCGACTTAATGTGATGCAAATTTGTCTCAGCTGTTTTGATGTAATATGATAAAGAGCTGATCCAGTCTTGAAAACATTGGGAGTGTACTCCATTTCGGAAAACTTGAAGAATGGCTGTAAACTCGCCTAGGTTTGGACAAGTTTTGAGCAACTTACTATTTTTAGAATGCTGATTTTCTTGCTTCAACGGACAAATTTTTTTTAAATTTTTTCTGAGATATGGGTTTTGCTTAGAATTTCGTTGCAAGACAACCCAGATCGTCCGTTTTCGAAAATTTTGATTTTATACTGAAAAAGCAGCAAACCCTAATTTCTTCAATTTTTCCCGAAAAAAGCTGGCACTTGGGTTTTGTTTAGAATATGATTAGAAATGGACCCATTTGATTAGATTTGCAAAATACTTATGGCTGATTGAAAAAGCAGGTAACCCTAAAATTTGAAACTTTCTTGAAAAAAAGCTGTGATATGGGTTTTCTTCAGAAGACTGATTTGAGAGGATCCAAATGATTGAAAACTGAATGCACTGAGGATTTCACTGACATGCAAATAAAAAGCAGCTGCTGCAACTTGATGAAGTTCTTGAAAATTTCTTCAGAAGAATAAGGAGATAAGACCCAGATGGCTGAAAATTTGAAAACCTTGGCCTTCTCCTTGAAAAATTTGATCTTTTGGATGAAAAAGCATGAAAAAGCAAGGGTTTATGTTGCTGTTTTGAAAAATTTAATGAATAACCAGCAAACTGAGCTCTTGAATCTTGAAAAATTTCTTCAATCTTGCTGCTCCAATTTTCTCCTTTGAATGCTACTTACAAAAATAATGAAAATTACATTGAAGAGAGGTGTTATATAGACTTAGGGTTTGAATTAGGTTTGCTTTCTTTTGCTTTTATTTTCAAAACCCTAAAAATCTCAGATCATTGAACTTGGACGCCTTCTTCCTCTTTGCAATTTTGAAACTTTGAAAATCTTGAAAATTCTACTAAGGCATGAGAAGTTGGGTGCCCTTCTTGGCTAGGGGCGCCCACTTCAAGCAGTGTTAGTCATTTTTTCACCATTTTGACCCCCTACTTCGCCTTCGATTTCTGGCTTGCAGACTAATCTGATGGGCAAGTTGAATATCTCGTTGGAGCCAGACCCGTTCTGAGAAGATTGTTCTGGAGGCGTCTCTGGCTAAAATCTTCATCTTGACCTTCGAATTCATGGGAGCCTTTCTCCTCCAGGGGCGCCCATTTTGTCCAGAGTTAGCCATTTTTATGATCTTCAATTTCTTCATTAACTCTTCTTCCACAGATGATCTTGTCGAATCTGGTGATCCGGGCATAGGATTGACTGACGGTTATGCTCCTTGCGAAGCTGATGAAATATTAGGAGGGGTCTCCTAGGATAAACTTCATCAAACAGTTGAGTTTGGGCCTTCAAAAGCTTGGGTGCCCCTAGCAAGGTGGGGCGCCCAAACTTACCAGTGTAGAGTATTTTTCACTTTCTCTTATTTGCTTCTGAATTTTGAAATTTCACTCTTGTTTCACCCTATGTTCAGCCTCTCGTATTTGGCAACTGCAAACTCCGATTGACGCGTTGAATATCTCGTTGGAGAGCCTGATCAAATCCGAAGAAATCATGTTAGAGCCACATCTGCAAATTCATCTATTTAGGCACTTGAAAACTTGGGTGCCTCTTCTCTCCTGGGGTGCCCAAACCTTCCAGACTTAGCCATTTTTATCTGACTTTCATCTTCAAGTTTGAAACCTTCATTCTGTATGCTCCTCTTTGATCTGAATTTGCTGGAGATTGGACAGTCGGATGCGCTGATGAAGACAGGCGTTGCGAAGCTGGCTGTATACTGAAGAGATTGAGCATATTCTCAAACCCTAACTGCTAAGTTAGGTGCTCCAAAAAGTTGGGCGACCTTCTTCACCAGGGGTGCCCAAAGTTCCCAGACTTAGTCAAATTTTGATAATTTTCATTTTGACTTCAGTTTGGATCCCCTCTGTTCGGCCTCGAATCCCAGGCGACTGGATGATCTGTTGATTGCATCGTCGGACTCGTCGCGAAGCTGGAAGAGAACTGAGCAACTTTGGTTGGGGGCACAAACCCTAATTTCAACATTTAATGCCCTAAAAAAATGGGCGCCTATACTCACCTGGGGCGCCCAAGTCAACCAGTGTTAGAAGATTTTCACATTTTTCACCTTCTCCTTCGTTCTTCGTGCTTGCTCACCAACTCGCCTTCTGTTGAATGCCTGAGTGTTGAATTTGATGCCTGGTAGCTGACTGACCTCCATTGATGACCTCGAAGCTCCTAATATGCTTATGAAAAAGCAGAATAGACCCACTAGGGCAAAATTGATTATTTTGAGATTCTGATTGCACTAGCCTGATATAGACGTATTTTGAGCCAATCAAAATCAATTTGAACCCTAACGGACCAACTTTCTATTTTTAGAAAGTTTTGTCAGTATCCGTTTCAAAAGAAACCCAGAAAAACCCATAAAAAGTTTACTATTTTTAGAAAATTTCTAAAAATAGTAGTTTTCCTAAAAGTAGGGATGAAAAACCGAGATCCGGTTTTGTAGATTGTCGCCTGAAAGCAGACCCAAATCACGATTTTGAAAATTTTGTGTTTTAACCCCTCATGCAAGACATGCACACCCAAATTTTGACCTTTTTGACTATTTAACAAGACTTTTACTCATTTCTTCAAAATGTCTAAGTGTAACAAAAATTTTAATTTTGGGGTACAACAAATAATATTATATATTGCATGATGACTTTACATATATATGTATATATATTTATATATCGGTATATGCTGACCGGCTCAATGATATATTTATATATTTGTTATATATATATATATATATAAAATACTCGGGTATTTAAATATTTATATATATATATATGTTTAAATATATTTAAGACTATAATAATATTTATATATATATATATGTTTAAATATATTTAAGACTATAATAATATTTATATAATAAAATAAATAATGGAATTATATTTTATTTAAATTCTCAATTTGAGAAAATCAATTTATTTTCTAAATTGATCCCCACTTTGGAAATTGACTAATTTCCTAATAATTTAAATCTCATTGCGGAAAATCAAATTAAATTAAATATATATATATATATATATATATATTAATTAATTTGAAATAAATAAGGAATCGATATATCTCATAAGTTAAAAGAAGACTTTATTTTCAAACTATTAAAGTCAATGAATAAATCAATTCATGAGATATTGAAATTTTAACTATGGGAAATTGATTTAAATCAATGGGAAATATCAATCACTTTATTTGAATTGAATTCATGAGATAAATCACGCCAAACTTTGTAAGAGGGAAATATTTCATTGAAAACTATAATAAAACATTGGAAGGAAATAAAAATATGAAAGCTGCGCTGAAGGAAGAAAATTGCGCACGGGAAAGAGGCGCACTCCATTTTCTGGACTCTCCATGGATTAAAACGTAGGCTGAGATGTGTCTTCTTTGCCACGAATTTTGGAACAATGGCAAACAGGAAACCTTGACCTATTCTTCAAGTTGAATCATTAAACAAAGATTTTTGAAAATCGCATTAAATCAAAGGACGCTTGGGAGGTGTCGACTCATAGAATTTCACCATATGCAAGTTTGAATCATTCTTTGTTTGCTGTCAATGAAGGAGGTCGATTCACCTCAGGAATTTGCCACATTTCATCATGGAATTGTTCAAACATCTGTTCTGGCAGTTTGCATGCTTGGGGAAGAGGATTTTGTTGTGCAGGGGACTCTATATAAAGCCGACCTGACCATTCTTCTCTGCTGCTTTTTGGAATTCGAAATTACTCATATTTCTTGAGAGCTTATTCATAATTTCTGAAGTGCATTCCTATTGCTAAGAGTTTCATATTTTTGAGTATTCATATTTCCTGAGAGTTCTTTCATAATTTCTGAGTTTTCATATTTCCTGAGAGCAACCATATTGCTGTGAGTTTTCTTATTACTGAGAGTTTTTCTTTTATTGAGAGCAATCACCAATTCTGAAAGTTGAGGATATCAATTTCTAAGTGTTTATAATTTGAGTGGGAGGAGGCATTTTGAGTTAAGCTGAGAAGGGAAGTCTGCAACTTGAGAAGGGTTTGCCAGTCATCCAAAATTGTAAAGACATCTTCTTTGAAGGAAAGCTTTGAGAACAAGCATGGGATATTCTTCTACTATCTACTCAATTCTTGGTTATTTAATTAAAACAAAATCTTTGTGTTTACTGTTGTGCATAGGTTGAAAGACAATGATAGCTATATTTCTGTGTGAAAGAAAGAATGAGTTACTTATGAATTGCTTTCCTATTTGTACTTCGTAAGTAAAATGGATAAAGGTTAAAGGTTGCATATTTGTATGGAATGCATTACTTGTATGATCTCCATATAAGGAGAATATGCTTTAAGTAGTTACTAAGTACTAGGACGGAAATGAAAGCATTGAATCAAGTAATAATCCACAACTTAAGTTATTAGGTTAACTCAGCTAAGCTTGTGAAACACCTAGGATAAAGATTTACAGTATAGGAGGGATTATGTGAATTACTTGTTATGCTGATTCATTTCTAGTAGATTAGAATGTTGTAGGATAGTCTGGGATGATAGATAATCCAGTGAAGGACTAAACCTATGCGTAGTGTAAGATAGCCTTAAGTCAAATCGGCCCTGAGTAGTGTTTATGATAGATGATCTTCATTCTGTGAATGGTAGAAAAACATTCTGTTGAATAACATAAATAAAGGTTACATAATATAAAATTTACATAATATTGTAGATATTAAATATCTACCTACTATCTACCTACTGATACTGTAGAAACAGTATAACTAAACTAAACTAATACAATAAAACATTGGCCATTAACAATATAGAAATATAATATTCTAACACCCTCCCTTAATGGTCAATCCGTCAACAACACCAAGTTGCCCCCTAAATTTGACAAACTTATTCGGGCTCAGAGACTTGGTGAGAATATCTGCAGTCTGATCCGCTGTTGGAACATACTGTAGCTGAATTGATCCGTCTTCTACTAGCTTGTGGATGTAATGACAATGAAGAGCGACATGCTTGGTACGTTCATGGAAGACTGGAATTTTGGCCAGTTTGAGCACCCCTTGATTATCAGTGTACAAGGGAGAAGGTCCTGCTTGTGACATATGCATGTTAGAAAGCATCCTGTGGAGCCAAACTACCTCACATGCTGCTTTAATTGTTCCTTGATATTCTGTTTCAGTCGAGGAAAGAGCCACTGTCTGTTGCTTCTTGCTCGTCCATGCTACAACACCTATACCCAAACTGAATACATATCTAGAAGTGGATTTTCTGTCATCCATTGAACCTGCCCAATTTGAATTTGTATAACCAATCAGCTTTGGATCCTTGCACCTGCCATATAGAATGCCATAATTTGAAGTGCCCTTAACATATCTCAGCACTTGCTTCGTTGCAATCCAATGATCAGCTTTTGGAGCTGTCATGAAGCGAGAAATGTAGCTCACTGCAAAACTAATGTCAGGTCTAGTGGTAGTGAGGTAGATGAGACTGCCCACTAGTTGTCGGAATGTCGTTTCATCGATCGGAGGTGAATCAGAGTTGGCTGACAACTTCAGCCCCTTCTCCATAGGTGGGGAGGCAGGTTTGCAGCCCTGCATCAAAATTTGTCAAGCACACTTCTGGCATATTTAGACTGAGAGATAAAGATGCTACTAGCGGTCTGTCAAACCTCAATACCCAAACAATAATGGAGAAACCTTAAATCTATCATGTCAAAGGCCTGACACAAATCCTGTTTGATTGTTGCAATCAAATGTGCTGAACTGCCAGTAATGATCAAGTCATCAACATAGATAACAAGAAACAAAATATCATCACCAAAGTGCTTGACATACAGATTATTGTCAGAAGGGTTGCGCTGAAAACCATGATCAACCAAGTATTGATCAATCTTGATGTACCATTCACGGGGAGCCTCTTTCAGTCCATAGAGTGCTTTCACTAGCCTACATACCTGATGCTCTTTGCCCGAAACCTTGAAACCAGGAGGCTACGTCATGTAGACTTCTTCCTGCAACTCACTGTTGAGAAAGGCACTCTTGACATCCATCTGATGAACTGCCCATCCAAACTGGGCTAATGAATTGTCCATCCAAACTGGGCTGCAATAGCGAGAAGAGGACGAATTGTGCTCATCTTGGTAGTAGGAGCAAAAGTCTCCTCATAGTCAATGCCCTCCCGCTATGTGAATCCCCGAGCAACTAATCTTGCCTTGTATTTATCTAGAGTACCATCTGCATGATACTTGACCTTATAAACCCATTTGCAGCTGATAGGTTTCTTCCCAGAAGGAAGATCAGAAAGAACCCAAGTGTGATTCTTCAAAAGACTATGATATTATGTCTGTATAGCCTTTTCCCACTTTGGAATTCCTTTAGCCTCGGAATATGTATGAGGCTCATAGATGCTGTGAATGTTGGCCATAAGAGCAAAATTGACTGTGTTTTGTTGCTTGCTCTTTTTGCGAGCTGATTTGCCCTCAATGAGTTCATCATCATGAAGATCGCCGACAGTCTTGAGCCACCATTTATGCCGACGAGTAGAAGTACCAACATTTGGAATAGGAGAAACAACATCTCCTGGGATTTCTGGAACAAAGTCATTTGGATGTGAGTCCTGAGGAAAATTAGGTGGTGCAATGTCATGACTGGTAGACTCCTCATCTTCAGATGCAGAATGCTCTGAAGCCCTCCCATCATGGGAACCAAGGGGAAGACGAACACCCTCATTAGAAACCTTCATAGGATGATCCGCAGGACTGTTAGTAGGAACAAATGGACCAGTAGTCTCATCAATCACAACATCACGACTGAATATGAGACGATCCGTCTCCACATCAATCAACCTGTATGCCTTGTGATTGTCGCTGTAACCAGTAAACATAAGTGTTTGGCTCTTGGAGTCCAACTTGGCACGTTTGGCGTCTGGAATCCATACATGAGTTGTAGAACCGAAGACTTTCAGATGGTCCACTTTAGGCTTACGTCTTGACCGGGCTTCTTCTGGAGTCATCTTCTTAACGACTTGTGTAGGTGATTGATTCAGGAGGTAAACTGCAGTATAAATTGCTTCAGCCAAATATTTCTTGGGTACATTTCTATACTCTAGCATAGAACGAGCCATTTCAGTAATGGTGTGATTCCTACATTCAACGACACCATTTTGCTGAGGGGTGTATGGTGTGGTAAGTTGGCGTTTAATGCCGTGTGTAGCAAAAAAGTAGAGAAGTCAGTTGAACAAAACTCCCCCCAATTATCTGACCTTAGAGTGACAATCTGAGAACCTGATTCTTTCTCAACTAAGGCCTTATACTGCTGAAACGTATTGAACACATCTGATCTATGTTTGAGAAAATACACCCACATTTTCCGACTGAAGTCATCAACAACTAATAAAAAGTACCTAGACCTAGTAATAGGAGTATTCATTGGTCCACATACATCAGCGTGAATCAATTGAAGTACCTTGGAGGCTCGCCAAGAATCACCATCCGAAAACGGTGTTTGATGCTGCTTCCCAACTTGACAGGCTCCCCAAACTCCATGATTTTGAGTTTGGATCTTAGGTAGACTAGCAACCAAACCCTCCCGAGACAATTGAGAGAGGTAGTGCACATTCAAGTGCCCATAACGCGGATGCCAAAGTTTGCTGATGGAAGTACTCTTGGCAGCCAAAGCGTGCTCCTGAGAATCACTGGAATTAGCAAGTCTATACAGACCATGATCCTCAAGTCCCGTAGCGATTGTAGTACGAGTCTCCCTATCAATGATGCTGCAGGTGAACGAACTGAAAACAACATCTAACTGAGGAGAATGCCTCATGATCTGATTGACTGAGAGAAGGTTATGTTCCATGTCAGGAACATAGTAGACATTAAGAAAGAGTAAGTTTCTTCCCCCTGAGTGAATCTGGATAGTGCCCTTACCAGCAACTGTGTACTCTTCTCCTCCAAAAATGACAGAATCAGAGAATGGTTCGAATTTTGTGAACCAATCTTGACGATGAGTAAAATGCCGCGAATCCCCGGAATCAATATACTAGGTAGAAGATTGGACTGGATCTGCTGTTCTCTTGGCCATAAATGCATAGAAAGTAGATTCTTTCTGCTCAGTGTGCTCGGCGACATTTTCCTTTTGTTGAGACCCTCCCTGCTTCTTTTCTTCAGAAGCCAATCGAATGCTAGTTAGACGATTGACCATTAAGGGAGGGTGTTAGAATATTATATTCTTCTTTTGTTTAATGGTCAATTATATCTACAGTAGTTAGTAGTTGAGGTAGTTAGACATTTTAATGTCTACAGTTATTTACCTCCTCTATATATTGTAATTTGTTCTCCTTGTTACTATAAGCAATTTTCCCAGCTAAAATTGTATATTCATGAAAATCGTAAATCAGAAACCCTCAAAAATTTCAATGAGTGAATACTCACGAAAATCGTAAATCAGAAATCCTCGAAAATTTCAGACAAAGAGCCACAAAAATTTCGCAATTTTTCAATGAGTGAATACTCACACAAATCGTAAATCAGAAACCCTCGAAAATTTTAGACAAAGAGCCACAAAAATTTTTCAGGAAAAAAGTTTTTCAAAAACCAAAAAAATTTCGAAAGAAATTTTAGAAAAAGTAATTTTAATCTCCAGGCTCTAATACCATGTGAATGGTAGAAAAACATTGTATTGAATAACAGAAATAAAGGTTACATAATATAGAAGTTACATAATACTGTAGATATTAAATATCTACCTACTATCTACCTACTGATACTGTAGAAACAGTATAACTAAACTAAACTAATACAATAAAACATTGACCATTAACAATATAGGAATATAATATTCTAACACATTTGAAGTACTGAATGAGAATACTTTGGCCAAAGTAGTGAAATGTATGACATCCACTTAGGTGTGAGATAGTTGAGACTACACTGTCAGTTCATTGTGATCCTTGTACTAGTTCGAGACTGTGAAATAGCAAGGTTCTAGTTGTGTAGAACACAACACTATGCTTAGTTGGTAATCGTTAACGGATACCCTACCAATCTCTTCGACGAAGGGAGGGCCATCTATTGAATAATGGATGTGCAGGGGACCGCATTATAAGTCCGTGGTTGGCTGAAAAGCGACCGAGTGATGTTTCTCCTCCACAGCAAGCGGCCGATGTACCAAGATTTGAAAGGACGATCTCCTGGACCTTCTTACTACTATTTGTTCTAAAGCTCATTGTAGCTATGTTAGTTAAGGTATGTATTCTTGTTTCATGTACTTGTGAAGTTATTATATTGAAATGGAATCTTTATTGTAAATTGATATGGCAACTTGTTCATGTTTTATCAATAAAGAAAAGGAATTTTTTTATTGCAATGTCATGTTAACACGTTTACATACTTGTAGGATGTAAATTAAGGAAAATTTTACTTTACCGAAGGGTCAGGTTGTTACAACACTTATATGTTCTTGTTTTCAAGTTGTATGGGCATTCCTTGATGGAATGTCCCATCACTTGGCAGATATCACAAAATAACTTTTTCGGGCAATTTGCCTTTGTGCGACCTTCCCCCTTGCAATCGGCTCACCACAACTCTTTGGTTTCTCTCATACTCCTCAGCCTTCAACACCTTCATCATTCTCATCATGTCTTTCCTTAATGCTTGGATGGTCCTTAATTCACCATCACTGCTATCGTCTGTGCTCTCATCATTGTCCGTCTTCTTTTTTTCTCTGGAAGATGTTGTGTCTTCACTCTCTATGTCCATTGCCCGATTGTATGCTTTGGCGTATGATGATGGAGGTACGATTTTCATCTTTTTTCTTAATGATGGGAGCAACCCTTCGATGAACCATTGTTTCTTCAATCTGTCGGCCTACTGAGTCTCCAATTTTAATAGCGACTCTTTGAGCCTACGCTTATAGGTTTGTAAGTTTTCATGCTTTTGCTGCTTCGTGTTGTAAATCTCTACTATGATTTCATTGTCGTCTCTAAGAAGTTTAAATTCTTCCTGTAATGTTTTTTTTATCTTCCCCATGTGGCTTTCTTTGTTGCTTCTAGTTTAGTGTACCAGTCTATGGCTATGCCTCTGAGCGTCGTTGGGAACGCTATCAACCAGTAGTCTATCTCTTTTTGCCCATTCGCTATCCATATTGTCTCACATGTCTTGCAAAGTCGTACTGGATACTCTGACCTGTTCCTCGTGAACTTCGACAACTTTTGCCTTTCCACGCTCGGACTGGCTGGCGGAGTTACCATCTTTCTTCCCCGATGTCCTCCCAGCGTATTGGACTTGATTGGACTGTTTCTCCTGAAACGTTTCAGCCTCTCGTGCACTCTTGGCCACGTGAGGGTCTTCCACATGTCCCCTCTCAGCGTCCTCTACACTTCGAGTCTCTTGGGGTTCGTCCCTATGCTCCCTTCGTCTGGGGGTCTTTGGCTCGGATCCTCCAATTCTTGATTCTTCATTGTTTGATATGGATAACTCTCAAATACGACATATGCTATTTTCAAGTTCTTTTGTTAATTCATTTTCATCATTTTATATTTTTCTTTGTTTGTTATAGACGGTGACCTGAAAGTGTCTTCGGCAAGGTTTCGGTTTAGGTCGGCAATATCTTGGTTTATTTCGATAAGGTCTTGGTTTGCTTCTTCAACGATTTGTTTCAATTTTCTCCGTTGATCTTCTTGTTCTTTTAATTTGAGTGATCTTTGTAGTCGTTCGTTAGGTGTTCCTTGCTCGCTTGGTATTTGGTTTTCATCATTGTTAGGTCGTATGAGCATTAATTTTTGGGAGTACGCCTAAGACTGGTGTCGCATTTTTCCTCCTCCCGTTTACTTCTCTTCTCGTACCATTGCAGTATCTGCTGCCTTCGTCATCTTGGTCGCTCTTAGCCCGAAGGTCTTGCAATATAATGTAGTGACGAGAAATCAACCTTGGCAATCTGTTGAGTAGGTGGTTTACCTCTAGGTTGACATGTAGTCTGTCCGAGATGACTGCCTGAGAGATCTCTTGCCTGAGAGCCTCCCTCCGCACATGATCTCTCAGCAAGATGTCCCACACGTTTATGAGATCCTCCGTCAACGCGTCTTCTCTATCTTCATTGGCTTGCACTAGTTCTTTGGCTGGCTGACCCATTATGATGCCATTCTCCCATCTAGGTGATGTTTACTAGGTTCAATTTGTCAATGATGCCAAATGTTTACTCGCTAAGTGGTTTAACAAAGGAACGTAGAGTAAACGAGAATGTACATTAACAATTATGAAAAATAACAATTACATAATGATTGCACAAAATATAGCATTGGATTCATTCATCAAAATATAGCAAGTACATCATAAGTCATAATGTTGTTTCTCGACTACAATGGAATGATTAAATATATAAGCCGGTCGATGTTGGTTGAGAACACCAACCATCGACAATGACTTATTGGATCTTTGTATGCATAATAAGGGGTTATAATGCTTAATTATTTTTATTTTTGAAGTTGTAGGCTTGTAAATTTATAATGTGTTTTTATTTAATGTTCATATAAAATGGTTGGTAGTTCTAGTTCAATTCCCCCAATGCAAAGAGTTCATTTAAATTTGATGCAACATCACTTCTTTTTGACAACATAAAACAATAATTGAACAACTTCTTGGTGGCGGGGGTTATTGTTGGCATTGTAGCCAATGTGGAATTGATATAAGAGCTTGTATAGTTGAGTGAAAGCCCACTTTTGTGCTATTCCTTGCTTGGGAATAAAAGCTTGTCCTAGGCTGAATAAAAAAGGGTTGCCAAAGCAACAAATAAAGGGGTATATTAAAGAACAAGAGGATGTCGACATGGTAAGTAGTAGATCAAAGGAAAGAGCACATCCTCTTGCTAAGAAAAGCTTGTAGAAACATCCTAGTGGCTTATCACAACCTATTGGCTCACATCTTTTCATGCCATTGCCACCATCTTCTCAAGAAGAGAATGTTTCGTGTAAAAGAGGCCCATTGGAAAAAGCCTTCATGAATGAAGCGAGGGAGGTTGTAGATGGGAGCATTGCTTGTTGCATTTATGGCAATGGGCTTCCTTCAACCTTGTTTGATGACCATATTGGTGGGATATGGTGGCATCCATTACCAATGCACTTGCTGATTATGTTAGTCTTGGGTATGAAAAGGTATGAACCACTTTATTAGTGAAGGAGAAAGTTATAGTAGAGGCATCATTGAGAGCAATCAAGGATACATGGTTTGAAATAGTTGTGTCCATCATTTCTAATGGATGGAAAGATTGCAAAAATAGACCATTAGTCAATGTCATTATAGTGTTCCTTAAAGGGCTGATGTTTTGAAGGTAGTTGATTGTGAGGGGCGAGGGAAGGATGCGATTTTCATTGGCAATATCATCAGAGAATCCATTGAAATATTGGGCCCTGAAAATGTTGTCCAAGTCATAATGGACAATGCTAAAAATTGTAGGGTAGTTGGTTCTAGAGTAGAGGGTATGTATGGACATATTTGTTGGCGACTATGTGCTGTCCACTCACTCAATTTGATATTGCAAAAGATTGGCACGAAGATTGAGTGGGTCAAAGAAATCTACAAAGAGGTTGAGGAGATTCAAATGTTTGTGACTAATCATTATATGTCACAAGGCATATTTAGGACCTTCTCTAACCTGGAGTTGTTGAAAGTAATTTAACTTTTAATTATTAGTATATTTTCCAACTTTTTAATTGTTGATATGTGATATTTCATCTATTTTAAAATATTTTAATATGTATTTTTCTTAAACATCGTCAAAACTCGATTTGCATCATACATAATCATCTCAAGACGACTTGTGAAGGTGCGAGATGCGTTGAGCAGTATGGTCATCAATAGTCTTTGGAGTGTATGGAGACAATCAAGTTCAAAGATAGCCCAAAAATTCAAAGGATTGATCCTAGATGATGAGTGGTGGGCTTGTGTGGAATATGTTTCGAGTTTTATTGAGCCCATCATCAACATGATTAGATATGTTGATATAGATCATGTTGGAAATATTGTTTTGATTGATGTCAAAGAGTGAACACAATTGCTGCCATCATATTGCTGCTGTGAAAGGAGGATCGATTTAGAAGTTATATGCAAAGAAGAATTAAATAGAAATGGGAAATATTTATTGTATTTAAAGTCACAATTTTATCTTTATTGGGCCGACCCATAATGCATCATTTTGGTGCCCAATTTATGGTGCTCACATTGGGTAAATCACCCAGCTTTTATGTCCCCCAACCACACATATGATGTCGCCCTCTTTGAATGAAATTAAATTAAAGTTATTGCTTTTATTTGGGCTGACTCCTCTTGGATGGATCAGCCACTTTGGTTGAGTCACGTCTCTTGGGTAAAGAGGTATTTGATGAGGTGTAAATGAAGATAAGTTGGAGATGTGAGAAGCAAGAATTTAATGCAATATCTTTCCATATACTAGCAGACTTATGAGCAGATCTGAAGGAATTATAATCAGATTTTATGAGCAGATTTAAAGGAGATTTTTGAGCAGATATAAAGCAGATTTGTGAGCAGATGTAAAGGAGATTTTTGAGTAGATTTAAAGCAGATTTATAGCACATCTACAAGCAGATTTTATGGAGGAATTTGACATGATTATCATGCTTTGAAGAAGCAATATTCAAGAAGACGAAAGTTTTGTTTCTTTGGAGGTTGGTGCCTCCTAATTGAAGAGATAAATGTCTCTTGCTAAGTTGGTGCTTAGTGGTGGAGATTGGGGTTTCTTGCTAGGTTGGCGCTTAGTGGAGGGGATTGGTGTCTCTAGTGGGTTGATGCCTACGAAGATTTGTAAAGAGAATTTTATTGTTGATTATATTTGGATAGTAGATCCAAGCAGTGTTTTCTCCACGGTTTTCTCTTGAAAGGGTTTCCACATAAATCTTGAGTCTCTTAGTTGGTAGATCTTGTGTGATTGTTATTTTCATGGTTGTTGGTTTTTAGATAAGTAAAAATTTATCTTATACCAATTCAGCCCCCCTCATAGTATAAGTGTGTGTGCTCATCAGATTGCCCATGTTTGGGTGAAATTTATAATGGCATGGATTACATGGTTGAAAAAATAAGGATCTTAATAGAACCTAGTAGCATGACCCAACATAAGCATTTTTCAAAAGAGTACAAAAGGTCATTGTTGACCGTTGGAATAAGATGACCATGCCTTTGCATCTCATAGCATTTCTTTTTCCCCAAAGTATTATAGCAAAAAAGATACTTTCCTTGCCAAGGAGGGTGGCATCATATAGGGATGAAGAGGTTGCTGCTGACTACAAAATTGAATTTAAAAGAATATTCTCAGATGTAGATATACAAAGTGTTGTCTTGAGTGAGTTTGGTCACTTCATATCTTCAAGGGATCATGATGTTTGTGCTTTTTAAGACAAGTACAACAAAATGCTCATGAATGATGGTATATACATGGCCAAGATTTAATTTACTTGCAGCCTCTTGCAATATGTTGGCATTTCAATTCTCACCTTTGGAGTGCGTATTGGAAATAGATAGCTATGCACAGTATTAACTGCTCTTCAAATTAGGAGGAAGCTCCCTCTTTTGCTGATGGTTGCATAAAAAGTAAAGTGAACTAAATTCCTATCTTTTTTACTTAGCAGCAGAGCACAAGGTTATAAAACACAATGCGTTGCAGCTAAGGTTTTTTCCGGTTTCTGCAGATCTTAACTACAACTAAGCTAAAACTAGAACTATCCTATCTCCTCAAGTATTTCAGAGCGAGAGGATCTAGGAGCAATTGGGAATGGTTTGATCACTTAGACAAATTGTCTCTCAGAATGCATCCGAAGGCTCTGAACTTTCAGATTTACACTGAAATAAAGTTCATGCAAGTAATCATCAAATGGTAAGCTAAATCTCAGGATTCCCAAGGAGGCGAGGTGCTCTTTCCGAGGTGTAGGCTGAAATATAGATTACTAGAAACAACATTAAACGATAATCCTAATCTCTAAATTCCCTTGGAGGCAAGGTGCTCTTTTCGAGGTGTAGATTGAAAGAAAGATTATTGAAACAACAAACATGAAAGCTTTTGAGAATTTTGGATCAAAGGCACGTGGTTCTCCTGATTTATTATCTCAACTTCAATCAAAGATTACACTTTGGGACAGCAAATTGCATGAAAGAGGACAATCACACAACATGCGCTCAACCAAATACACTTGACAAATATTGAACACAAATACCTGAATAACAAGAACGCAAGCAAACCGTTCAGCGTTTAGCTATAACAAATATGATGCAAGAACATATACTAAGTGAACAAAACATAGGCTATCCGACATCAGTGTTTTGCTACCATGAAGTAAAGTTAAAAAATTAATGAGCAAAGGTTGCTCTTATTTATAGAAGCTCAAAGGAGTAGGGAACCCTAAAATCTCCTTGAGTTAACATTCAGTTCTTGCCAATCAACAAGATTTATTCCTATGTCTAAAAGTAAGTAACCTAACAGTTAACTGGAAATACTACTTCAGTTAATTGATTCTTAACTAAAGAGAACTCCAATATACATAGGTGTCTCCAAAAATAGACATGCACAATTGGCGGGACAACGAGTTAACTTGGAAAGAGGCATCAAGTTAACTATTGCGTCTAATGTCATCTTTGAAAAAGGGTGGGACGTCCTAACTGGAAGTTTACATCTCAACACGTTGAGTCATTAGCTCTTCTAACCAGTCTTTAACTGTCTCTGCGTCAGGACAATTGATACTTCTCAGGATGATGACGTGTCTTCGCAGCATGTCTTCGCCACTTGCAATCTGATCCTAGTATTCACTCTTCTTCACAGCTGTGTCATCAAGCTTTGCTGACATGGTTGCAATTTGACTTAACCTGCAGACAACAGGGTCACCGCAAAAACTACTATGGATGAGGTCCTGAAATTGCGTCTGCACTTCAGCGAGCTCGATGTACGCACCACCTTCATGCTAGTATTGGCAAGGGATAGATGTTACCAACGTTCTTACGAACTTGATAGCGCTCGCCACACTTTGTCTGCACTAAGTCAATTCTGCAGAGATTGTATCATAAGCTTTCACCTTGTAGACAAGCTGTTCTTTCCAAGTGAAAAGCTTTTGCTTGTTCTCCTCTATAGTGACTGAATTGTACGCCATCTTCAAGTCTGAGATGGTGATCTCATCTCGAGGCCTGTCCTCTAGTATGCTCCATTCCGATTCTTGGATCTCCGCGCAAAGGTCGTGGGCATTATACCTCTGTTGGTACAACTCTGCAAGTATATATTGGCCCTTGATGACGAACTCTTCCACTTGATCTCTCAAGTGCTTCCCATATAGAATCAGTTGACTTAGCTGATTTTGTTCTACAGGTAGCTCCAGCATTTGCAGAAGCAAGACGGTGATGTTTGAAGTACTGTGCATAAGGTTGGAGATATATTGGCGAAGCTGGTGGTTTTCAGCCTTGAGGGCTGCTTTGCCTTCACCATCCTTCACCACTCTTTCCTTTATTCTCACTGACGCAACCTTAAAGAGATCCACCTCAACCTAACGTGTGCTCTTACCAAGGTTGACTTTCACCAAAGTGAAGTCATCAACCTCTACTTCATCTGCATTTTTATCCTTAGGTGGTGCGGTGGTCTCAATGATAATCTCATTGTCGGCATTCTCTTCCACATGGACCTGCTTTTTGTGCTTCTTCTCTGATGTGTCTTGGTAGACATGATCAAATTTTGCAAAGTCTAATTGGTAGGCTGGCTTCCTCCTCTTCCTACCTACGAGATTCTCAAGCCGAGAAGAATCTTGACTAATCTTGTTGGAAGGATTGGTGCTAGTCCCATGAACTCCTGACGAGTGAGAATGTGTTGAGGCGTCACATGGTGGCAATCTGGCTCCAAGTCAATGTGAATTGGAGATTGACGTGGTGGTGATTGAATAGGAGGCTCTGCTTCCATTTTTGGCACTATCTCAGCTATGTTTGTGGCTGCCTCCACATGTTGCTCTTGCTGATTTACATCAGCAACTTGTGTCTTTCCCTTTGTATTTCCTGACATTCTGCTTCCTTTGGGAGGGTTATTCCTTGCTTTTTTTCTAGGTTTCCACTTTGAGGTGGAAGGTAGTGTAGTATCAACCAGTGGTGTCTCTATGTTTGGAATGACTACCTTTCGCGTCCTCGTGGTGTCTAACAAAAGCCTGCTGTTTCTGACAATTTTGCTTGTCCTCTTCTCAACGGACGTGCTTTCCTTGGCATACCAATCTACGGATGGAAGTGGCTGCGAGTCAACTTGGTCCCTGAAGAATGTGGGAAGTATGACTTCCCCATCATCATCTGATAATCCTTCCACATCCTCTGACAAGAACTTAGTGATCTGTTGAAGGGTGAACTTGCTGTAGTTGCGCTTGCGCACTTCAAACTCGTCTTCACAGCTAAACCAAAAATCCTCCATGGATGGTTTGTGTGAAGAATGTTGGCCAAGGTGTGCTAAATAGTAACCCCAAGGGTCATATGAGCGTCTCAATGAGATACTTAAGGTTAAGTCTCGTCATCTGATGGCTCATCACCTAAATCCCCATTTGGAAAGGAAAAGTGGCAGCTGTCTTGCATTTATTGCGTAGAAAAGAGTGGACTTCGTACAACTGCCGTAGAAATTCCATGAATACCTCCTTATCCGATGGATATCAGGGTAACATGGCTGGATGACCTGAGTATCCATATACGCGGATATAGGTAAAAGTAGGGAACTGGATGAACCAATTTGCCCAATCTACCATCGCCAATTTGGCTTTTGGTGAAATGCGCACATGTAACTCATGATCTAGATTCCTCACTGTGTGCATTAGGAACGAATCATTCACTCGCTTGAAGTGTCGTTCTGATTCTGTGAATTCAAGCTGCGAGAAATGTTGATGAACCTTCTACACACCTAGATTTCCCATAGTATTCAGTCCTCTAAATTGGCCTTGGAAGGCTAGCAGATACACGAGGTACGAACACATGTGGAATTCGTGAGCTATCAAGAAACCGGTCATTTGGTTGTGGAGAATGTTGTTGATCAAGGCAGGTCAGTCATAGTGTTCCTTGCTGTTGATAAGTTGAGCCATGATGTAATACATCCATGGTTGAAACCTGTTTGCCTCTGCTTGACCGGTGACACGGTTGAGTAGGGTTATCATAACTGCATACTCAATTTTGAATTCTCCATGACCTACATTCTTTGGCAAATTATTTCTTTTCTACTTTAGCCACCTCTCTACCATTCTTTTCTGACATTGTTCTTTCCTGGCGTTGAAAGCCCTTTCACACTCTACCATGGACATGACCAAATTGTTTGCATCTGGAGGAATACCGAAGCACTTCTCGATGTCTTTTGGCTTGAGACTGTATATTACTCTCCCATCCACTGATTGAATCTCTCATGCAGTCGAGTTGTAATGCTTTACACAAGTGATTACAAATTCGATGCTTTGCGTTTGTATGGGAAGTGAGGCTGCCTCAAGCAACCCAAATTGCTCGATGTTCTGAAGCATGTTCTGATCTATGCCCTCCAAAGTGTTTAAGTCAACCTCCGAATGCACTTGATGCAAATTGGTGTCAGTGGTTTCCAGAAAATCATGGAGTAAGATTGATATGTTCAGGGAACTTTTTCGGTGAGGCTAAAAATAGCTTCTCAAAGGGCAATTTTTCCAAAATTTTTTAAGACGTAGGTTTTGTTGAGAATATTGTTTTGAACAAACCCAGAATGTCAGAAATTAAAAAAAGTGATTTTTCCTTTGACACATCAACCCTTCGGGGGTAGTAGAGTGATTTTTCTTGTAGGGGGCAGTGGGGCTTATTTTTCTTGAAAAATTATGGCACGTGGGTTTTGTTGCCAATGTTGTGCTGAACAAACCCGCTTGATCAGATTTGTGGAAAAAAGTATTTTGCCTGGACATGCGAGAGAAAATCTAAGACAAGGATAGAAGAAATGTGAGGGGGAGAAGATAGAAGTCATAAACTGCCTCTTTCAATCCTCAAGAAAAACGCCTCTGTATAAACTCAATCTGATGAATTCTTGGCAAGACCTACTGAAAAGATGGAGTATGGAAAACTATTCCTCTGTGCAACCTGAACCTGGAACTGCGAAGAACACTGAAAATGACCTCCATTAGATCCTTCAAAAGGTATTGGAGAGAAAAATATCTATTTTTAGCTTCAACTTGCAAAGAATAATGAAGTTGGGACGCTTAGGCTTGAATAAGTATGAGTTTGGGAGGTGAGAGTGTCAGTTCTGGCGCCAACCCTGATTGAAGAGTCAATTCACGTGATTGCCTTGTTAACTACAAGTTCTCCACTGATTTTGGGACGCCTAGGCTTGAAGATATCTTCAAAAATTGTAACTGAGAGTCAACTTGGGCCCACCTTGAGATTAGGCGTTGCAAGTCTGGGAGTTAGAATATTTTTGAAATTTTTTATCATTTTCAGTGACGAAATGCCTTTGTTTGACCCTGAATTTTGGATGCCTGATTGACCCTGAAGCTTGGTTGATAGATTCATCGTGAAGCTGGATCAACTCTGAAGAGATGTTCCGGGGAGCAATAAATGCTAAAAACTGAATTTGGTGGCTTAACTTCTTGGGCGCCTTTTCCCAAAATGGTGCTTTTTTTGTCGGATAGCCAATTTCTTGGATGCTTTTCAATTTCATCAATTTGACCCTTGGTGCTTCAATCTGTAGCTGCAGTTGATTGATGAATCGTGCGAACATGCCGAGATATGGAACGGAAAACCAGTTCAATTCCAGAAAGAAAGACTAGTATTGCAACGTTTGAAAGTTGATTACAAGTGCCCAAAATTTTGGGCGCCCCTGGCCTGCAGGGGTGCAATTGACCTTTTAAGCTATAATTTTCACTTTGCAACCTTCAACGGGATGCTCCAGTTTGGTCTTTATCGCTGGATGTTTGATTGCTTCGATGTTCGTGCTAATGGATTCATTGAAAAGATTGATCAAAACAGAGTTCCTGGAAGCTGCAACACCTGAAAGTTGCATCTGAGACCCCAAAAGGTTGGGCGCCTTTTCCAAGGAGGGTGCATTTTCTTCACAACATAGCCAAATTTTCAACGTTTTCCAACTTGCTTTGACTTTCGTCATTTCGTACTTGATCTTCATTCGCGAGCATTTGACAGGGCCTGAGAGCTGACTATTGGATTCATTGCGTAGTTGGAAGGATTCTGAACATATCTCTTGGAGAAGACAGTTGTTGAAAACCTCATTTGGTTGACCAAAAGGCTGGGCGCCCCTGGTTTGCAGAGGTACATTTGCTTTGATGTTCATCCATTTATCCTCCGTTTTACGTGCTCATTTGATCAACCATTGCTGCCATAGCGAACAGGTTTGTTGCGAAGCTGGATTGAAGTTGGGAAGATCATTTGGAGATAGTCAATGCAAAAATTGACATCTGATGGCTCTCTTCTTTGGGCGCCATTGAGCTACAGGGGTGCAGTTTCATTGATACACTGCCATTTTGGATGTCTCTTGCCTTGCAACATCTTCCGCCTTTGCCTCTGTTTGCCGGTGTTTGAAAAATCTGTTGGATTTGCTTGATGATTCGTTGGAAAGCTAGCAGAATTTTGAAGAAGACGATTGGTTATGCAAGTGTTAACAACTGCATTTGACCTCTTGAATTCAAGGGCACCCCTGGCCAGTAGGGGCGCTTTTTGGCTCCAAAGTTGATCATTTTCTGATGATTTTCACCTCTTTGCGCTTTGCGATCACCGTGTTGCTTGGCTGGGTTCATTGCATTGAAGCATTGCTGCTACTAATGCGAGTACATTCACTATTGTGATTGCATTCACCATTATGCGTGTACGAACACTGCAAAGTTGACTACAAAGGCATCTCCCTTGTAGTAAGGCATACTATTTCCAGACTTAAGAATATTTTTATGTTTTTTTACCTTTTGAAAATCCCTCCGTCGCGAAGCATCTTTCGCCATAGAATCATCTGTGATGCGTTTGAGGCTTAGATCTTGATAACTGGTATTGGCCACCTGCCATTGACGACCTCAGAGGTCCTAACTTTTCTCCTAAAAAAAATGAAGTAGACCCACCAGAGCTAAACTAAGTTTTTCTTGATTCTGACTTGACCAATGTGATCGTGAAGTGAAATAAGCCAATCAAAATTATTTTCAGTCAAGTTTGGAAAGATCTTATTTTTTAGGGTTTTCCTAAAAACAAGGGCCTGGAAACCCTAATTTTCAATTTTTTAAAAATTTGCCAGTATTCTCTTGACAATAAACCCACAAAAAGCCCATGCTTTGTTTGACCCAAAACTGACTTTTGACGATAATTTTACAAGATTTAGACTATTTTATCAAAATGGTTTATTGAAGCAAAATTTTTATTTTGGGTACAACACAATAAAAAATCTCTCTCAAGTTACTCGTTTTTCATTCACTGGTATATATTATAATTTTATAATTTATAATTCATGTTTTATAATTGTAAATTTGTATGCAAAATTGCAAATTCCATAGGTTGCGAGTTTTTTTCAGCTTTTGATAAAGAGCAATATGAAGACTATTAAATATTGATTGTAATTTTCATTGTGTATTGACATTTGACAATCACTGAATGGATTTATGAGTATTTTCATTTTTGCAAATTATGAGGTATTTAAATATTTTGTTAATTAGCAATTATGAGTATCATTGTTTTTTATATTTTATAGTTTAATTTTTTTAATTAGTAATATAATTAAAACTTTTTAAAGTATTAATTGTAATATTTAATGGTCATCTTAGCTTTAGTTAGTCGATAGTTTACTTTTAGTTAACTTAGTTAGCTTTTAGTAACTTCTGTTTATGCTTTAGTTTGTTTTAGCATCTTTTTGTTAATTGCTTTAGGTTGCTTCAGTTAATGATTGTTTCTTTTTAGAAACATCGCCTTGTAATTTTCTATATGAGGAGTATTCCTCTCCTTTTGTAAATACAAAATAACGAATATCGAATATCAATTATTATTTCATGGTATCAGAGCTTAGGTTCAATTTTTTTTGGTGAATCTTTTAGTAATAAAAATTCATTGTTTTCCTAATGAATTTTTAAAATTTCTTAGATGTTTTTGTTTTTGTTTTTTTTTTAAATCAAATGTTAATGCTTAACCCGAAAAATTGAAAAATTATTCGAAGATTTTTGACATTTTTTTATAAAAAATTGTAAAGTTTTTTAGCCGATTTTTAAAGATAAAAATTGAGGAATTTTTTGAAGAATTTTTATGAACCGATTTTTCAAAAATCAAAGGACTTTTTTGCAAAGAAGATTTGAAGGTTTTTAGGTGGATTTTTTTTGAAGATTTGCATGCTGATTTTAGAAGGGTTTATTTTAGAAGAATCACGGATTTCTCAAAAGTAAATCGTATTTTTTTTGTTTTAGCAAAAATTTTGGAGGGTTTCAAAAAGAAATCGTGGCATTTTTTTGAAGATTTTCGGATTTCAAGGGTTCTGTAGCAGTTGCGTCTGAAACAAAGGGTTTAAAAGAAGCAGATTCGTGGGTGTTTCCTGGTCTGTGCGCGCACATTTTTTTTGTTCGTGGACGCATTTTTACCTACACGCGTTTTCTTGTTTGTGGACATGATTTTTCTTGTGGATTAGATGCGTTTTTATGTGCAGTTTGGTTTTTTGGGCGGGACTCTCCTGCTAAAATTGTGATTTTTTTTGAAGTTCGTGGGTCTTCATGTTTTTTTTTGCAAATCATGATTTGTTGAGCAATTTGTGAACATATATTTTCTGATTTCTGGGCACTAGGGTTTTGTGACGAATTTGTGCAAAATCTTCTATTTTGCATTTCGCCTAGGGTTTCTGGATCATGAGTTCTTGATTTTCCATATTTCCAGTGGACTTGATTGAAAGAGTTTTTCGAAATTTTTTTGAAAAAATTTACAGTGTTTCCTGAAGAAGAGCTTTTGAAAAATTTTCTATAAAAATTTGGCTGATTTTTAGAGGTTTTTTGAAGGTTTTTTCTAATTTTTTTGCTTTTTAGAAGTTTTCGAAGATTTTTTCTGAAAAAATCTTGCTTTTTTAGGGTTTTTGAAGGTTTTTTCTAAAAAATCTTATTGTTTTGAGCTTCTTTTTAAGATGATTTTTTAAAAATTGTGAGAGTTGTGCTAGCTGATTGTCCAGGCTTTGTGCCAGTTGATCACAAAGTTTACCTCATTTTTCGGGCTTTTGGAAAATGGGAGGGATGGCTGCTTTGACCAATGTAATGTTGGAAAGTACGCAGAGGTTCAATGGAAAGAATTACAACATGGAAGTAGAGGATGCTTACCATCTTTGAGTACTGGTGTCTGGATGTGCTTGTTCTAGGTACAAAAGTTCATCCCACAGTTGCGGGGAAGGATCAGGACAAGTATGATGGAGATAATAGGGAGGCATTTAGGCATTTAAAATTGTCTGTCACCGATGAGATGTTACCAGAAATACCATCTGGTAAGTTTGTTGCGAAGATCTGGAAGCATTTGAAAGATCTTCATGAGACTTCAGACAAGGGTAGAGCTTTCTTCTTGAAGAATGTGCTGTTTTCCATTATGATGGATGACCAACTGCCTTTGCAGGAGCACTGGATGAAAATCAATGATATTCGCGATCAACTAGAGGCCATTGGTCACAAGATGGAAGAGGAGGATATGGCGTTGATCACGTTGAAAAGTTTGCCACGATCCTACGAGCACTTCATCAAGACACTCAACATTACATCCACCAATGTTGACTTGAAGTTTGATGAGCTATGCAACGAGCTCTTGCAACAAGATAGGTGGAGGAAGCAATTTGGGAGCAGCAGTGAGTCTTGCACTATTGAACAAGCTTGTACTGCCAAGGACATTGGCAAAGGCAAGTCCACTCAGCAGAAAGGACGAGGCAATTCAGAGAAGAGCTCCAAGAAGACTATCACTTGCCATTACTGTGGGATGATTGGTCATATTCAGAAGTATTGCAGAAAGTGGTTGGCTGATGTGAAATTCAACCAATAAGAGTATCAACAAAGTGCTCAAGTGATAGAGTATACTGAGTAGAAGGAGTCTGCATATTATGCATTTTGATGACTAGAACACCGTCAAAATATGGGTAGACTTGGTTTATGTTTGTAGGATGACCATTAAGGGAGGGTATTATAGTATTAATTGTAATATTGGTCATCTTAGCTTTAGTTAGTCAATAGTTTACTTTTAGTTAACTTACTTAGTTTTTAGTAACTTCTGTTTACGCTTTAGTTTGTTTTAGCATCTTTCTGTTAATTGCTTTAGTTTGCTTCAGTTAACGATTGTTTCTTTTTAGAAACATTGTCTTGTAATTTTCTATATAAGGAATATTCCTCTCCTTTTGTAAATACAAAATATCGAATATCGAATATCAATTATCATTTCAAAATTGTACCTATACCATACCCAAGGAAAAATAATTTGATGTACCTTCATACCTGGTATCCATAACCATACTAGGACTGACAACTTAGATAAACCATGAATAATTGCATGTGTAAGGCCTTTGTTAACACCATTCTATGTTTAGAACATGCCTAGACAAAATGGACCTAAAAGACTTAAAAGGAGCCAACCTTCATTATTTAGCATGTGTAGATAGGCATACCCCAGATGCACAATGGAAATCCTAACAATGGAGCAAGCACGAAGATTGATCAGAGAAAATACCACACAATAGGGTACAATAGGCCACCAAGTGCACAAATCCACATCACATTGGCAATACAAAAAATAATGCCAACATGGGAGTTGCTCTGCTTCCTATATAACATTTTGAATGATAAAATGGGCTAAAACTTATTAATCTTGCCTTCCATTTCTCCTCCCCTATTAAAAATGGAATCTTTAGCAAAATGAAGTTTTCCCAAAGTTGCAAGCTTTGAAAGACACCCCAAGAACCTGCAGAGTGAAACCACCCGTTCCGTCAGAGGGTAGTTTTAAAACTGCCAATATCATATTAGGGGTGGTTTTGCAACCACTGGGGCAGTTACAAAACCACCGGTTTGTTGAAAGGGCAATTTTGTCTTGACAGAAGAAACTAGAACATGAAATGACCAAAATGGATGTCTCTTCGCATTCTAGGCAAGACCACCTTTTTCTGGATGGTTATGATCTTCCAACACCTCTAAGAATACATGGAGAGGGAATATAACTTCATTGGAGGTTTGTGACACTGTTGTAAGGATCAAATTGAGGGGAATTCAGTTGGAAGAGGGATTGACAACTTGACAGTGAGTATATAAACAACTAATTGTTGTATTTGTTGGAAATGTTGTCATTGATGTCAAAGGTACATAGTTATGTTGTCGTTGATGTCAAAGAAATTAGATTGAGATTGACAATGAGAGTGACGGTGGCACAAGGAGAAGAAGGAGCATATCAGGAAACCATGATAGAGATCCTATGGGTGAGTTGTTATTGAATGAGTATTGGGTTTTAGATGAAATGAGGTGAGGAACAGTTGGTGAGGGAAAGACAACTCTTAGAATGAAGCAAGATATACAAAGAGACAATTATAATGTGTATAGGCTGATTGCTTATCGTATAAAGTTTACACCCTAGGGCTGTGATTAGTAAACATACTTATGAATGAATGGTTAAGCATAGTTGCAAATCAAGGTTGCGCAACATACCTTAACAAAGATGTTCAAGATATTGTGCATGAAGTGGTGGTAGTACACATACAAGTTGAAAGAGAGATTCTTAGGAGTTAAAAGTTGAAAATGGGAAACAAACAATCAGCCTGGAGTTGAGGAAAAGGAAGACAATAGATAGAGGAGTGCTGTGAGATTGGTTTCGAAGTCCAACAACAGATTGGATATGTGATGAGAGAAGCCGAACTCATTGAGAAATTGCTGGAAGGAATTCATTAAATCACCTTGATTGGAGGCCGACCTCATGATATTAGCATCTAATCATATAAATGCTAGTCGACTCCTTTATGGTAAGCATTAAGAGAGTAAGAATAATTAAAGATAATATATATGGTGCGACTCAAATATGTGAAGATATATGCTAAGAACAGCGATGAAAAAGGCAGCAAATAGAGGTGTTTGAAAAACAACGATTAAGAGATTTAAAGGCTGCGATTAGCAAATATATTCTATGAAAGACTTTAATGAAAATAATGCAGTGATTCATTTTAATAAGCGCCAAGTTTGCAATAAGAAAATAATATATATAAAACTCAGCAATTAAGTAAATGTAAAGTGAAAAAATTATAATTAGTGAAGAGGTGCAATCTGCAAAGGACATGTTTATTTATTATGAAAGGATGTATCTATTTAGGAAGTCGCCTCTCTTTGGAAGAGGTGTGAAGAATACTTAAATAGATGATGGTTTGGGAGTCAAAAGCAACAAGAAATTTAATAAATATTATGTGAATAAAAGCAGATCAAAAGGAAGAAAGTAGCAGAAAATGAAGCCTAATTATGGTGTGTTCTAATTGAAAGAATGTGTGATTAAACATAGAGATGAATTTTAATGATACATTTTTCTTAGTAAAAGAGCAGATTGAGAAGAGATAAAAGGCAGAAAATTATGTGAAAATAATGCAATGGTTATGAAAAAAATTGGTGCATATATTGGATCAGATTTTTGAGAAATATTGACATGATAATTATCAGAATGGTGAAAAGAAGTACATGATAGTGATCAAATTTGTGAAAAGAAAGAGTGCATTTTGTAATTGGATCAGACTTGTGATTTATGATCAAATTTATAAGGAAGGAAGTTTGGATCAGATTTCTGTGGGTTGGAGCCTATCAAATAAAGGTTGAAGCCTCTTGCTGGGTTGGAGCTCAGTTTGTGTGAGGGTTGGAGCCTATCAAGTAGAGGATGGAGCCTCTTGCTGAGTTGGAGCTCAGTTTGCATAGAGATTGGAGTCTTTGATATTAAGTTGAAGCCTACAAGAAGAAGAAGATTAATCTATTATATATAAGCAATGTTGTGCCGTTGTTTTCTCCCCAAAGGGTTTCCACATAAATCATGTGTACTCATTGTGTTCCTAATTGCTAGATCTTACTTGAATGTTATTATTGTGATTGGTTAAGTTTTGAAAAGTAAGAGATTGTTAGATACCCCACCCTCTCAGTATCATCGTGTGCTCAACAGTATCTACTCAGTACTTGATGGATATTTATCTAATAAAGTTTAGTAGATGAGCAATAGCTTCTACCAACTATATTTTCCCTACCCTGGGGTTTTCCGGGCTGAAATCTTGTGTTTGTTGAGTTGAATTTCTATTTGTTTCAACATTTTATTTTTCTATTTGCACAACATTCAATCCTCTTTAACCGTCTTTTGAATAATTTAAGTAGAACAGTAGTTTAATTGCATGATTTGCTAATTTCTACTACAAAATTGAGGAAGTTACAAATCACTTAACAAGTTGCCTATTATTAAGCTAACCTTAAAAGCAAACAGGTATAGCTAACAGCTACATATATTATATAAATCTGCCATTTTGATTTTATGCCTCTAGGTGGAACTGTTTGTTTAAGAAATTAAGACAAGTCTTTTATATTTATTTCAGGCTATTTAAACTTTAATTCAATGCAGCTGTTTTATAAACATATTTAATTTGACTATAAAATATTTCAAGTATATGTCCTGCTAAGAAAATATGTCTCTGGGTGAATATTTCAGCAACATGTTTATATCAACACTAGTTGTCGACCTAAGTTACTCAAAGTATATATTCTGCTAAGAGAATATCTGTCTTTGGGTTAAGATTTCAGTAAGATCTTTATATCAACATTACTTGTTAATATTTAGCTTCTTTCAATAGATTTTACATTTTAATCATGTTTAAAAGCTGTATACTAATTTGTTGGGTATGACAGAATTGAAGATACTACAATTTTCTTACTATCAGAATAACCTATGTGGGTATATTGCAGGAAAGTGCAGACAATGTAGGACCAGATTCAAATTCTCCTTCAAAAGATGATTTACTTGAAGAAGCATGTAAAAAATATGATGAGGCTACAAGGCTTTGTCCTTCTTTGCATGATGTAAATGCATTACCCTTAACTGTTAAGAAAAATAGATATTTGAATTTTTCCTTCTAAGATTTAGAGATGCTACATGTTTATTAACATTGTAGATACTTCGTCTATAGTACATGATGTTTGTTTTGGAGTTATCAAAAATTCAAAATATTGTTGATGCTTCCTTGATACCATAATTTGCCATTCATTTAAAGTTATCTCGTGGTAGGTTTATGTTGATATCAAATCTTAGTATTTCTATGTGTCTAGCATTAATTTGTATGCCTTATTTATTTTAATATATAAAGGTCTCTAAAAAACTGAGAAATTTGTTTTAGAATAAGTGTGATCATACAGCCTTATATATAATAAGGCTTGTGTTTTCTTTCGGTTGTATTTCTGTCAAACTATATTAATGCAAAAATTGTGTTATTGGATAGGCTTATATATAATAAGGCTCCTGTTTCTTCTTGGTTGTATTTCTTTTAAAGTATATTAGTATGAAGATTGTGTTTTTGAATATAATTAGACAATTAAACATTTGAGAATGTGGAAGATCTTATACGATTTACTCTATTTGCAATTTACATATGGTTTTGGAGCTGAGTAAAATAGTTCCAAGTGTGTACATCCATGACAGCTATGAATACATTTATTTGAGATTGAAATAAGTGTAGCTACTAAGAGTATCTGAATGTTGGGATCTGTTTGAGGAGTTCAATCAAAGATAAAAATTAGACTTAGATAAACAGAGAAAAGGTAATGTTATGACAGGAAAATGAAAATTTGAAATATATATAGACATGACAAGAAATAGGTGGTGGACACAAACATGAAGATGGATGATGCTTTTTAGTCTAAAATTTATTTATTAGTTTTCTGACCATAATTAAAGGAAGGAGAAGGGATTGAATTGTCTAATATAAAGTTAAATGAGGTTGTACAAAAATATTTCTAATTTGAAGGGCTTTTTTGTGAAATTTGTATATTCAAAGACAGTTGTACAAAAATAAATTGCATGCAACAATTAGTAGTTTTCCAGGCACAAAGTGCAAAATATTTCATATAACAGATAAGCTGAAGAATATCATCTTATGAACAATTTGAGGAAGAAAATAACAGTTCAACTATGCCTGTAGAAGACATCGTAATCGAATGTTGTTTTGAAGATGTACCTGAGAGATTATTCTTTATGCTTGAAGTTCCTGTTGGTATTATCCAAAAATGAGTCTAGATTCATTGCAGCCCTAATAGTTTGCATTTTAAAGAACATGAGATGACTTTATCTACAGTTTTAAAGATGGAAAATATCATGGTCAATCATAGTTCCATAGAGTCTTGGTATGGGCGGACCAAGGTCCTAGATTCGGGGATGGTGGTGCAAGTATATATACTATATAGTACTTGAAAAATAAGTTATAAGAAAACTGTATAAGGAACAATAAAAGTGCCAATATCAATATATTTATATTATATTCAAAATTCAACTGCAATTGGTCAATGGTTCAATGCCCCTAGTCATCCCCAAAGTCCATGCCAAACTCTTCATTATTGGAATTTCTAGATCCTTTGAGGTCAAGCTCTTCCAAACTAGTACCAACCAATGTTGTTTGTGTCACATCATCATCAACTTGTGTTGGCTCCTTTGGCTTTATATCTCATTGGATAGTTGGACTCTACTCGTACATAAGCGTGTTGTGGTCAATGAGACACAAGATACTATGTACAATTACAAGTTTATCTGGCCTCCTAGAGGTAAGTTTGTTCCTTTTAATAGAGTGGATGAAGCTATAAATAGAGCAATTCCTCTTAGCAATAGAAGAACTAGAAACTTAAGATAGCAAACAAATGGCTAGTGTGGTTCTCAAAGAAGTAGGCTCATGCATAGTTCGCCACAAAATTGGGTCTTCTTGTGCCATAGTTTTCTTGTCTATCTTGGTCTCTTTTGGTTATCCCCTAAGAGGCAAATTTTGACCACTTAGTATGAATGTTGATGACATCTGTAGAATCATACATCTTCTAGATATCCTTCATGAAGCCCATCTTCATCTCAACAACTTGTGTAGGGGTAACTTTGTCATGCTTTCATATGTACCACTTTGGGTTCAATGCATAGGTAGCCATGTGCAAGGTAGTGCCGAGCTTCTCCCATTTTTGATAAATGATTGGTTGAATATGTTGATTGTAAAACTATAGTGCGGATCATTCTCTTGTACAACAACTTTCATTTGGTCAAGCATATTATCAATGCACTCATGCACCTTTCAAAGGATAGGTGCATTAGTGTTCACATATCTAACGACTTTGAAGACTAGAGTAATGATGGAGACAATCTAGTTCATATTAGCCCAAAAAATGTCACTCCTACCTTCTTCCCTTGCTCTAAGATAGAATTAGGCCACCAATTCGACTTTGCTGCCATGATCAGTAGTTGCAATGCCTCTTGCAACCCAAGCATCCTCTCCAAGAGAATGAAGTATGATGCATCTAGTCTCTATCGGTTTTACTACTCCTTGGAGAAGGACGTAAAGAGTGCATGTGAAGTGTGGTGGTTGCAAATAAACATCTGCACATTGCTAACATCATTAATGACCTCTTTGATCCAACTAATTTTGCTAGTGTCCTTGAGTGCATTATTCATTGCATCCACACAACAAGGAGTCCACCAAATATGTTTTTAGGTTGCCTCAATCAATTTCCTTGCGGCTCTACACACATAGGTTGCATTTATCTCATGTGCACCAAATTCTCTTGCCCAACCTCCTTAATAGCATCTCTAAGGGTTTGGAACTAAAAATTAACATCCTTGTGACGCCTTGAACAATCAACAACCCTAAGAAAGTAAGGGCCCTTTGTCAATGTGATCATGATATTGATGAGTGGATGATGCCTAATGTTTGTCCACCCATCCATGACAATGCTGCATCCAGTAGTGATCTAGGTAGTCTTCATTTTCTCCATTAGAATATTAACCTTGGAATTCTTATCAAGATTGTTGTCCTCAATTTTGTCTCCCCTAATGGCACATATGATGGTCTGGTTCTTATTATCTTTGCCATAACCTCCTTATAATAAGGAGAGTTAGCCACATGGAATGTAATGCCATTGGCAAAGAAGAGTATGCCAATGGCATCATTTGGCTCATCCTTATTTTGCACATTGAATAACTCTGCCACCATGTTTGTAACATTGCTACTACTAGTCATTCTACGATTCTCCTTAGGTTTCGTTTGGGGGTTGGGCGTTGGGCATCCCTGTGAAACAATGTGTTAAATGCGTGATGGTCCTGTCAAAGAGTATAACAAATGATAAAAGATTGCTAGCTAATCACAAACAGAGCTTATGTTTTGAATCAATAAACTGAAAACTGATAATTTACAGAACTACATCTCAAATAGAAAAGTATGAAAGAGAAATCTGAACCATTTGGGAAACCTACACTATTTATAGTTGAACAAAAATTAACTTATATATTCTTTTGGATTAAAGACCCTCCAAAACTACTGTAAAATCGAAGGCCTTGGTGCAACTAATTTCAGATCCTTTTTATTTTTTTCCTTTTACGACTTGTAGGATCATATTACTTCAACTGATGTTCCTAGTGATGACTATATGACTGACGAGTCACTGATGTATATGACTGCATGAAGAATACTAATGTATTTTGTATATTTATTCCTGATATAATCCTGCATAACTGATCTATTCCTGTGTAAATGATCTGTTCATGCCTAACTAATTTAGATAGAAGCATAGTTGGAAAACTCAGACTCGGCAGCCCAAAAATATGACTTGGACTCGGGAAAAAACTTGGCTAGGACTCGGCAAAAAAAAAAAAAACCCGTAGTTTTACCAAAAAAACAAGAAGAAATTAATGCATTTAGAGAACATAAGAGTCTAATTTGATTATCAAACACTCATAATTCAAAGATTACATATGTCATATGATCATCAAACATTCAATAATTGAAATTTTATCATTCAGTCATACAGATACTCATAGTTTCAATGTATAACAGCATCATAAGTTTATAAATGTTTACATATAATCATGTCAAAAAGAGGAAAACATTAACAACCACATATAATCTACATCTTCCTTTTTCCTCTCCCAATGGTACTCAATTTTGAAGGCCTAGAACTAGAAGGTGCCCATGCTATAGCATCCAAATGAGGAGATTGAGCAGTGGTTCCTTGATCTTCAAATGTGTCTTCGTCCTCCTCCATGGCACCCAATCTTGCTGCTTCTTCTTCTTTTGCTGCTGCTCTCTCTAATTCAGCAAGATCCTCATCAGTAAGGAAGACATCAGCCTCATCATTTTGTTCATCAACAGTCCATTCACCATATGGATCAATGTCATCCAAGTCCATGGACTCATGTGAAACACCCTCCACCTTTCTAGTTCGAAGGCGAAGGTTGTACCGAACAAAACTAAATCATTTAGGCGCTGTTGGGTCAACCCGTTTCTCTTCTTTGTGTGAATGTTCTCAAATAAACTCCAATTACCTAGAAGCACTACATGGTTGCGACAACATGGATGGCTAGCTTTTGAAGATTTGGCGTGCTAGCACCATAGTTCTCCCACCATAGATCTACAAAAACACGTTTAAAAAATATAAGTATTAAGAAATAAGAATAAAGTAAAAAATGCATATGTAAGAATCAAGCTTCTAATTTCATTTTTGACCTGGTTTTTGTTTTCCTCTCCTTTCAATTGCTTTTGGGAGGAAAAGAGTCTCCCCTCTGCACCCTTGTAGACCTTGAATAGGTAAAAAAAAGTAAATAAAATATAGAAAATTCATAGATAGTCAAGACTCAACATTGCAAATTCATAAATAAGATGTAACAAATCTCACCTTCAACTCATCAAGCCCCTTATCTCTGAGCTCACGATCAGGCACCATCCTATCAATGCATGTGACAAGACTTGCCATGACCTCCTCATCCGCCTTAAATGTGTCCGAGAAGTAGAATTTTGGGTATCGGTTGTTGGAGTTGGTTTGTCCATCTCCGATCAATGATGCTCCAAATGACTTCATATTTCCTTTTGTTGCCGCCATAGTAACGTGATATGGCCTCTTTGGCCCAATCCATGGCCTCATAGATGAAACCCATTGGCATGCCCTCTCCATCCACCATATGAAGAACCCTCACCAAAGGTTTTGTCACCTAGAAAAATGAAAACAGATGTTAAATTATAACAAAATTAACCCCTCAAAAAAAAAAAACAGCAAATAGATTATCATGTATATATATATACTTTTTTTTTTTTTGTGTTTGTTACTTACCTTGATCAACTCCTCTCCATTTTTGATGAATGTCTCATCAAAAACTATGGCAACAATCCTCTCCCCTTCAAGTCTAGTGGAAAATGAGGTCTCCCTCCAAGCATTGGACACAAACATTTGCTTGAGATGACCAATGGCACCAAGAATGCTTTGCAATGTGAGGAAGTGGCTAACAAATCGTGTCACTCCAGGTCGCACAAGGTCCTTGCCATTTGTGAATTTCCTCATCAAAGAAAGCACCCAAGTATGGTTGTAGATAAATTCTGTAACACTTTTTGCATCTTCAACCACACTTTTGACCCATGAAATCTTCCCAATGTCTTCTAGCAACAAGTCCAAGCAATGTGCAACATAGGGAGACCATGCAATTGTGGGATACCTCTCCATAAGTAGTCTACCTGCAGCTACATATGTAGTTGTGTTGTCCATGATAATTTGGACAACATTATCAACACCAACCTCCTGGATCACCCCATCTAATAAATTGCATAAAGTCTCAACATTTTTGACTTCATGGGAGACATCTATTGATTTTAGGAACACCAATCCACCATTAGAGGCCACTAAAAAGTTTAGGAGAGTCCTATTTCGTCCATCTATCCACCCATCAAATAAAATGCTGCAACCTTTTCTTCGCCAAAATTTCTTTTGCTCATCAACTACAAGCCGTGTATTCTTTACGGCTTCCTCTAGCAATATCCCACTCAAATCTTTAGCTGTTCGGGTCTTAAACCCCTTTCCTGCAATTGTAAGGGCATTCACCAAACCTTCCCAATATGGGCTGCTTGCCACATTGAAAGGTAAATTATTGTAGGACCAAAAATTTGCTGCTGCCATCCTAGCTTCATGATGCTTTTCCTTATTCCAACCGGTACCTTCAAGTGAAGGTTGTGTTCCTAGAACATTACGTGGAATAAAGTAATTTGGTTCTGATGAAGGACCCTGGCCAGCACTAGCAGTAGAAAAAGAACCCTCAGGACTCTCACCAAAAGATGGATGTGGATGACGGATGCTTGGACTAGGAGTACCATGGGGCATAGATGGTGTAGAAGGGGATCCACTCATCACTGCTGCTAGTGCATCCTTTGTTTTTTGTCTTTCATTTTTTTTCATCTCATAATCAACAAGAAGGGCCTTTATCTCTCTAATAATCTCGGGAGTAGTCTTAGGGCATCCCTGCACATTTTGCCTAGGTATTCTTGCAAGGTGGTATTTTAATTTGTTTATTCCTCATGTCATCCATTTGTTGCATTTGGTACATGTCACTTCACCCTTTTTATTTCCTGGTATCCCACACTTCCGTGCAGGGTCTTTTCTTGTTCCCTTTGGGTTTGAAGATGACATTGCTGTTTCAAGTTCAACATGAAAAAAAAAATCAGCAAGGGTTTGGTAAAAAATCAGCAAATAAATGAGATTCAAACATTTGCAAAAAAATAGAATGCAAAACCAAGCTAGAAATAGTAGGAATTAGGCTATGAAGGGAAATAGAAAAAAAATTGGCAGCATTTCCCCTTATTTTTCTTGATTTTTCTGATTTTGAATTCAAGAAAACAAAAAAAAAGAATTTTTAAATCACTTACCTGGCTCTATTGTGATCTCCTTAGCTCGTCCTCTTGGCTTCTTTCAACCTCACTTCAACTTGTAGACCTGTATTTGGCAAGCTAGCACGTAAAAATGAAAGAAAAAACAAAAAAACCATGGGTTTTAACTTGTTTTTGATGCCCAGCCGCGCAGGAGAGTCTTGGGTCGGGACTCCCGGGTCTGACCTCAGGACTCGTGCGAGTCCTGAGGTCAAACTCGGGAGTCCCGACCCAAGACTCTCCTGGACTTGACTCCCGAGTCTTCGGCAAGTCGACTTGGCTCTCCTGCGGACTCCCGAGTTTGCTGAGTCCGCAAGAGTCCACAAACTATGGATAGAAGTACTGATGCCTAACACAAGGATGCCTTTTTCGAAAAGTTCCTGGTTAAATTTGGATTTAACACACTTAGTGTTTGAATTGGAGTCTGATATGTTTATTGTTTGTTTAATGCTAGAGTAGAGTTTAATTTGCTAATTTAATTTTTTTCTTCCAAATAGTTGAAATGGCAAGTTTGCATTATATCTTGTTATTTGATGAGCACAAATTGAATGAAACGAACAATGTCTCTTAGAAACATAGGATAATCACAGCTATCATGTACAAAAATATTGGAATGCAACGTCTAGTACAGAATAAAGACCAATTGATGTCGTGTTGACAACATACATATAATGATCATAGAAGTGAAGCATTAATGATTATTGGTGACTTGTTACCTAATGCTTAAGAAAATAACAAATTTAAAGATACTTGAGGCAAATGGACATCTTTATACGAGACCTCTAATGAAAATGAACTTTTCTGTTTTTGAAGTTTGCTTACTATGTGTAGATGTTGGAGGGTGCATTTGTACAAAATTACATGTTGAAGCTCAAGGATACTAAATATTAACTTGAGGGTGTGGGGAATGTGGACCAAGAAAATTGGTTGGCATTAAATTGAATAATTTACTAGATTTGTAGGGAAAGCATGTTGGAACATTGTCATCTGAAACTTTGTCTATTTGGTTTCAAGAGTCAATGAGTTAGTTGTTTTAGGAGAAATAAAGTAGCCACATCGGCAAAGAGGAGGATTTAGGGAATGCTTTATAGTGATGTACAAAGGTAAAAACAAACAATTATTACCCAGAGCAACAAAAGGGCAACAATGAAGGCCTTCCATCAACAATAGACCAAAGAAGCATGTGCATGTGTGTGCATGGAAAATGAATTACAATACAGGAAGTCACAATTACGTATGCAACATAGTAAATTTAAACATGGAGAAGAGCACAGAGGCAATTTATCAAAGGAATTAATGAGATAATTATCAGAGTGAAGAAGAATCTTTGTTTTTAGTATCAGAGAGGTAGAAGGAAATCTTGAGATTTCTGGCACCTATATCTGGTAAATCTGAGCATTTAATGGCCAGGAAAGACAGGCTTAGTAATCACGTGAAGAACAAGTCTAATGATGAAATAATAGTTCTGGGAGATGGCAAAGTGTAAGATATGGCTTCAATGCATTGTCTCTATGGAAATGCAAAATAGTAGATTCAGCATGTTTGTGATGTACTTTATGATTATATTAGAAGGCAATATCTATTTGAGTTATGTCGGCTACTATTTCCCATGTATATTGTCTTGGTATTGGCTACTATATGTGTGATAAATGATGGTGCATTGAGAACAAATTCACACATGAAATATGGCTACTCATGAAACATGGGTCAATGAGTTTGACTTGAAAAACTACACAGTTGAATCCTGATAGCAATATCATAAAATTTGCACATCCTAGACGCTATTAATTTGTCTGTTTTGTACCTTAGCATCTCGAGTCCCAATTATGTTTAGTGCACCAATGTTTCTCATTGCCACAATTGTTTGATGAAAATACCATATATTAAAACAAAGATTTAAAACATACTGCCAAATCCTCAAAAGAGTGGGTGGCATGTGAATACAGCATAAATGCCACAATTTTTAGTTCTGTCAAGTTTTATAAAAATAGAAGCATCACTGGCCATGTGGTGCGATGCAGTATAATCAACAATCCATTAGTTCTTTGCAGGATCATGACTAGTCAAAGCAACTCAATGTGCAGAAAAAACTTTGGCTAAATACTGTTGCCAATGTTCTTGGTTTGCTTACTAGTGTCATGCCTTTTCTCAATTGTGATGAGGCTTGCTCCAGTTGGTTCAATTGCTAATTTACAATTTCCTGATATCTTAATATTTTTAATCATTAGGCATGGGTTGCTGTATGTCGATCCTTCCCATCTCTGTGGAGAGCTTTTGCCCTTGGCCATATGTGCATAAGATGTAGAACCAATCTTATTCATATAGATCTAAGTTTCTTGTTCTGAAATAAACAAATATCCAAAGGGTTCTAGTGTCTATGTTTTTCAGATTCAGAAGAAAGAATGTTTCAGATTAAAAGTAAACAGGGACAAAACATTTTTGGGAGGTAAAATTTGATACATCCTTGTTAGATTTGACATACTTTGAACTGGTTTCAGTCGATTGCAACTTCAATTCCTTTAACTTATCATGTAAACAACGATCTAGTCAACTGGCCATATTCTGCACATCTCACAATAGATTTGGACAATGCTGACATCATTAATTTGGGAAAAGAGTGTTGAAACTTGTTGTGTTCCCCAGGAAAATTGGCCATATTTATCATAAATGTGATGTAGCTTATTTTAATTATCATCAATGCAATAGCTTTTGCCTTTGCTTGGTGTCATTAGGGTCTAATTTCAGGTTCTCTGCAATACTCAACATGCTTTTGCAGTGAAATGGATCTTTTATTTTCTCCTTCTAAAGAAGTTAAAACTATTCAATTTGAATTTGGGGGTGGGCATAAAATTGTATGGTTCCCAACATAGAATTTGGCCATTGAACTCCGAATAAATAAAAACAGTGCAGAATTGGACTTAGCACTAGAAGAGAAAATTGTTTAGAAATACAAAATATATCTCCTTGCAAGATTAAAGCGTGAATAAAATGGAATTATTTTGGGTACAAATCACAAGGCCACCCAAAAAGGCTTATAAAATCCTATTATATTCTTTTGTAGAAGGAAAGATTGGCATAAATTATAAATACCGAGACCTCTCGTCTCATCAAATTTTAGAGCAAACAGAGAAAGATGATTTTAGCATGTTCCCAAGTTACCAAAAAAGCCTGTACAGAAGCTGAAGCTGAATTAGAAGCTGATAAGTCTGAACTTTACCAACTGTTAGTTTGTGACCAGCCTTTGAAAATTGAATGTAATTAACAAGTTTTCCCAAGGAAAAAAATGTTGTGGGAAATTTTAATCTCAGTGTAGTCGGAGCTATATCCCAGGACCATTGCCAAGCGAGTACTCTTGGTTCCTTTGGGTTGTTTATGCTTTATTGTTATGATGTTCTAATTCTATTTGTATTTATTTCCGTCTTTCGGGGAATGGTATAGCCGTTTCAAATGTTTAGACAAAAGATATTTTTTAATTTTAGGTCAACTATCAGCTTTCTTAGGACAGTAACACATCCAATCCACCCTTTATTAGGTCCCAAGCATATATAAATATATATGCAGAAACTAGTTTTCTGTATGGTAACTCCAATTTATCATTGCTTTGAATTTTTTGTGTCTCAATTTTAATAAAAAGTTTTTTCCCTTGCCCACTGAATGTGAACATGAACCTAGTGATATAAATTGTCATAATGTGCATTTTGAATTTTTGGGGAAATGAATAAATAAGGTTGTCATAGAAAACCCTGAGTGAATTGATTGTTGAACTTGAGTTAATGATTCTCTGGCTCTTACCTTGTATATTTGGCAGCAAATTATTCTTTACAATCTAATTTTGTTTTTTCTCTAGCTGAATTCCAACTTTAACAAGAAATATTACTATGGAAAAATAGGCATTTTATAATTGGGCAATTGCAATATCTGATCGAGCGAAGATGAGAGGACGCACAAAAGAAGCAGAAGAACTATGGAAACAGGTTTGCTGACTTCCCTTAAGCTGGAACAGTTGCTTTATTATTTTTCAAATAATTAAGATAGAAAGCTAGGGTATGGTAGTTCTTTAGAATTATTTATATAAGGTATGGTAAGGATAGAAGATGTTTGTACGATTTTCCTGCTTTCATTCAAATTTTCAAATTTCAAAATATGTCATACATAGTAAATTTGCTTTATTTTGAATCGTTTTTCTTCTTAAACTGTTCTTCAGTGTTATATTTTTTGAAAAAATTGTTTGAGAGAGAGGGGCTAGATCCATTCTTCTGTACATGTATGATTAACTATTATCTTCATTTTCCTATTTTGTATGAAAAGCTGCTCTCTAGGTTTCATGCCTGAGAAACTGGCCAATGTATAGTACAAAAATGAGTGGTCCTGTATTTTTGTTTTCTGGACAATTTTGTAAAGGAAAATTGTAATTCTTCTAGGTTGATAATAATTACATGTTGGAAAAGATAGAAGTCTTACACAGGTGATAAACATCCTCTTTGACATCAATGCATGCACATATCCTTGGTATGCATTTAGAAATGAAGTTTTGCGAGAAATGTTGCTATTACGTTAGTTTAATGCATAATGTAATGTTTGCAGGCTACCAAAAACTATGAAAAAGCAGTTCAACTGAATTGGAATAGCCCTCAGGTAAGGTGAAATATGTTAGTCAAGCTGTCTTACATTTTGAAGAGAATACAAACCTATGCCAGGCTTGTCTAATTATGTGGAAATATTCTTTTGCAATTGAATGTTAGATAAAGATTGAGTCAAACTATTTGAAAATTTGGTCCATTGTAAGTTGAATCTTCAAGTTTTGTTAGTTGAAGATTGAGTCAAAGTATCTATAGAGTTTTTCTTGCTTCGTTGATTCTTCAAGTCTTGAATTTAACTCTAATGGTTTCTTAAAAAGTTGTAAAGTTGTTGAGATGAAACGTCCCTGCCAACGCTAATGTTTGTGCCTAATAGGAAATCTATATTTGACATTGAAATTTTAGCTGCCCACTTTTTAATATCTAGTGTTTGGGTATACATCGTCCTCCACTATGATACATATCTTGTTTATTATCTTTATTGGCATTCTATCCAATAAGCTTCTAAGTTCTAACCATTTATATTGCTTATATATTTTATTGGTTCCTTCTGTTTTCCTATTTATAATTTTAGCATGGAACTTGTTATTTAATTAGAGTACATGCCCAAAAATATGCATTGGAAAGTAAACGGCCTTATACTTCTTTGGGTCTAGAGATTTGGTATATTGATTCTTGTAAGGTACTTATTTGTATTTTTGTGGGGGAATGATTTTCCTTTGTGCACTTACCTTACTGTGACTTCTTGTTTGTTGATATTTGAGTAATGAGATACACTAGAAAGAAGGAGCTATATATTCAATAAACTATTAATTAGTATTGTGGTTTCAATTGATTACATGAATGAAATTATACATATAGCTAGAAAGAAGTGACAATCTAAACACCCTAACCTCTTAACCTAATAAGATTTAATGTTGATACAATACACAACTGTTTCTTGGGGATGCATCTGCAGGGCCTAGGCATTTGTCCTGGATGTTTTGGGATGGGATGACAAGAAAGGGATGCCTCCCTCCTCTCCTTTGCCCGTTTCTTTACAAAATTGGGACATCCCCTAAGGAGGGGGACATGGAGATGTTCCCCCTTGTTTGCTAAAATTGGGGACACCTAGTGTCTTGGAGATGTCAGCAAATCCCCCAACAACTGCACCTTTGAACAGAAAAAAATGTAGAAAACCTCGTGTTAGCTTCTTGTGATTGAGATCAAGCCTTCTCAAGCAGAGTAAATAGGAGATAGAGGAATCTAGGTAGCTTTGTAGATTTCACAAAGCTAAACTGATGGTGCTCACCTGCTGGAATTTGCCACATGATTTCGGTCTATTAGCTTGGGAACTGGAGATACTCATTCCACAGACAAACTCCAGTTGAACCAAAATGAATTCACAAGAAAAATGACTAACATCCATTTATTGGTATCCATTTTTCTATACAAAAGCAAGAACATAGATAGGATGGAGTTGCTGCTTAGAAGTAAGGAGCAAAACAAAACCATAAATGAAAGCTGACAAGCTTTTGAATGGAAACGAATTTTGTGATCTCATCTTATTGGTAGGCTTCAAAGGTTTATTTGAATACCAACTAAGAGCCTTGTTCTAGATGGAGTTCAAGTCAACACTAATTTACTAATAGATGGAGACTGCCTACAAAAGGGATTCTTATCCTATGTTTTCAGGAAAAATTACACTGAACTATTAGAACTTGATTTATTTCTTGGTTAAATGATGCCTTCAATTTTTCTATGGAACTAGACAAACTTTACCAAGCGAATTCAATTCAAACCTCATAATTGAATCCATTTCAGATTGACATAGACTCAGACTTGCCCCCTTTCAAGAGTTATTTACTTTGTACGTACTTGTGTTTATATTTTATCAGATATATTTAAATGTTCATTTCCTTAAAATTTCAGCCTTGTTTTGGTTGTTCAAGATATTTTTTAGTTATTTTTAATTTATTTGCATTTTAAAAATTCATATATTAATTTAATAGCTTGTACCTCACCATCCCCAATTAGTAGATATATTTAAATGTTGATTTTTTTAAAATTTCAGCCTTGTTTTGTTTGTTTTAAGTTATTTTAGGTATTTTTAATTTATTTGTATTTTAAAAACCTATATATAATTTTTATTTATTTATTTATTTTATTGCCAAAAGCTCGTCATCCCCAAAATCTGGAAATCTTGTTGCTGTCCTGGAAATGCCATTCACCTGTACTCAGAACTTGAAAATGCACTGCACTGTACTCTTTTGTTATTATTTGTAATGTCCTTTTGCTTTGCTAATCTCTTTTAGAGTAGTTCATGACCACCTCTCTTGGGGCCTCTTCCCTCCTACCATTTAACTTTTACATCTGAATATCTGTGGCTCTTAGAATAAAACTTACTCTGAATTTTACAGCAGCATATTTGCTTTGCTGTTGTTCAGTCACTGGCCTCAATACAACTATGCAATAGCCTTTCAAGAGGTACTCGAATTGGATATTTAAAGAAAATCTAATTCGCCGATTTAGGCATCAATTTTAAATTAATGATGTGCAAGGTTTGGTTAGATGCTAATTTTTATTTGTGTTGATTTTTTTATCATGCGCTAGGAATTTTCCATTGTGTTTTCTCCTTAAACAAGACAACCATAATACCATTCCTTTTTCTATGGACTGTGGTTAATGGATCATGTTAATTGTGCAATGAGTTGCTTCAAAAATGAATTTTGGATTAACAATCTCAAATATTTGATGAATAACAATTGCTGCATAATGCAGACATGATAATTACCATTCATCTATCAAGAAGTACAAAACGACACATTTATACTATTTACAAAATTGTATGGATAAAAATGAAATAAATTAATTACACTTCTACCCTAACTACGATCACTTGCATAATTTGTAAGTTTTATTACTGTAATCAACATAATTAGTTAAAAGCAAATAAAAAGCAATAGAATAAAATAATACATGTTTTGTCGGGAATTAGTCCTCGATAATGATTAGTGATCAGGTGGTTGCCGACGGTTGGTGTCCTCAACCAACCTGGCTAACTATTTATAGTGCCAAATCTGATGTAATCGAGGACGAGCACATATGTGATACATTGTAATGTTTGCAGCCTTATGAATATAATATCAATACAATATTCTGTGCAATTACTAAGTGACTTGTTTATGCTTTCAATGCTATTCTGTAATTTAGTTTACTCTGTATTGTAATTACCACTTAGTGAGTAAACATTTGGCGCCGTTGCCTAAGTGTACTTAGGGAAATCACCCGACGGTAAGATGGCGTCGTGATGGGTCGACCGAGGGAAGAGCCTGTACAAACAAATGACGAAAGAGAAGACGATTTGATGCAGGATTTGGTGAACCTGTGGGACATATCGTTAAGGGATCACGTATGAAGGGAAGCTCTCAGGCGAGAGATCCCTCAGGCAGTCATCTGGGACAGATTGCATGTTAACGACGAGGTTGATCATCTTGCAGGATCTTTGGGTGGAGAGAAACTAGGAACGCCAAAGGCAACAAATGTTGCAGCGGTACGAAGAGAGAACCAAGTGGGAGGAGGAAGAACGGGATACTAGCCGAAGATGTACTCCTGACAACCAATGATCGCACGACCAACCTTTAATGCCCATACAACCTAATAAAGATAAGAATCGAGTACCAATCGGGCAAGAAACATAGGAAGATAAGGTTCGGCGATCACTTAGGTTACAGGAGCAAGAGAACTGATGGCGAAGGCTAAAGCAAATTGATAAGGAAATCAATGAGGATATAACTGAAATAAACCAAACTATTATAAGAGCACACCAAAATCTTGATGAAATAGACCAATCTATCATAAGAGCACACCAAAATTTTGCCGAGGAAAGGGATGAAGGACCCTTCAAGACACCGTGTGTAGAAAGATATAAAATTAATGGAAATGAAAATGAACTAAGTGAAGAGCTTGAGAGCAGTATCTGACGCATTTGGGAGTTGTCCATATCGGACAACGACGAAGGGTTGTGGACTGGAAGATCTGAGCCTAGGACCCCAAGGCAGAGGGAGTACTAGAACGAACCCTAGGAGACTCGAGGTGTAGAGGATGCTGATAGAGGACGCAAGGGAGACTCGTACGTGGCCGAGAGTGCAAATGACGCATCGGGATGTAGCGGGAGAACCAGTCCAGTTAGATCCAACACACAAAGAGGGCATTGGGAAAGGATGGTGACTTTGCCAGTCAAGAGGTAGAAGTTGTCAAAATTTATGGGGAACGTGTCAGAAGATCCAGTACGACATTGCAAGACGTGCAAGATGATTTGGATAGCCAATGGACAAGATGATGTGGACTATTGTCTGAAAGCATTCCCGGTGATGTTGAGAGATAGTGCCATTGAATGGTACATAGAACTGGACCAAGTAAATAGGACATCATGGAGATTACTTAAGAAGGCATTCCAAGATGAGTTCAAACTCCTCAAGGATGACAGTGAAATTGTAGCGGAAATCTACAATACGAAGCAAGGAAGCACGAGAACGTGCATACCTATAATTGGAGAATCAAAGACTTGTTGGGGAAATTGGAGGCTCAGCCGGTTGATGGGCTAAAGAAGTGATGGTTCATCGAAGGCTTGCTTTCGTTGCTGAGGAAAAAAATGAAAGTCGTGCCTTCGTCGTCGTATGCCGAAGTGTACAATCGGGCGATGGATATAGAGAGCAAAAACAAAACATCCTCCCGAGGGAAAAGGAAGACGAACAACAAGGAGAGTACAAACAACAACGACGGTGAGTCAAAAACAATGCAAGCACTTTGGAAGGATATGATACGAATGATGAAAGAATTAAAGGCCGATAAGGAGAGCACGAAGGAGGCCAGAGAACTATGGTGTATGGATTGCAATAGGGAAGGTCACACAAAAGCAAACTGCCTGAAGAAGCTGTTTTGTGATATCTGCCAAGTGATGGGACATTCGATTAAGGAATGCCCATACAACTTAAAAGCAAGAAGTGCACAAGTACTCTTTGCTCAGGGAGAACCGTCAACACTACCAAACACACCATCAAAACCCCAAAACAATTCCAACGTGTCCCCTGGAGGGTATCGAAATAACCAGAGGAGCAATAATAGTACCCTGCGAAGTAAGATACAGTACGACGGTAAAGGAAGGCCCATGATACAATGCCAAAAGCACAATGAATGGGGCCACTTCTTCAGGGAATGCTAGAACGGTCAAGGTTTGGGGTGAAGATTGTGCAAGTGGTGTGGACTAGGTGACCATGAAGACAAGGAATGCCCCAAGCAAAAAGGCATCCATATGCTAGAGGTGGAGGAGCAAGAGGTATTGGCTATCACCAAAGCGAAAGCGAAGAAGGCCACCTACACAGATCCACGTACAAAAAAGCAAAGAATGAGGGAAGCAAAAGCAGAAGTGGAACTGACGATGATGAAAGAAAACAAAACACCTCTGGAGAACCCAGGCACCTCTCGGTGGAAACCAACATCATACGGTAGGTATTGTAGACCACTGTACTGATAAAAGTAACTGACTTTCTCTAGAATTTGCTGAAGTGTTAGAATTATTGTCATTGATGTCAAAGTATTCGGCTAAATTGTGTTGTGATAAAGAGAAGTTGGAAAAATAATATGCATAAACTAAAGAAAGGTCAGATGTTAGTATCACCACACGACAAAAATGTTCGGTGCAAATGAAAAATATCCAGAGAATCATTAAAGCCCATATTAATGATCGAAGGTCTGAAGCTACAAGATTAAAATCTATATAAGACCGAATTAAATCTGTATGAAGCTTGTTCTAAAGATCAAAATTCTGATGCTGCAGATCGAAATATGAATGAGCCTAAATTAAAATATGTACAAAGTTTAAAGGTTATGCATAAAGTTTATGCTACAGATCAACGATTTGGTTAGCAAGCATTATGGAATAGTAAACCAACACAAGAATGTTTGAAAATGCCAAGAGGATTATGTTTCTAATCAAACGCGTTTTGGAAAGTCATGATAATTTTTTTAAAAGAAACGCGATTTTGAGTGGACGCATTCATGCTTCTCATCTACGCGTTTTGAAAGGTTACTATAAAATCTGAAGAGACTTAATCATTGAATGGACGTGTTCTAAAAGAACATTGTTTCTTTTTAAACGCGTTTTGAAAGGTCACTATATTTCTGAAGGACGTGATTATTGCATGGACAGGAAATAACGTCTTTTTTAAAAGATGCGATCTGTTTAATCTGTTTAATAAATATTGTGGAAAGATACGACTGTTCAAGTTTCAAAGTTAAGCAGAGATTAAACAAAACGACTTGCTGCTTTGGAAAGGTACGATGTCTAAAAGACATGTTTTTAGATGAAGTCCGATTTTCAAAAGAAAATATAAACTGGCTATGTTGAATAGACGTGCCTATCCAAAACGTTTTCTTCTTCACTAGAAGACGTCTTTATATTATGCTGAGTAAAGAACGCATCCCTTCAGATATGGAAGTCATGAAAATCTCAAGAAGTATGTGTCATTTCTTTTAAATATAGGTTAAAAAGATTTCTGTTTGCTTGTAAACAGAAAATTAATCAAAGAGAAATTGATTAAGCAAAAGGCACATCTAAAAGGTATGACTAAAGGTGAAAAAGAAAAAGTTGAGTGTTGCAATCTTTGAGCAACCTATATATTTAACTTCTCATTTGAGGCCAGATGTGTGGTTGTGTAAATTAAAAGACTTGCAGATCAGTCAGATTCCTACCTCCTTATGTGGGCTGAAAGTGATATCTTGGATCACATAGAGCAGATTGGAGAGTTGGGCTTGTGCAGATCAGATTGAGGGCAGTCTCACTTCCATCAAGTCAAGGTTTGGTGCCTTGCATTAGGGGTTGGTGCTCCTTGTAGGCAGGTGTCTACTAAATTCTGGAGAGGTCTAAGTGTTCCTTGTGGAAATTATTCTACTAAATCATCTCATTGTAAATTTGTAGGTTGGTGCCTACTTGAAAAAGAAATTACTTCAATTAAATTGTATCAACTTGTGGAAATTGGATCATATCAAATGGTTGATTGTAATAAAGATTGAAAAGTTTTAAAAATAAAAGTTTGAGATTGATTTACTGATTCACCCCCCCCTCTCAGTAAATCTTTTGTTGAAGCAAAAGCAGAAGTGGAACTGACGATGATGAAAGAAAACAAAACACCTCTGGAGAACCCAGGCACCTCTCGGTGGAAACCAACATCATACGGTAGGTATTGTAGACCACTATACTGATAAAAGTAACTGACTTTCTCTAGAATTTGTCGAAGTTGGCACTAGCGACCACAAACATCGTTGGAGATGGCAAGGAACCGCGATCTGAGGATTGAAGGAAAGAATTGGTACTAGAACCGCAACCGTACGGTGAGCAAACCATCAACCCAATATTGTTGATGACAAACATCAGGAAGATGCTAGCGGTCGTTCAGGTGGAGATCGGAGGGAAAATATTGACAAATACTATCGTTGATGGAGGATTGAGAGTCAATGTACTAGTCGAAGGCACATGGAAGAGTCTCAGGAAGCCAACACTCTAGCCATCGACATTCCAACTCGTGGGTGCCAATCAACACGACATCAAACCATTGGGAATATTGATGGCGCAGAAGGTGATGATCAGAACACAGCTAGTCTTGCTAAACTTTGTAGTCATCCCACTATAGAGGAAGGCGTATGATCCGTTGCTCGGAAGAGGGTGGTTGGTGGTGGCCAGAGCAAATCACAATGGGAAAAGAAACACGCTGTCCATAGAGAGCAATGGGAGGAAGTATGTGATCAACTTGAGGAATCAAATAGTCAGTGAAGAATTGGTATCGTCATACTCTGAATCAGAGAAAGGAGGCAGAATGGAGGAAGGAGGAACTATAAAACCAAATGATGAAGGCGTCCTAGACCTCCATGAGTGCTTGGAGGATGAGACAAATTCCTTGAACGGACTATTCCACTGGTAGATGGAGGACTATGAAGTCTTTCAACAAGATTGCAACATGCTACAAGTCAAAGATGAAGGGTTGGGAGAAGATGAAGCATCAACAAGCCAACCATTTCCTTAAGAATACAGGGAATATAAAGGAGTGGCCAGAGTAGACGACACACCAGCACATTACTTCAAAGGAGATAAAGTGATCAAGTACGAGGAACCAAACATAAAGAAGGTCAACCTCGGGGAGGAAGGCAATCCTCGTACAATCCTGGTGGGAGATGATTGGAACCCTGTACTAAAAGTAGCCATGTCCAAAATTTTCATGGAGTACAAGGACGCCTTCGCATGGATGTACAAGGACTTGAAGGGTGTACCTCCGGAGTTGTGCGTACACAAAATTCCACTTGTACTGGGAGCCCAACCCGTACAAAAGAGACTGTACCGGATGAACAAAAACTACGCCGCGAAGGTACAACAAGAAATTGAAAAGATGCTAGAGGTTGGAATCATATTCAAGGTAGAAGTGAGTGATTGGGTGTCATCGATTGTGATATCTTTGAAGGAGTCAAAGCAGATCCGCATATGCGTAGACTTTCGAAGCTTCAATGCGGTGACGATAAAAGATCCTTTCTCGATCCCATTCACTGATTCAATATTGGAGGAAGTAGTCGATCATGAGATGTATTCATTCCTGGATGGGTGTTCAGGGTGCAATCAAATAAGCATAGTTGAGGAAGACAAACTTAAAACAACGTTCATTGTTGAAGATGGAGTGTATGCATACAACCGGATGCCATTCGGTTTGTGCAACGCCCCAACAACATTCCAAAGGATCATCCTGCATATATTTGACAAGATGTCCGTAGGGAACTTCAAAGCAGTTTTGGATGACTGGTCCATTTCCAGCAATGAACAAAGACATCTGAAGGCCCTTCAGGAATGCATGGAACGCTGTAGAGCGGTTTGGTTGGCACTCAACCCCAAGAAGTGTTGGTTCATGGTACCCCAAGGGAAACTACTCGGACATATAGTCTATAAGGCAGGATTGAAGACCTATCCTAACAAAATCTGGGTGATCGTGCAGATGGAAACTCCTTAGAATGTCACGGGAGTGAAGTCATTCCTCGGTCACGTTGGGTATTATAGACGGTTCATAAAGAACTTTGCCCAGATATCATATCCATTAGACATACTCACGCAGAAGGGGCAACAGTTCGAGTGGATTGAAGCATAGGAAGCGGCCTTCAAGGAATTAAAGGTACGGCTGATTAGTTCGCCAATCTTGGTGTACCTAGATTGGTGCAAGGAGTTTCACGTGCACGTGGATGCTTCGAACTTTGCAATCAGAGCAACACTGGCACAAGCGGGCACTCAAGGACTAGACCATTCGGTGTACTTCGCCAGTCGACTATTGTCTAGAGCATAGAAAAACTACAGTACATCGAAGAGGGAAGCCTTAGGAATGGTGTATGCCGTGCAAAAGTTTAGGCACTACCTACTGGCGACCGCCTTCACATTTTATGTGGATCATCAAGCACTCATGTACCTGGTGAACAAGCCGATCATTCAAGGGAGGGTAAGCCGATGGTTGCTACTCTTGGAAGAGTTTACATTCACCATCATTGTAAGCTGATGGTTAATACTCTTGGAAGAGTTTACATTCACCATCATTGTACGACCAAGGAAGAGTCATGTCATCGTGGACCAACTGTCAAGAGTATGGTCTGGAGAAAAACCCGATAGGATAAATGAAGACTTTCCTGATGCACACCTATTTCAAATAGCGGCACTACCCCCATGGTACGAGAAGATTGGGGAGTACTTATCAACAACATTGTTTTCGAAGGACATGCCACCCGTATAATGACAGAAGTTGGTATTGAAGAGCAAGACCTTCCAACTCATCAACGGGTTGTTGTACAAGATGGGACCCAATCACGTACTCCGACGATGTGCCATGGAGGAAGAGATCCCAGGAGTGTTGAAAGAAGCACATGAGGGACTGGTAGGACACATGGGGCCCGACGCCACGACACGAAAGGTTCTATTGGCAGGCCTCTGGTGGCCTACTGTTCACACTGATGCACGAGAATGGGTGGTAGGGTGGTACATGCCAGAGGGTTGGTAAACGTTTGAAGAGGGACTTCATGCCACTATTTCCGTCACAGCCTCAAGAGTTATTTGAATGATGGGGACTTGATTTCATCGGGCCACTGAAGGTCAGTCAATTGCACAGGTGTGAATACATAGTCGTCGCCACAGAGTACCTAATGAAGTGGGTGGAGGCCTGAGCACTGCCAGACAATATTGTAGTTAGTATGACAAGGTTCATGTATGAGCAGATTGTTACAATGTACATAATACCAATTTAGATTACGAGTGATCAGGGAGGTCACTTCGTGAATCACGTCATAGACTAATGATGATGGAATTCAACATTATACACAACCTCTCGAGCCTGTACTACCTTAGAGCAAACGACTAGGCGAAATCAACTAACAAAGTACTCGTATCAGTCATCCATAATCTTGTGGTGTTGAAGAGGCAAACTGGGAGGAAAGACTACTAGCCATACTGTGGGCATACCGTACGACCTACAAGGTAACAACCAGACACACACCCTTCCAACTCATGTATAGTCAGGAAGCTGCAATACCGACAGAGTACATGGTGCCAAGTTTACAGATTGCAGTAGAAAACAAATTGGGTGACATGAAGAGCTTGAAGGAGAGATTATTCCAGTTGAATAAGTTAGATGAACGTTGAGTACTGGCTCAGTGGGCGACGGAGGTGCTGTAGAAATGGCGGAAGTTCTGGCATGACAAATATCTCCGGCGAGCAAACTTCCAGCTAGGACGGTTAGTCCTTAAGTATAATGGTCGTAACAAACTGAAGCCGAGTAAGTTTAAAATAAGATGGTTGGGGCCATTCCAAATTCGTGAAGTTGGTGAAAATGGAGCAGTCAAATTAGCAAGACTATACGACATTGTATTGAAGGATCTTGTGAACGGGTCGAAGTTGAAGATTTACAAAGAAAGAAGAGAACCTGTGCAGGTAAATATGCTTGGACACGCAACCAGAGAGGATTGGCCTTTGTAGAGCAGAGAAGCCATTGGAGAGAAAAATTTGGGCTTTGGAGGTAGTGGATACGTTCCAAAGGAAGATTGGGCGGTTTCGGGTGGTGGAGGAGAAGAAAGACTGGTCCACAAGCGAGTAGAGGGCATCGCAGTACCCCGAGTGCATAAGCAATTGACCAATGCCCTATTTGGAACCCTTTCCCTATGGAAGAGGTTATAGTGCCACTAGAAGTATTAGGCACAATATGAAGGTATAAAGAGGGGGTATCTTGCCAAGGAGTTGGATGAGGAAGCTCAAAACGAAAAAGAAGAGCAAGTGGCAAAGGAACGGAGAAAGTGCCAACCAAGTGACAGCAATGATGAAGATGAAGAATGGTGGGATGATGAGCAATGGAGCGTGTATGCCGAGAAGATTTGCCCATGCTTGAAGATAGTTATAATGACTTAAGATATGTTCGTGTCACATGCTGATGGATATATGGAAGAACTACTGAAGCAAATGAGAACAGATAGACGAAAGATGTCGAAGGTGGCAAAGATAGTAACGACGGACAGATTATGGAGGGTGATACAAAACCTAGCCGAGCCACCAACGATAGAAAGCAAAAAAGTGATATGGTACTAGCAGTACGACAAGCAATACATCGACAACTTTAAAGGTATAGGTCCTGCTCCCCTACTTGACAAATGGTATGTTCAATTTAAAGTATATGGGTATGTGCTGTGATGAAGAATGTTACAAGAGACCCTCGTGTACATGCAAATGGAAGTACACTT
>VDFB02058242.1:664941516-665021541 GCA_007258455.2 Sequoia sempervirens | reverse complement strand
GAATTGATCAAGATTGCAATGAAGAAGAGGAAGTGGATATTGAGGAAGAACTGCACTATGCATACAAGAAAAATGAAGAATTAAAGAAAAAGGTTGCCGAGCACAAAATGAAGATCAAAGAAATGACAAAAGACTTGGAGAATTCAAGCAAAACTATTGAAGATTTGAGGGTTCTAATCATGGAAGCTGAAAGAAATGAAGGAGAAATGAAGATCAAACTTAATTCAAAAGAGTTGGAATGTGACAAGCTGGAGCAAGAGATAGCAATGCTAAAGATGGAATTGGAGAAGACAAAGGAATAACACACAAAGGTTGATGAAGACTCCATCAAGTTGAATGAGCTCATGAAGGCTCAAAAATTCTTTCAAAACAAAACAGGGGGCAGTTTTGAAGGACAGTGCAAGAAGGTTGCTAACTCCAAAGAAGAAACTAAGACCTTCTCAAAGCAAGGTGAAGGAGATTGGATAAGTGCTGATCCTAAAAGAAGATTAAATACTAGGCACTTCTATGCATTTAATGGCTATTGTTTTCTATGTAACAAGTTCGGCCACAAGGCCTTAAATTGTAAGAATAAAGCAAAAAATATTCCTAACTACATTAGGAGAGATTATAATCCTTTCACACCCTTAATGGACTTTAATAGCTTATGCTACAATTGTAATAACTTTGGGCACAAGGCACAAGCTTGTAGGACAGTTTTTAATGATTCTCCAAAGCAAAACAAGAAAGAAGATAAGTCCATTAAAAAGAAAGAAATGCCTATCAAAGTGTGGAGGAAGAAGGAGAAATCCATGTTCATTCAAATAGCCTTACATGCTGAAAGTAAGAAGGATAGGTGGTACATTGACAGTGGGTGGTCAAAGCACATGACAGGTGATAAGAGCAAGTTCATCTCCCTTGAATGAACTGATGAAGAAACGGTAAGATTTGGTGATAACACAAGAAAAGAGATAAAAGGAAAAGGAACACTTAGTCTAGATAATGGTAGAACAAAAACAGAAAATGTTTTATATGTTAAAGGCTTAAAAGAAAATCTACTAAGTGTTAGCCAACTTTGTGATCAAGGGCATAATATTACATTTCATTCTAACAAATGTGAAATCAAGAAAGATGGAAAAATAATTGCACAAGTTGATAGAAAGCACAATTTGTATGTTCTAAAGGAGATAAGTTGTGAAAGTTGCAATTTGGTACAAGAGGATGAAAGCTGGTTGTGGCACAAAAGGCTAGGCCAACTCAACTTTGATAATATTGTCAAAGTTAGTAAATCAAATGCAGTGAGAGATATGCCAAGAATAACAAAACCTTCTAATATCATTTGTAAAGAGTGTCAACTTGGAAAGCAAACAAGGTCAAGTTTCAAGCCTAAGGAGCACTCTTCATCAAAGCCATTGGAACTCATACATACAGATCTTTGTGGGCCAACCAAAACCAAGAGTATGAATGGAGAAAGATATTTTAGATCGCTGATTGATGACTTCTCAAGAATGACTTGGGTTACATTCTTGAAGGAAAAATCTGAAGCCTTTGAGAAATTCGAAGCTTTCAAAGAGTTGGTTGAAAATGAAGCAAATACAAAGATAAAATGCCTTAGTTCAGATTGAGAAGGTGAATTCACATCAAATGAATTTGAAAATTTCTGCATAGAGCATGGAATTAAGAGGCAATTTTCTGCAGCAAGAACTCCTCAACAAAATGGGTTTGTAGAAAGAAAGAATAGAATGGTTCAAGAGATGGAAAGAGCAATGCTAAATGAATCAAAGATAGCAGATTCCTTTTGGAAGGAAGCAATTCATACAGCAATTTATATCTTGAATTGTGCACAAATAAGAGTGAACAATGATAAGACACCCTATGAACTTTGGAAAGGTAGACCAGCAACTGTCAAGTATTTCAAAAAATTTGGAAGCACTTGCTACATTAGAAGGGATGAAGAAGATTTGAGTAAATTTGACACAAGAGCAGATGAGGGAATCTTTCTTGGCTACTCATCAAAGAGTAAGGCATACAAATGCTATAACAAAAGAACCCACAAAATTGTTGAAAGTGCTAATGTAAGAGTTGATGAAGGAAAGCAATTCAAAGAAGTTGGACAAAGCTATCATTATGTTCAAACCATGAGTGATGAAGACAAAGAAGATGAGAACTCCAAAGAGGATGAAAAGGAGGAAGAGACAAAAGAAGAAGAATCTCCACAAAAGACTCCCATGAAGACACCAAAGACACCTTCCAAGTTTGTGCAAAATAACCATCCTGAAGAATTGATCCTTCAAGATAGATGTAGATCTACAAGGAAAATGATAAATTATAATGAAGATTGTCATGTAGCACTTCTATCCCAAGTTGAGCCCAAAACCTTTGAAGAAGCAAGCAAAGACAAATGTTGGATTGGTGCAATGAATGAAGAGTTGGATCAAATAGATAAAAATGAAACTTGGGAACTTCTCCCAAGACCAAAAGATAAAAATGTAATTGGCACAAAATGGGTCTTTAGGAACAAGCTAAATGAAGATGGTCAAGTCACAAGGAACAAAGCAAGATTAGTGTGCAAAGGCTATGCTCAAGTTGAAGGAGTGGACTTTGAAGAAACATTTGCACCGGTTGCAAGGATTGAAGCAATTAGAATGTTTCTAGCCTATGCAAGTCACAAGAAATTTAAGGTATATCAAATGGAAATCAAATCTACTTTTCTCAATGGAGATCTAGAGGAGGAGGTTTATATTGAACAACCTGAAGGTTTCCTTCTATCAGAAGACAATGATTATGTGTGCAAATTGAAAAAAGCACTCTATGGGCTCAAACAAGCCCCAAGAGCTTGGTACTCTAGACTTGACAAGTATCTCAAAGAGCAAGGATTCAAAAGAGGAGATGTAGACATCAATCTATACATCAAAGAAGAGGATGGACATTTATTGATTGTGGTGGTGTATGTAGATGACATCATTTTTGGTGGAGACAAGGACAAAATGTGCAAAGAATTTTCCTCATGTATGCAAAAGGAGTTTGAGATGTCAATGTTGGGAGAACTATATTTCTTCCTTGGGCTACAAATTTCACAATCTAGCAAAGGAATTTTCATCTCCCAAGCCAAATATGTGAAGGAAATGTTAAAGAAGTTCAGGATGGAAGATTGCAATCCTGTGAGTACTCCCATGGTTACAAGTTGCAAGTTAAGCAAAAAAGATGAATCCCAAGAAGTGAATCAAACTCTTTATAGATCAATGATTGGGAGTTTGTTGTACCTAACTGCTACAAGATCAAACATAATGCAAGTTGTTGGAGTGGTGGCAAGATTTCAAGCAACACCAAAAGAAGCACATGTTCATGCAGTAAAACGAATATTCAAATATTTGAAAGGCACTATGGAATATGGTTTGTAATTACTTGTTGATCGTGTTTTGTGACACACCAAACATCGAGAATAAAATGCCCAAAGACACCCTATCCTCTCTTGAAAAACCACGACGTATGCTAAGATTGCGAGAAGATCATATGGTGATTCCACGGTTTCTTTTGTCAGGTCTTGATGTGTGGATAAGCTCAATGGTCATTGTGATATGTTGGTAACACAAAGGGACTTATGCTAGGCTTGTTCAATTCACAATGAAAGGTCTAGACAATGAAGCTCTATTGTTTTGGGTCTTGTATCAAACAAACTAAAAAAAGGAGATAAGGAGTTTAGAAGTTCTAATCTACTCCCTAAGAATTCAAGAGACGGTATTGACTTGGTGAAACCAATAACCACACTTTGCTTCGCCACACTTAGGACAACTACACAAAGTGGGTGCAATCTTCAAGGGAGTGTGCTTATGATTTTCACGTCATGAATAACTACCATTGAATTGAACAATATTTATCTAGACAGAAGTTAAGCATCCACAAAGTAAGCTCAGGCTAACTTTACGCATTGAACGAAAATCATCCATTCAAAGAAAGTATGAGCAAAAAGTTTCACGATAATAAATACTTATCAGATCTTGCATTCATCTAACATACATGAAATAAAATCTAAACTATGATGGGGGATAAGAACCATGCAAACTCCAAAATAAAGTAGTCACCATCAATTTGAACAATGCATTACTTATTGCCTATGTTCCGCCAGAGTTTAGGATAGAGAATAATGGGACAACGGAGACCAGCGTTCAGGATAACGAAAGACCACGAAGTTAAAGGGAATGAGAGGGTGGTAATATGGTATCTCTCTCGAAGAGAAGGGAGGAGGAAGGGATAGAGGAGTGGGAGGGAGGAAGAGGGAGGGAGAGGGATATTTAAAATAAATTGGATATTATAGGTAATGATAATCATAACAATGAACATTATAAAGTTCTGATGCAATCCATATTGACATCCGCCGAAGATCAGATTATCAGTTTCGTCATAAACTATCAAATTGCATCATGGACCATAGTCATAAAGTCAATGTGCATATAATCATAAAATAATAAAAAATTAAAGAAAACCTTTGTTTTGTGTTTAAAATGTTGCTGAAGCTGACAGAGACGACCAGCCAGATCCACGGGAAGGTTGAGGGCGGCCCCTCAGATCCGCCAGTTCGAACATTTAGATCCAATCGAGGGCGTCCCGAAATCGGAAAACTCTTTGAGGGGCGTCATCATTACCTCCCAGGCGTCCCGCATCCTCAAAACATTTCGGGGCGAATGCGGGGCAAAACCCGAGGCGAATCTCGTGTAACACTGCTTATTACTTTGGCAATCGTATGCAACAATTTACTTATCTCAACATGTTTTGCAACATGCTCCCATGCTTTACAAATGAGGGGTGAGCTCAATTTATAGGCCCCCCAATTACAATTCAATAGCCAAGATTGATTTAGGATCAACGACAGAGATTACAAAATAAAACCCTAATTAGGGCTTGTCATAACTAACTCCTTCTCGACCAATGAGAAAATTACATTAGAGGACACTTGTCCCTTTTTGCTAAATATGAACCAACAATAAAATAGAAAGTTGCTGCATGGTGGAGTGTCAGGTTCATTGAATTTGGACGTGCTGACTTGGAACAATTTGATTGGTCGAGGCGCCACTTCAGCAAGTTGGATGTCCTCCTTGGTCACTTTGTTCGTTTTTCCATGTTCTTGCCTTCGAATATTTTCCTTGCCGATGATTCTATCCTTTGTGCTTGTTTCTTCCTAGCTTTGATCTTGGATTCTTTTTGATTTCTTCTTCTCACTTGCGCTTGAGGTCTGGAAGTCTCCCCTTGGAGCAGATGTTTAGACTTGAAGTCATTAAGGTTTTCTTTCCTGATTGCTTTGAAATTCCTACAAGCGCCTTGAATTTGGAGAAGAACTCCCCTATGCTTTCGCCACAATGGAGGAAATTGGAACTTTCTCTGTGAAGTATTTCCCATACTTAGCCAAATTTTGGCTATTCAATTTCATTTTGTAATACCTTCATGTGGACTATTCAACATTTAGCCAAGGTTTCGGATGAACTTTTCTTGTGAATTTGTCTTCAATTTTGAATTTGGCTCTTGCTATGTAGGAAAAATTCCATCCTTGGACAAGGATTTTATTCACCTCCTCTTTACTTTTCCTCTTTATTCCTCTTGTTTTCCTTCCAACGCTTAGTCAATTTTCTGATTTTTTCTCCTTGGGCGGAAATTACTTGGTCTTGCCATCCACTATTTATGCCAAAGTCAGACTTTGCATCATGCTTGCCATTGTGCTTGAATGTTAGGACATGCCTTCTTTAAGCAAAGTCGGACTTTAATCATGTTTGGACAATCATTTCTTGGGCAAGGTTGGACTTTCCATTGGTTTGGATGTCTTTCTTTCTAGCCAAGTCAGACTTTATTCATCTTATGCCAAGGCAAACCTTGCTAACACTTAAACATTTTTCTCCCTTGGCCAAAGTGGGACTTTGAAGTGGTTTGGACATCCTTCCCTTGGGCAAAGTCGGACTTTATCATGCTTGTGCCATTCTTCAGTTGAGCAAAGTCGGACTTTGTCAATTGTCTACCATTGTGCAAGGCGAACTTTGCCTTGTCTTTGCCACTTTCCCTTAGTGCCAAGGTCGGACTTTCCTCTTGTCTTGCCATCTCCATGGCGGACTTGGAGCTTGTCTTGACATCGCTTTCCCTTCAACACTTAACCGAATACTTAGCCAATTTCATGAAATTTTCTTCCCAAGGCATCCATACTTAGTCTTTTTTTTGAATTTTCCTTCCTCCTCTTGTCTGGGCGGACTTCATGAACCTCATGCCATGCCTTCCTTGACTTGGGTGGACTTTCCTTCAAGCTTGCCATAAGGTTGGGCAGACTTCCCAATGGTCTTGACATTGTCACTTTTGGTGGGGCGGACTTTATAGATGTCTTGACATTTTGCTCTCCATGCTTGGGCAGACTTTATGATGTCTTTTCCATATTATGGCAGACTTTATTTATCACTTGGAAATTCTCCTTTCATAGCCTAGGTCGGACTTTCCTTGATGCTTTCCAAATGATGGTGGACTTCAAGCTTCCTTTTCCATACACTATCTCCTTATGGCGGACTTCACACTATCTTTTCTATATGCAAGGGCGGAGTTGGAGAATTTCTTTCCATGTTGCTGGGCGGACTTTGAAACTTTTATTCTACTCTCCCTTGGTGTCTTAGGCAGACTTTGGTGATGCCTTTCCACTTCCTAGTCCAAGGGTGGACTTCAAGAAGTTCTTTCCATTCTTCATCTTGGCATGGCGAACTTCCAAGATTTCATTGCATTTCCAAGATGCAAGGTAGGGTGGACTTTCTTGTTGGCTTGCCATCTTCTATCCAAGGCTTGGGCGGACTTCAAGAAGTTCTTGCCATGTTCATGGCGGACCTTGGAGATGCCTTGACTAAAGTATGGCGGACTTCCAAGATACTTTGCCATGTCCATTTCTCTTCCAAGCGGACTTCCTCTACTTCATGCCATTGTTCTGTCCTTCTGGATCATCAAACCCTCGCCATATGCCTTGATTTTTCGTGGTTTTTCATTGCATTTTGATGATTTTTCTTGAGTTTTCTTCTGGTGGCCTGAATTTTTGATTCTAAAAATGGAAATGTTGACTCCATGACCTGGGTTGACTTTCCAAAAATAGAAAAAGCAAAATCCCTAAAAACTAGGAGTCTCGAATTGGTCCAAAAATGCCAAAAATGAAAAAAGCAAAAAAGCAAAAAATCCCTAAAAAATAGGAAGTGTCAGAATTGACTCAAAGCATAGGTGATCCTCGTCTTTCGGACCTTCTGAGCACTTCCATGACGTTTAGGCACTGTTTTGGGCTTGAATTCCCAACTTGGCTCGGATGACTCTTCAAAACTTTAACTCCTCATTGTAAAAGAAACATGGTAATTAGCAGTTGTGATGCCAAGGCAAAAAACCCAAAAAGCGAAAACAAAGGGTCCCCATTTGCAATGGGGCGATGTGTGACAAGGTCACAATAGGTACCCTAGCAGCAAAGATTTCACTCTTGAAGCATTCACAGATGCTGATTGGGCAGGCAATGTGGATGATAGAAAAAGTACAAGTGGAGGAACCTTCTTTCTTGGAGGGAACTTAGTATCTTGGATGAGAAAAAAGCAAGAATCAATTTCTCTATCTACGGCGAAAGCTGAATATATAGCAGCAACAGTATGTTGCTCTCAACTTTTGTGGATGAGGCAAACTTTAAAAGATATCAAGGTGGAATACAATCATCCTTGCACTATCTATTGTGACAACACTATTGCAATCAACATCTCTAGGAATCCAGTGATGCACTCAAGGACCAAGCATATTCCTATTAAGTATCACTTTTTAAGAGAGCAAGTAGCAAAAGGTCAAGTGTGTTTGGAATACATAACTACAAAAGAACAAATTGCTGATATATTCACCAAACCACTACCAAGGGATACATTTGAGTATCTAAGGGACAAATTGGGAGTTGTCTCACATCCATCAAATTGATTGGTGGAAGTATACATTCAGGGGGAGCTATACATAGTATCTTGTAGCTCCATGAAAAAGGCAAAAAACATTGTTAGAAGACCCCTTGCCATTGATGTCAAAGGGGGAGAAATTGGTCACAGGGGGAGCAAAAAGAAGAAGAAAATTGCCATTGAAGAGGTTGCCATCAATAACAAAGGGGGAGATTGTTAGACATATTGTCATTGATGTCAGGATAAAATCATGGAAGATTTACTCCAAAATAAGCATTGAAGATCTACATTTGTTGGTGAAAAGGCAATACTGTGAGATCGATTTGATCATGGAAAACTTACTCCAGATAATCATCAGATTTGATTATCTTCAGGTCTTTCTTATTGTCAACTTTATTCATACCCAGATTTGAACTTTATTCATTCCTAGATTTGAAACAGATTTGAAAATATTATTGATATAGTCAATATGAAGTAATTGGCAATGATAAAGACATCTTGACGAGTACATCTGATCAAGTAATACTCAGAACGTAGAATGTTTGAACATAGAACGTTTGAACGTAGAACATCTGAACAACACAGCTATAGAACGTCTGAACGGCTATGATATCTACAGATGGAAGTCGATAAAACAATTAAGAACAATAATACGATTAAGAACAATAACAAAATTGAAGTGTGGCTGCATCCGTTTAAATTAAGCAAGATTTGTAGAGTCAAAGATTGTTCATCAAGGGTTGCATCTTTTGAATAAGGTATATATTCAATTTCCAAATCAAGTCCAAGGTGTGGTTGTGAAGTTTTAGGTGGTTCATATCAGAAACCCATCTTCTTGTGTGGGCTGAGTGTAAGATTTTTCATCACAAAGGCAGATTGGAGGATTGGGAGAGTGCAGATCTGATTGAAATCATTTACTTCATCCATCAAGTCAAGGTTTGGTGCCTTGCATTAGGGGTTGGTGCTCCTTGTAGGTTGGTGCCTACTAAAATTGTAAAGGAGTTGGTGTTCCTTGTAGGTTGTAGCTTACAAAATCATCTCATTTGTAAATCAAGTAGGTTGGTGCCTACTTCCATTTGTAAAATCATTTAATCAATTCAATAAAGTGGTGTCAACTTGCTTTCATTGATTCATATCAGAAGTTGATATTGGTAAAAGTTTGAGATTGTTGAAAAGTTGAAAAATAAAAGATTGTTTTGATTTATTGATTCACCTCCCCCTCTTAGTAAATCTTTCATGCTCTTCAATCCGTAGCATCACCAGGGGGACACCGCATGTGGACGGTTGGTTGCAATTATTGGGGACTCCTATCTGGATAGAAGATATTTCTCCCATACACTCACCTCATCAGATGGAGGTAGAGGTGAAGATAGAGCAACAGGAAGCCATAACAATCGAGAGCACGTAGCCAACCATAGTAGTCGAGAGCACATAGGTGGTGGTAGGCATGCTAGCTGCCGAGTAGTTGGCCACCGAGCAGCCAACGGCTGAGATAGGAGAGCTTGCGCAACAGGTAGTGCACATTCTTTCAGATGAGGAGCCCCACGCTACGCCAATGCCAACCGTGCCCGCCTGGGCGGAAACAGATGAGGAGTCCAGTGACACTGATGCAGTCTTGTCGGAGGGGATTGCTGTTGTAATCCCCAAACCGGACAGAGAGGACCCAGTGGGGACTATTGAGCGATACATTCACAGCTTGGAGCCTATCGCTCTCGTAATAAATGAGGTATCAGACATTGCTAAAACATTATACCGGAGCTACTCTCCTATAGTAGAGCACATGAGGCACAGAGGATTCTGCACTTCATGAACACAGAGAGTGGCAAGGAGTTCAACCGCATATTTACAAGTGACGATTGGCCAACCAAACAGACACTAGAAATGATGGCAGCCTGGCTTCCCAAGAGGGCAACCTTCCACGGGAAGGATGACAAGTTGGTAGCGCAACTCTTTGAGATGGAAATGGCCTACAGGGAACTATTCCTTGCGTGCAAGAGCTATGAGGTGAACTATGACAAAATGATTGGCAAAGTAGATAAAGCCATCACTCTTTCCCAGCAAATCCATGCCAAGGTAGAGTCCTTAGAGGGGGGCTTCAGTGACAAACTTGCCTCTATAGGAGGAGAAAATGAAGGTGATCGCTAGAGAGGCAACAATGCTGGATAAAGACAGGATGATCAAAGCCCTTGATGAAGAGTTGGCCAAGCAGCTGGAAGCAAAAGACAAGGAGTTAGAAAAGGTCAACAAGGATTTGAAAGAGGCGGTGCATTTGGTGAAGATGACATGGGAAAAGGAGTTGAAAGCCACTCGCCATCTGCAGTAGTGAACCGAGGTGTACCGGCTGAGGCAACTTAGCACTTGAGCAACCACTTCATCAGTTCCCCAACCACTAGGGACATCCTCTCAACCCTCCTACCATTGAATTTCTTTGTAGTGCCTCCTAGCTTTTGTAGTATTCGTTTGGGAAGATGGATTTTTTCTGGGGGGGATGATGTAATCACCATAATTATTTAAAAGCAAATAAAAAGCAATAGAATAAAATAATACATGTTTTGTCAAGAATTAGTCCTCAATAATGATTAGTGATTGGGTGGTTGCTGATGGTTGATATCCTCAACCAACCCGGCTAACTATTTATAGTGCCAAATCTGATGTAATTGAGGACGAGAACAGATGTGATACATTGTAATGTTTGCAGCCTTATGAATATAATATCAATACAGTATTTTGTGCAATTACTATGTGACTGGTTTATGCTTTCAATGCTATTTTGTACTTTAGTTTACTCTGTACTGTAATTACCACTTAGCGAGTAAACAATTACAAATAATCTCGTCCACTAATTCTAGTTTTGCAACTTTTGATTGTCAATTCAATTAATAATTGAAATGTTACAGTTATCCCTTAAAAGATTTTATCTTTCACATTATGACAGTGTACAATAAAAATAGACTTCTTGAAGGCAGCTCTAGATGATTTTGTTTTGATAAAGTTTGGCAAGTTTTTTGATGAAACTCTGAAAATTCACTTAAAAATTATTGATCTTGGTGACTTAAATCTGAAACCTTCGGAAGCATAATCACTTTGATGACCACACTATTATACTAAGAAGGGGGAGAAGCGGGAGGGAGGCTGAGGGGGTGGAGGGGAAGTGAATCAGTATAATACAATCTTTTACTTTTCAACATAACAATCACAATATCATCAATTGCACAATATCAATAACAAGAACACACGATTACGTGGAAACTCTTACGGGAGAAAACCATGTCAAAATATTGCTTTTATATAAATCACTTTTTATAGTCTTTGTAGGCACCAACCTACAAGAGACACTGATCCCTTCTTATACAATTTGTGAGCGCCAACCCATTGGAGACACCAAACCCCTCTTATCTGATTTGTAGGCTCCAACCCACTGGAGACACCAATCTCAACAACTGAGCACTAACTTAGTACGAGACACCAATCTATTTAATTTGTAGGAACCAACCTACTAGAGACACCAATCCCTGTCACTGAGCATTGACTCAGCAAGAGACTCCAGTCTCTTCTGTATTAGGCACCAACCTCGTTCCATGGGAAGCACCAACCTCTCCAATATGATATCACCTTCACAATGTTGCTTGTTCAACAGATGATGGACAATTCAATCTCCTCAACAATTATACTCCCCTTCACAAATCTGCTTATAACAAATCTCAATGTATATACTCTTCTTCAAAACTGCATATACTTACTTTCACACATCTGCATATATTCTGCTTCTCAAATATCAAATCTGCATCTATTCTCCTTCACAAACTATGTCTTCTTCAATGGATGACAAAATCTTTCTATGCCTTCGTAAGATCTGATTATGCAATGACATACATATACTTCATAAATTTCTTATACTTACTCATATATGCTCCATATATCTCTTTCATTTATTTCACTCCATTATTCAGTCATAGTGCTCCTTTTGTTAAATGTATTCTAGAATGATGTTCTCTTGTATTTCTCTTCAAGTCTGCATTATATATTATCTGCTGTTATACTCCAGACTTCTGCTGGTGTATGTCTGATTTTTCTTTTGTTCCACACACACACTTTTCATTCAATTTTTACCCTTCTTTTATATCTTTATATTACTTGGGAAGAGGTGCAATCTTCTAAAAAGAGATAACACTTCATAATGAATGCTCTTTATTTTAATTTCTGCCTTAATAAATCTTAATCGCTGCCTTCTCTATGGAATATATGTTGATGATATATTGTAGCAGCAGGAGATTCTTTCTCTCATGAAAATCAAATTATTAAATATAAATTTAATGAGGCCGATTATTGTGAGAAGTCGTTTCATTTCAAATATTAATCTCTATTTTATTTTTTTTTATGGCCGACCAATCCAAGAGTCGCCTTGAACAAAGAGATACGTTGGTTTATGAAGAAGCCGACTTAAAATAAAAGTTCTCCACCCTTGGAAAAAGACGTGTTACATTGAAGGAGGCCGACTCTTCACAAAGAGTCACTTCGATGTGCTTATATACAAGGCATTTCATTCTTCTTTGGTATTCAATTATTATCAAGAGTAAAAGCTCGCATAAATTCTGAAGGAGTTCTATAGCTACAGCAGATCGATATTCTTCATTGATTGTGTATTTGCTTCAAGTGTGGTGCTATTATCATCATATCATATTGGCCTTGTGATTGGCCTCATTGTAAAGCATATTGCTGCTATTTTATTCAATATATAGGTGATATATTGTTGCTGGGTTTTTTCTCCCTCACGAAGGAGGGTTTTCCCAGGGTATATTCTGTGTTCTATTGTTTGAATGTCTTATTTCTGCTTAACTTATTTCTGGTCCTAAAATTAACATGGTATCAGAGCGGGTTTAAGCAAGATCGTGATCAGATTTGTTTAAGCAGTGAAATCTTCTCTTCTTCTCATCTAAGGGAGTTTATCTTAGCTTCGAAAATGGTGAACGGACTCAAGGTTGAAGATAGACTTGATGGTGCATCTAACTTCACCTCTTGGAAGTTTAGAGTTCTTATTGCTTTGGAAGAAAATGATATTCTTGAGTTCGTGGAGAGCGAGGTGCCCGAGCCTTCCGATGAGACTGAGAAAACACAATGGAGGAAGAATGGCACAAAGGCCAAGAAGATCTTGATTGATTTTGTGAAGCATCACCTTGTGCCTATTATCTCCAAGTTGAAGACGGCTAGACATATGTTCAAGACCTTGGAGGGATTGTATGAGATCAATAACACCAACAGAGCTCTTGCTTTGAGGCAACAACTACATCACATCAAGATGGCTAAAGGAGATTCAATCATCTCCTTTATGAAGATCACTGAGTTGAAAGATCAACTATATGCCATTGGAGATATAGTTGAAGATAGAGACTTAGTCATGTTGGCACTGAATGGTCTTCCTCAATCTTGGGATCCCTTTATCCAAGGTATTAGTGGAAGATCTAAATTACCAAAGTTTGATCGTCTTAGAGCCGATTGCATTCAAGAGGAATCCAGGTTGGTAGCAAGAGGTAATGGACGAAGCTCTCACAATGAAGACAATCATGTTCTTGCTGCTCAAACTTTAAGAAAGAAGAGAAGGGAGAGAAGGAAATTTCAAGAGGAATAGAGACAAGAAATCAGATTCTGCTCCTGAATCAAAGAAGAAGAAGGATCTCTCCCATATTCAGTGCTTCAGATGTGACAAGTATGGTCACTATGCTAGAGATTGTGTAACAAGACCAAAGCAACATGCTTCTAATGTAGATGTTGATGATGTCTCACCTCAAAAGGAATCAAGAGACAACTCAGGAGGATTTCTATTCATCTCTGCCCTATCAAGTAATGTTCCAATCGACAGTAGCACATGGTTGATTGATAGTGGTGCTTCTTGACATATTACAGGTTATAGAGAGCATCTTTCAGATTTGGTAGAAAGAGAAACCAACCTTCAAGTGATAATCGGAGATGATGCTTGCTATTCAGTGAACGGTGCTGGAGCCACCTCTCTTCACCTAGATTCTGGCATCCCTTTTCATTTGAGTGATGTCTTGTTCGTACTAGGAATCAAGAGGAATCTTGTATCAATTTTAGCTTTGGAGGACTGTAAGAGACCATGTGTCTCTCAACCCGATCATTGGCCAAAATACTTAGGTTTTTTGTTTGTTTTCTGAATTTGTGATTTTTTGGTGTTTTTGCAATTAAAGAACAAATTGCGATTTTGCAAGAAATGACTGGAAAAATAATATAAAATAAAAGATGCATAAAACTACAAAACTTAGATCAAATCTCGATGCCAAATGGTTTATTAATCTTCCCAGATGATTACAACTGCAATATTTAATATTCAGACAAAAAGGCAAGCATTTTATTGAAAACTTCGATAAGCTTGCAGGTGCCAGAAAGAGACATTGAAATGGTACGGCTGAAAGATATTATGCAATCTCCCACCTCGAAACTGATGAAATGTCTCCAGAAACCCTAGGCGTCCACTTTGCAAAAGACAGGAGATGAAAAAGGAAGGCGTATTCTCTAGTGAAGAAAAGTACGGCCTTGCTGGTACAAAAGTATGGCCCCAACCAGCAGCATTAAATAAATCCGTACCACTCTGAAATATGTACCAGAACACTGTGAATGGATCTCAAATAAGTCGCCACCAATAACTAATAAATAGTCTTCTTCAAACCCTTCCTGAATCAATTCAATAAGCACAACTGCAACCTCTGAATGAAGTCACCCTATTTTGACAATCTTCAACTGATATTTCACAATCTCAATATGTCAGATCTTGAAGAGGGAACGTTCCTCAAAACCTGTTGATCTGCAGAAACCCTGGTTTCTCAAACCCCAATGCTCTCAGAGAGAAAAGATAACAAATTCGAATAATCACATAATGAGTTCGATTTTCCTTTGAAAGAATATGTCTTTCTGAAAAATTCGACTTTTCTCATTAAATCCATTAAAAATGCATTTAATAATAAATATTCGCCCTTTTCAATACTTAGGCTAATATTTAAATAAATGGCGCCCCTTTTATTTTAATGAGTATTAAACTCATTAAATATTAATTTTTCCCTTATAAAGTATTAAAAAAAATACTTTATAATTTGCCATTTAAATATTAACTTTAATATTTCATTAAAATGACTTTATATTATAAAGTCAAATTAATTATTCCTTCAATTATTATTAAATGCTTCTGATAACCCTTGTTTGCTCAACCAAACATCAAATCGGGTCAATACTGAGCTGACCAGCTAAACCAGGTGCCCTGCCCAAAATAGCAGCTCCCGCCTGCCTGACTTACTATAAATAGTAAGTATCTGAAAAACCTCTCTGAAAGAGTCTGCAAAGGCCCAAACCTGAATCAACTGCTGAAGTGATGTTCCCAACGCTGGATAACTGCCTCAAGTGATCCTCTAAACACATCTGCCAGCCTACGAGGATCTGAATAATAGGCTAACCACTGTCACGACGGTACTGTCTAGGAAGGGGACATTACAAGGACAAAGGATATCAAGTTGCATTCTCTGAAGGAAAAGTTCTTGCTTGGCCGAAGAACTGTAACATCAAAACAACTCGAGTGATTGGTGTTCGTCAAGAGAGTTTATATAGACTTTCTATTTGCCCAATTCAAGCATTGTTGCACGATTCTTCTAGTTCATGTGAGCTATGGCATAAAAGACTTACTCACCTTCATTTTAGAGCCCTTCCATCCATGGAGAAGATCGTTACAGGATTACCGAAGCTCAGTCAGGAGCATGATGGCGTTTGCAGAGGTTGTGCAATGGGTAAGAATTCTAAGGGTCCTTTTCATAGTAGTGAAAGTAGATCTAAAGGTATTCTAGATCTTGTTCATTCTGATTTGTGTGGCCAATGTCTGTGGCATCCTTGAGTGGATTTTGGTATTATGTAATTTTCATTGATGACTACTCTAGAAAGACTTGGATTTATTTTTTGAAGTCTAAAGTGTCTGAAGAGGTACTTGATAGATTCAAAGAATTTAAGGATCCAGTTGAAAATTTGTTTGGAAAAAGGATCAAGGTTCTGAGATCTGATAACGAAGGAGAATACACTTCTAGAGGCTTCCGTAATTTTTGCATTGAGGCAGGAATTAAGAGGGAGTTTTGTGTTCCATACAATCCTCAGCAAAATGGAGTTGCAAAAAGGAACAATAGATCCATAGTTGAGGCAGCCAACGCTATGATTCATGATCAAGACTTACAAACCTTCCTTTGGGCAGAAGCATCCAAAACTACTGTGTATGTTCAGAATCGAAGCCCTCATCGAATATCGGAAAATATGACTCTTGAAGAAACCTTCACAGGTGTGAAACCTGAGGTTAGTTATTTGAGAATCTTTGGTTGTTTTGTTTATATTCATGTGCCTAAAGATATGAGATCTAAGTTAGAACCATCTGGCAAGGAAGGAATATTTGTGGGTTACAGTGAATCTTCAAAGGCCTACAAGATTTACATTCTAGGACAGAAACAAATTGAGATCAACAGGGATGTCTCTTTTGAAGAAGATGTTGCATTCAAAAGATCTAAAGGGTCATACATGGAGATAGATAATGAAGATCAGGAGACTCCTCAGGATATGGACGTTGATCATACTCCTAAGATTCAGAGGGAGTCTACTGAACCAGAAGAGGCTAGTGATCCAGTTGATCCCATAGAACCTACTGATGGTCTGAGAGATATTGCTATAGGTTGAAAGAGACCTCTATGGGCTAGACAGACTATGCAAGATGCAGAGAAGTATCCAGCTCCTAGAGGCACATTCAAAGAAAGCAAAAGACCACAGAAGTTTCCTGGCTATGTAGCATTGATGAGTCATATCATTGAGTTTGAGCCTTCCAGTGTTGAGGAAGCATCAAGTCAGCAGGTATGGAGAGATGCTATGGCAGAAGAATATCAGTCTATTATCAAGAATGATGTTTGGGATATTGTATTGAGACCTGAAGGAAAATCAGTTGTATCTTCCAAATGGCTTTTCAAGATCAAGCATGCAGTTGATGGGAGCATTGAGAAGTACAAAGCAAGATTTGTGGTTAGAGGATTCTCTCAGAAAGAGGGAATAGATTATGAGGAGACATTTGCTCTGGTTGCTCGTATACATCCATCAGGACTATTATTGCTATTGCAGCAGCTAAGGGATGGAAGCTACACCAAATGGATGTAAAGACAACATTTCTCAATGGTGTGATTGAAGAGGAAGTGTACATTGAACAACCAGATGGGTTTGTGATTCATGGAAAGGAATCTCATGTGTGCAAATTGTAGAAGGCATTGTATGGCCTTAAACAGGCACCTCGTGCTTGGTATGAGAGGATTGATCGATACTTGATGAGCTTGGGATTCTCCAAGAATGATGCAGATTCAAATCTTTACTTCAATTAGTTGATGGTAAAGCTTTAATCTTGGTTCTTTATGTTGATGATTTATTTCTTACTGGAGCAGAATATCTCATTGTCAAATGCAAGGAGTTAGCTTCTGAGTTTGAGATGAAGGATCTAGGTTTCATGCATTACTTTCTAGGATTGGAAGTGTGGCAAAGATCCAATGAGATTATTCTAAGTCAGGGAAAATATACCATAGATATCTTGAAGAGATTTGGGATGATGGATTGCAAATCTATGTCTACACCGATGGAAACAAATTTGAAGAAATTGAGTGATTTTGCAGCTAGTTCAAATCTGGTAGATCCCACCATGTACAGGCAGTTGATTGGATCATTGATGTATCTAGTCAATACTAGACCAGATATTTGCTAGGCAGTGAGTGCCCTCAGCCAGTTCATGTGTGAACCAAGGCAAATTCATCTAGTTGCAGCAAAGCATATCTTGAGATACTTGCGTGGCACAGTTGGATATGGTTTGAGATATTCTTCCTGTGTAGATCTAACTTTACAAGGCTATTCTGATTCTGATTGGGCCGGGAGTGTAGCTGACAAGAAGAGCACCTCTGGATGTTGCTTTAGCTTGGGGTTTGCCATGATTTCTTGGTGTAGTAGAAAGCACTCTTTAGTGGCTCTAAGCACTGTAGAGGTTGAATATATTGCAACATGTGTAGCAGCTCGAGAAGCATTGTGGCTTCAGGAACTCTTTGTAGGATTGTTTGGACAATCATTGGAGCCGACTGTTATTCATTGTGACAATCAAAGCTGTGTGAAGCTATCTGTCAATCCCGTGTTCCATGATATAACAAAACATGTAGAGATCAAATACCATTACATTAGAGATATGGTACTGAGGAAAGCTATTCAACTGAGATATATTTGCACTGATGATTAGACGACTAATATTCTCACCAAGCCTCTCTCCAGAGAGAAGTTTGTGCATTTTTGAGACAAGCTTGGAGTTGTGGAGAATGAAGCCCTTGCTGAGAGGGAGGCTCAACATCAGTGATTTTTGTTATCTGCTATAATGCATTTTTCTCTGAGATTGAGAAATTTGAGGTGAAAGCCCTTGTCCATCTGTGAGACGGAGATGTGGTTCTTTCCACCCTCTGGGAGTAGCCATGGTGGATGTCATGTTGAGAGACTCCATGACAACATCACATTGAGAGACTCCGTGATGAATCCTTTGTACTTGTGTTTATCCACACATGGGAGTAGCCATGGTGGACATTATGTTGAGAGACTCGATGGTGACATCATGTTGAGTGACTCCATGATAGGCACTTGTGCACATGTTCCTTTCCACACATGGGAGTAGCCATGGTGGATGTCATGTTGAGTGACTCCATGACGATATCATGTTGAGCGACTCCATGATGAACTCTTTTCCACAAATGGGTGTAGCCATTGTGGGTGTCATGTTGAGGGATTCCATGACATGGATATCTAGAAAGATATCTCCCTAGCTAAGAGGGAGTGTTGATGATATATTGTAGCGGCGGGAGATTCTCTCTCATCAAAATCAAATAATTAAATATAAATTTAATGAGGCTGACTATTGTGAGAAGTCGTCTCATTTCAAATATTAATTTCTATTTTATTTTTTTATGGCCGACCAATCCAAGAGTCTCCTTGAACAAAGAGATACGTTGGTTTATGAAGAAGCCGACTTAAAATAAAGGTTCGCCACCCTTGGAAAAAGACGTGTTACATTGAAGGAGGCCGACTCTTCACAAAGAGTCACTTTGATGTGTTTATATACAAGGTGTTTCATTCTTCTTTGGTATTCAATTATTATCAAGAGTAAAAGCTCGCATAAATTCTGAAGGAGTTCTATAGCTACAGCAGATCGATATTCTTCATTGATTGTGTATTTGCTTCAAGTGTGGTGCTATTATCATCATATCAGATTGGCCTTGTGATTGGCCTCATTGTAAAGCATATTGCTGCTATTTTATTCAATATATATGTGATATATTGTTGCTGGGTTTTTTCTCCCTCAATAAGGAGGGTTTTCCCAGGGTATATTCTGTGATCTATTGTTTGAATTTGTCTTATTTCTGCTTAACTTATTTCTGGTCCTAAAATTAACAATATAATCGCTGCTCTTAACAATTCAACATTAATCGCTGCTTCTATTAATCACTGCATATCATAATTCCTTCTTAATAAGGAATCACTGCCTTGTAATCATATATTCATTGTTGCTTATTTGATCTATCCCTCAACCTTTATCTTGGTGATTTAATCTTCATTTATATATATGCCTTTTTCTAATTATAATTGCTGCCCTTTTTAACAACCACCTTTTGATATACTAATCACTGTCCATGAAAGATCACTGCTCATAGAAAAGTGAATTGCTGCTAAGGTAATTACTCCTTAATTCATCGCTGCCACTAAATATAATCGCTGCTTATTATATTTTAATTGCTGCTCATAAACTCATAGGTATATCTGTTTACATAATCGCTGTCTTACAAAACGACTACTACTTTAACTTAGGAAATTAATAAATATATATGTGCCTTTGGAAAAATGCCTTAGTGTAGTTGGCCAGCAAGGAATATGATATGTGTATAATGAGGAAAGTCAACCTCTCATACAAATCAGAATATAAATGTTTCTCTCATAGTCAGCCAGCATAAATGTAAATATAAATGTAACAAGTATGCTTCAAAACTTGTCTTTAATCACCTTCAAATAATCTAATCTGCTCTTGAAACGATTAGTGGCCTTTAGCCTTATTCAATGTCCTTCATTCGATTGTTCTTTATCCTTTGACAGCGATTTACCCTTTGATATCAATATAATTTCATGATCCAATATAACTAACTTAAGGGAAGTGTACCACATGTTGGCATCTCTATCCACCTAAATATATTATAATATTATATCCCTAGATACATAGCACATGGGGGGTCCTAGGTTCAATCCTAATTGGTCCGTAGAGAATAATACGGTATCAGAGCTAGAATAGGAGTCCCAAGTACCAAAGTGTGGCTGGGGGTGTTGGAGAAATAAACCGCATCTCAGCTGTAATACGATAAGCCACAACCAAGCCATAATAAGGAGCCCATTAGAAATTCCTAGTCACAAAAAGGTTGGTGGCTCAATGGTAGAACTGTTGTTTTTATGATCAGATGTAATGCACAGAAAATTAATTCAAAATCAGACACGGGAAAACCCTCCACCTGAGGGAAAAAACCCCAGCAACAATATATCACTTATATATTGAATCACAACAATAATGGTCTCCTTACAAGAGGCCGATATGAAGGCCAAAATATAAGCACCAAAATATGATGCAACACAGAAATACAATGATGCAATTCGCTGATGATGACAACTTAGACTTCTACTATATCGATCTGCTCTTGATGAAGAACTCGCACTTGAATATTTCGATCTCAAGGATGAACAACGAATAGAATGGATGATGATAGAACAATGAAACACATTGAATATATACACAAGTGTAAAGGGAGAGACGAATCCCTTGATTCTTCATGTCGGCCTCCAATCAAGAGATATAACTCTAAATAATCGCGTCTCTTCATAAATGAGGTTGGCCTCACTTAATAACAATTATTAATTGTCTCTTAATGAAATCGCATCCATAAGGTATATGATGTCGGCCTTTTAGAGATCACACCACTTCATGAGATCGAGCCTTCAAAAAAATCGCGCCTTTTCAAAATATGATATTACAGTTCAAATAGCCGTTAAGGCTATCATTTGAATTGCCTTCAAGGAGATGAGAAGTGCTGGAAGTAGCAGCCTGACGCTGCTCTATAACATCAACACTCCCTCTCAGCTAGGGAGGATACTTCCAGTTGCATAAGATATATCACCTCATCGTGATGTCAACCACAATGGCTACTCCCATATGTGGAAAATCAAGATATCACCTCATCGTGATATCAACCATCATGGCTACACCCATGTATGGTATGTACAAGTGTTCATTACATAACGTGATGTTGTCACCTCATCGTGACGTTCACCATGGCTCTCCCAGAGGGTGGAACACAAGTACAAGAAAATCATCACACTCTCTGACGTGATGCTGTCATGGAGTCACACACATGACATCCACTATGGCTCTCCCAGAGGGTGGAAACAAAGGCTTTCACCTCAAATCTCAAAAGAGAAATGCATTAACAAGGGCTTGCACCTCAAATCTCTCTCAAAGAGAAATGCATTAATGAAGATCATTGATACTGAGACTCCCTCTTAGCTAGGGCTTCATTCTCCACCATACCAAGCTTGCCTCAAAAGTACACAAACTTTATCTTGTAGAGAGGCTTGGTGAGAATGTCTACCGTCTGCTCATCAGTGCTAATATACTTCAACTGGATCGCCTTCCTCAATACCATAGCTCTGATATAGTGGTATTTGATCTCAACATACTTAGTTCTGTTATGAACACAGGGTTGACATAAAGCTTTACACAGCTCTAGTTATCACAATGAATGATAGTTGGCTCCATTGATTGTCCAAACAATCCTGCAAGGAGCTTCCGAAGCCACACTGCTTCTCGAGTTGCCACACAAGCTGCAATATACTCTGCCTCTGCTGTACTCAATGCTACAGATGACTGCTTCGTGTTGCACTAGGATATCATCGCAGACCTTAAACTGAAGACACATCCAGAGGTGCTCTTTCGATCAGTGACACACCCTACCCAATCAGAATCAAAATAACCATGCAGCTTCAAATCCACACCTGAAGAATAGCTCAACCCATATCCAACTGTACCACGAAGTATCTCAGGATATGTTTTGCTGCAACAAGATGTATCTGCCTTGGTTCACACATGAACCGACTGAGTGCACTCATTGCATAGCAGATATCCGGTCTAGTGTTGACTAGATACATCAATGATCCAATCAACTGCCTGTACATCATGGGATCCACCAGGTCTGAACTAGCTGCAACCTCCTTCAACTTATGTAAGTTGGTCTCCATAGGCATAGACATGGATTTGCAATCCATCATACCAAACCTCTTCAAAATATCAATGGTATACTTCCCTTGACTTAGAAAGATCTCATTAGGCTTCTGCCAAACTTCTAAACCAAGGAAGTAATGCATGTATGTAAGATCCTTCATTTCAAACTCAGAAGCTAACTCCTTGCATTTGATAATGAGGTGATCTTCTCCAGTAAGAATTAAATCACATAAAGAACCAAGATCAACTAGATTACCATTTTCTTCAGGTTCAGTAGGCTCCCTCTGAGTCTTCAAGTACTTGCATCAACCTTCTGACCTCTTTGTCCAAGATTGCCTGCAATGCTTGCCTTAGAGAAAGTTTTCCAGAGCACATCTCTGATATTGTGGAGAGTTCAGGATTGTCCTCCTTGACTTCAACCCAAATCACTCTATAGGTTTGCGGAGCTACCAATGTCAAATCCAGATGACTGTCTTGAGCAATTCTGATCTCAGCAGCTGAAGGGATCCTCTAAGGATTTAGCACCTAGCCTTGCAATATAGTAATCTTCACTTCTTCTCAGTGAGTTACAAAACTCCCTCTTGATTCCTACTTCAGAGATTGCAAAGAAAACTTTTGGAAGTGAACTCCCTCTAGCCACCAACTTAGTCCCTTGGCTGCAAGTTGTGACTTCACGCTTGATTATTTCTTTGGTCGGCATGACTTCCTCACAAGATGCCTCAAGCTTTTCGTCACTAAGCAATCTCTCATCACCTTCTTGCTCCTAGATCTGTCCTGGAAGCATATTAGAGAGAGATTACTAATAGTTTATAACTATCCAAAGAAATATCAAGGCTAGAATTATACAAGGTTTACTATCTCAGGTTATAGCATGAATACACAAGAATTTATGAACAATATTGAAACATGAGTAAATAAATCAACCTATAAGAGAAATATATCAAAAGATCAGAATGAAGGGATAAAGAAACTTATCTTTATTGAATTCTGATATAACTCTTTCTTCCATCTTTTACTCCTCTCGAGAGTGCTAAACTCAACACAACAAAAGACAATCTGAACAACTACAAATTTTTTGAATGCATTATGCAGCTAGCTTGAAGAACCTACCCTCTCCAAGAGTCAAGGCTCTATCACAGTTCATGCATTAGAGAATGATATTGATGTGGCCAACTTATCACCATCGAAATTGCAGTTCTCTTTTTATTTCAGAGTCACACTCAGAAATCTTCACAACTAGCATGAAAAATAACTTGCAACGAATAATTTGAATCTTCAAGGATCTTATGTTAGTGAACACAATTCAAGAGATACAATGATCTCTATTTACTAATCACACATGATCCAAATAAATGATATAACAAAAATTCAGCCTAGAAAGGTGATTTCAAACAAAACAACGAATACTTATCTCTTTAAATATTCTGATGGATGCAATTATTGGACACAGTATGGAACGCTGCTCTTGCGCTCAGATCAGTCCACCACCTTCACGACTTGAACACAGGCCCTTTGCAGGGTTAAATTTGAACATGGTCTTTGACCGTTCAAATTTACGATGCACTCCGTTTCCAACTGCAATCCACCAAATTATGAAACAAATGCAACACGCTTACTAGCAACACCCAGAGGGTAAGAGATGGATAAGATCATCACTCATAAAGTTTATTAGATCTGCACAACTCAGCAGACTGAGTTTCACATTAAAAAATATAAACAACAACAAGAACAAATACTTATCTCTTGGTGACAATATTTCTCCTTTTTAGTCTTCTTTGTGTTGTACTAGCAAGAGATCCACTCAATGTCCTTGGTGCCTCCCAAGCACATGATAAAATATTGCGCTCGAATCTGTTGCCTCTGTCAACTTTTATTACCTTACAAATATTCACGGCTTCAAGGGATACAGATACCAATGAAATACAGGTCATACTCTACACGGTCAATTATTTCTGTAGGCGGCCCCTGCATATACACCGTTCTTGTTTGCGTTGCTCTTGATTTCAGTACCCAAGAGTTGAAAGTGATTGATTGATATTCATGGCCTCTTTCAGGTGTTCACCCTCAGCACTCGAACTCTTTTGCCTCTTAAATCAATTATTATTATAATCTGTTCAACTTTCTGAACCTGCCAAGTCAACCAGATTCAAGTGTCCAAATCTATGATGAGGTGCAGATTGATATTCCCATTTTGAGTGCGTCGATGTTGGACCCTTCGTGGAATGACCGCATTCACCCAAACGCGTGAGCTTAACCTCTCAATTGATGCGTGGCGATTCTGAGGTGACTTGGGAGTCGTGATGGTAAGATATGAATTCTCCGTTGTCTGAACTTATGGAGATCTCAGTTCGTCGATGCTCATAACACCCGTGCGATCCTTCGCTTGGAAGCTCATCTTTGTAGTTCTTATCTCTCTCCCAAGTCGGATGTCACTCAAGAGTGATGCTTGGACTCCCTTGTAATGACAGTCAACGCAGATTCTTCTGATCACGAGGTCCGCAGTCTTGAAGGAAAATGCCAATCCTCTAATGATCGTCAACCAGAGCAAAAGGCTTTGCTTGGGTGGCGAGATTATTCGTTCCTCCAAGTTGCGTCTCAGTCTGAAGCAAATCTGATTGGATCTTTCTTATACCCGCTCTGATACCATGTTGTTTTTATGATCAGATGTAATGCACAGAAAATTAATTGAAAATCAGACACAAAACACAATAGATACCCTGGGAAAACCTTCCACCTGAGGGAAAAAATTTAAAAAACCCAGCAACAATATATCACTTATATATTGAATCACAACAATAATCGTCTCCTTACAAGAGGCCGATATGAAGGCCAAAATATAAGCACCAAAATATGATGCAACAAAGAAATACAATGATGCAATTCGCTGATGATAACAACTCAAACTTCTACTATATCAATCTGCTCTTGATGAAGTACTCGCACTTGAATATTTCAATCTCAAGGATGAACAACGAATAGAATGGATGATGATAGAACAATGAAACACATCGAATATATATACAAGTGTAAAGGGAGAGATGCATCCCTTGATTCTTCATGTCGGCCTCCAATCAAGAGATATAACTCTAAATAATCGCGTCTCTTCATAAATGAGGTCGGCCTCACTTAATAACAATTATTAATTGTCTCTTAATGAAATCACATCCATAAGGTATATGATGTCGGCCTTTTAGAGATCGCACCACTTCATGAGATCGAGCCTTCTAAAAAATCGTGCCTTTTCAAAATATGATATTACAATTCAAATAGCCGTTAAGGCTATCATTTGAATTGCCTTCAAGGAGACGAGAACTGCTGGAAGTAGCACCCCGATGCTGCTCTATAACATCAACAAGAACACCCTAACATGCACACAGGAGGTCCTAGGTTCCAGTCATAGCTCGTTCGTGGAAAATAACACATTTTACTCTTTTCTTTGGTTACACAAATGTATGGTAGATCTAACTTACTAGTTTTTGTGCTGTATTTGAAGTTATTTTAATATGAGATACAATATAATAAGTTTTTTCTCTAGCATTGGCTATTCTTCAATGATCTTTTAAATTTGCCAATTTTACCAAGTTTTTGCTGAGTTTTTGCCTAGTCTAAGTCTCAATACTATGCTATAGAGTATAAATGCTTGTTTATTTGTACCTTCTTCAGGTTGTTTATTGTCATTAAATTTTATTTTTTGCTATCAAGTGAATATCATCTAAAGTAATATTCCAGTAGAACATAATTAATGTTATTTTTGTAATCTTAGTTTTGTTTATTTATAAGTCTCTTAGTTTACAAATTTACTGATTTTGTGTTGTTTTGAGATCGGTGTAAAATGATTATTGTGCAACCATCGTCTCATTTTGCACAAAGGGTGACAAGCTCTTTATCTTTTGTGTATTCTCTCAATGAAATCTCTGATTAGTGTTTGGTCATGCTAAATTTTATACAGGCGCTGAACAACTGGGGCCTTGCATTGCAGGTAATGTCATCATGTCATATGGATCCATTTCCTTGTTAAAATGTCAAAAACATGTTTAAGATTAGAACTCTAGATACCCTTATCCTGAAATCAGAAATAACTTCCAAGTATAGAAATGTTGCATTTCACATATGTTTGTATTGATATTCAGATAGAACCCCAAGGAAAGCTTTTTAATTATTCCTCTGTCTGGGAACTTCTATATTGTTATGCATTTTGAATGTCTCTGTAGGTTTTACTAAAAATGATTATGATTTTTACTTCTGCTTAAATAACAGAGCTCTATTCTTTGCTGAATGATATTTTTTGAACATGCTGGTAATGTGTTTGCTCAAATTTATTACCTCAGATACATGAAATTGTAAGCACAAATGGTCCACATCATTCCTATAAGTAGATTTCATAGTTCATCCCTTGATTTCTTTGTTCCTATTTGTAATCTTGACATTCTACCTCTCTCTAAAGACCATGCTTCTGCTCAGTTGGTTTTAATATCATTCCTAGGCATTCTATCTCACTACTATTTTTCAATGAACGGTGATTGGTCCCCTATGGTTGTCAAATATAGTTTCTTGAACCATGAAAAGCTTCTAAATTCTATTTCATAATGCTGGGGTGTAGTGTCCCACCCCTATCCGGAATGACAATTTTTTTACGATTGTCCTCCGTTTGACAATGTGAGCATATTGTCAAACAGTTCGTGTAGATTTCCAGTATTCCATCAAACATAAATCATGTAGTTTGCTTACAAAATGAGAAGACTCTATATTGCAAATATTGAGATAATAAGTATGCTCGATAGAGGGATCTAAACAGTGATTCGCTAGTTCAGAAATATTTTCCTTCTCAATTATAAAGAGCAACTTTTACAATTCCAGGCATTAAGCATTTATACAAATATGATCATAACAACATTTGTTTCAGATCTAACCTTTATCCCAGCAAATATATTTTGCACAACCTTCAATGATACGGCGGCTAGCGTTTGTATGGTCTTCCCTTATGAATTACGCCACCCTCCATGAATGGCGATTACTCTAGAATGGCCATGGTGGCAGGATAGTAAGTGGCGGCTGCTTGTGTTGAGACTACACGCCACGCCATATATACATCTTCCCTCTAATGAACAGCAATCAATAATAAGTGCTCTGATGCAATATAAGCCACAAACCTGCCTCAAACTGAAGCAGCTGATGAAGAATAGAAGTGGCGGCTTAGGGAGAGGTATCGCCCAACCTGTGCATCTCAGTAATGTCGACCCTTATGAAAGATAACCTTCTACAGGCTGCGCTGCTATGTGAATATAGATTGGTGGCAATGTCCAATTATAATATAAATTTTGTCCTTTGCACCATATAATAACTTCACAAATATATGACCCTTGATAATTGCATCGACCAAAATTGAATATCAGAATATTTCCACTCTGAAGTATATATCTCAAATATACCCAAATAAATCCAGAATCCTTTTGATCAATCAATCACCTCTAATTTGTGAAGTTGTATTTGTCTTTGAAAGAGACTCACAAATTAGAAAACCAAATCTTTGAATGCACTGTGAAATACCTGTTCGATATCTCCAACAACCATTAGCCAGGGTAGATCTTTCAGCACCAAAGCCAATCTTTTCCAAGAGGGTTTTCATCCTCAGGAAGACCGAGATGAACCAAGTCCAATCTCCAGAACCACAAGGGTTTTCAGACAAAGAGATAATGAACTTCAACATACCAAATGAGCTTTCAATTCCCCTTTTATAAGCTTTTTAGGGAACTCTCTAGAAACTCGTCTAAAATCATTATATTAATTTATTAAACCTTTTAACTCCAAAGTGATTTATTTTATTTTAAAACATTTTCGGGCACTGGAAGTCACTTTTCAGCATCCCAACATTTAAAGTTTTTCATCTCAGTTCCAACGAGCTATAACACTAAGGTGCCCCCTTAAATAATTTAATTAAAATAACAACCTTAGTGAAATTAATTAAACAAAGCTCAATATTACTTCCAAATTACGGAAATAGTCGAAATGCATTGGAACCGAAAACTGACTATGCAGGAGTGATCTTGATAATGAAAGATGATAAACAGACTTGGCTGGGTGACTTACTAAAAATAGACACTCCCTCCAAGAATCTTGGAGCCCAAACCGGAATCTAGAAGTAACATCTGAAAGCATCATATAACTCCTCTATCATGTCCCTCGAGATTGTAACATACTGAAGTAAAAATAAATAGAAAAATGTCAAAATACATATTAACAATCTAATGTTATTATTATAATTATCGTAAGATAATATTATAATAATTATAATATTGACAATTTAAACACCATTACAGATATAAATAAATATTATTATATTATAATTATAATAATATGAGATAGAACAATTAATATTATCATAGTAATCAAAATAATATACAAAGGAAACTAATATAAAAATAATAGTAAATATGTTAACGGGAAACATTGGATAATAAACACATCATTGCATAGGACAGTGGTCGATCCAAGAATTACTGCAATTACTGGTGTCGAACATTTCCTGTTGTATCGATTAGATGCTATCTTCCATTGGTATGGATCAATGGCTAATTTTGAGTGAATATCTTGTTTATCATCAGCACTTATTAATTAAAAGGAGTAATCGCAGCTTGCGTTTGAGACACTTGAAAATGGCATAATCTTGGGATTATCAGTGGTCTTCTTCAACCACCACTACTTTGTGTGTTGAGGTTGAGGGAATTCAAGATCTTCCAGTGACAGTATACTTCTGTGGCCTATTGTAATGGGGATATAAAGAGATACAATAACATCGATGCTCTTATTGATCATCATAGTGGTAGGGATACGTTTCTATATATGACGTGAGTCAATGCTATCAAGAACCACATCAAAAGCACGACCCAAAATATCCTGACCCTGTTAAAAGACAAATGAGTAGCGTTCAAAAGATGCGCCAAAGACAATTAATTTGACCCAGCAGAATTTGCAAAAGGAAGACAATAACTATATTGAGTCGTTAGTCTGAAGCTATTGTTGCCAGAGCCGGATAAGGCATCGTAGAAATCTATCCTGGGTTGTATAAACAGTGTGGGATTAAAAGTAAGGAGCGATTTGTTAATGATTATCAAAGCAGGGATTTGCAGTGATTAGCATGTCTATTTGTTTAAGGCAGTGATTAAGGTATAACTAAGGATGGGCTCTTAGCAAAAGACGTATCTTTTCAAAAGGTTGCCTTCATTCAAAGGGGTGCGTCCCTTCATAGAGAGACATAAAGATATAAAAGAGTTTGGAATATATAGAAGATGACGTACATTAGAAGTAGGAAGAAGACACAGGAATCAGTCAATCATTTTCAGATAATATACACAGCAGATTCCATATCTGGAAAGCTCTTATATCCCTTAGCACACTCATCAGACTTTACCCAAATGTGTGTATATATATATATATATATATATCTGGAAAGCTCTTATATCCCTTAGCACACTCATCAGACTTTACCCAAATGTGTGTATATATATATATATATATATATACAAAACAAATAATAAAGTTAATCGAAGTCTTTCAGATCCATCTTAGATCAGATTAAAGGCTTACCGGTTGAACTCACTAACTCTAGTCTTGTTTATACCTTTAATGTAAGATCTAAAGATAAATCTAAGTTGAATATTCGTTCAGAATCTAAATCAGGAAGTTGATATCATCATCACTACCTTGACATCCTTATCTCTCAAAGAATTAGTGTGATAAAACAAATGTTCTTAAGTAGTTCGTGGATACTCTCTAAAGCTATTGTTCTGGGCATACCTTAATTTCCATTCCATAGATCTAGAGGCAAAACCCAAGGAAGGTAAAAGGGGACATTACATCCTCTAAACCATCTGAGCTCACTGGTAACATCAAATTACCCCTCTGATCAGGCTGACACAAACCTAGAACTTTAGCTCCAATTGCAGAGCAAGAGAACCTGAAAATGGGGACATTACATGGGGGCATTTGAAAACTATTCACTTGGTTCAAATGAAACCCCTCCAGACATCTTACATTATAATATTCTGTTTATGATTGCCATGGCATGTTTGGGCTTGAGCAAATCTGGGTAAGGTTAATAAGGTCAACTGAAGAGCTGAGCACATTAAGGGTTAGCTTGGTTTAGATAGCTTAATTGGTAATTAGGTGCACCAAGTAAATGGTTGAACACAGTCTAGTAAGTTTAGTTACATTAACTTATTCTAATTAAGTTTAGATAGATTATTGGTAAGGTGTCATCAAAGTTTGCAACCTTTGATACTAAACTTATACTCATATAGTGGTGAACTCTTTTCCAATTATGAAATCATCAAGCTAGATAAATCTATACGAGTGCATTGCTATCTGTTACTGTTATTTGCATGCATAGCAGATTGTGCATTGCTGTTATATCCTGTTTTTCAATTTTACTACCATATTCCTATATTCTACTTTCCCTCAAGTTAAATGCATGTAATCACTAGGTTAAGGAGAAGACAAACTCTAAGATGAATGCCTTAGACCATGTACCAGGTGAATCAGAATGCTGCTTCAAAATGAGAAAGAAACATGGGGGCCCCAAAAATGAAAGTTTTAGGTAAATTTGTATAAAGTGTTGAGGGCTTTGTAATGTCCCCTTTTGGGGGTTGACCTAAATCTTGCCCTTTCCAACCTGAATTTATAAGAATATACCTGCACAACCTGTCCCATGATCTTCATTGACATATCCTCATATACTTCTTACTCTTTCTATCATACTTCATTATGGATATTCCTTCATAAAGCTCCATACTTATTTATTGACGTGTCTTCATATCTTTATTGTTCTCTTTCTATATATTTTCTGTTCATTCCATCGCTCCAATCTGTTTGATTCTCATTTGATGACCTTTTATATATATACTATTCCCATTACTCTTTCTTTTAAATATATTTTAATCCATAAGTCAGTACACTGCTTTTCACCACTCTCAATTTAATTTATCTCTGCTTATATCTCTGCTGTTAAAAGAGTGTATATATCTCCATCTGGGAAGTATTCTATTCCATTCCCTGCTGTCCCGTCTCCCCAATTCCTATTATTATTTTATATCTTTATGCTTGCACACAGAGTCGTGTCAATTTGAAGGAAGTGTCCATTTAAAGGGACGTGACTTTTATTGATTAAGTCATTTTTATTATTGCTTGTTTGAACTTGTTTATCTCCTTAACATTTTCGCTGCCTTAACCATAACGGTGTTTCACCATAGAGAATATCATTGCTGCTTCTATTAATTGTTGCAAGGACCAAATATTAATTACTAGACTTGGACGTCTCTCATTTGTTTGCATAGAAGAATAAGATTAAGAGCCAAGCAGCCACACAGGAGGCTGCGCTAAATCCAAACCCTGCTCTAGTATATGATACTGGCGACAGTAGTCTATAATCAAAAGGCCCGATAATAATATCCATTTGAATCCTTAGGGAAACACGTTGATATTAGTGTATAAGATGAACGGCGATGGTAATAAGACTTAAACCATGGCTCTCTCAATGACGTGGATGTTATGCACAGTACTCGTCTGAATGGGGAGATTGTTTAATAATTGATTTAATATACAGTATGTTGTGGGTTATGAAGACTCGATACCATACCAAAAGCGGCGCCCAGCAAAAGCTCACTAGCAAGTAGCTTTCGATAGCCTAGATATCAATATCAATATAATTGCTCAAATATCCTTCGTGTAGAGGTGCCAATAATCAGGAGTATTGGACCAAATTATCTTCAATCTGCTTTTATCGAGTACTCCTGAGCAATAGATAAACTTTAAATATAATAACTGATAAATTGTATATTACAATTATGATGATAGTGCATTTTAAATTGTTAGTAATTATATTATGATATATTTATTATATATCCTTATTATTTGTATTATAGAGATTATAATGATTTTAAGTTGTCAATGTTTTTTGTGTAATGTCGATATTTATATATATTTATAATTACCATATTATCTTATGATAATGGTAATTATAAGAGTATTAAATTGATAATATTCCCTATTGTACTTACATTGTAGGGTCCCAAATCCGGGGATATGACAGGCTTTCCTAAGATATTTAATGTAAAACAATCACTACAGAAAACAAAAGTTAAGATACCATTTTTGAGACAATATTGGCATTGAAGAAAATGTTAATTACAATTAATTGGAATGGATCCAGAAAACATCAATGCAAGAAATAAGTAGGAAGAAACAGAAAAATGCAGAAAGGCATCAACATGGAAAAATGATAAAAAATTCTCGAATGTAAATAGCAAAGAAACTATATTGAAATAGGAACTTCATACAATATATTATGGCATTACAACAGGTGCGTCTTTATAATATAAAATATTTGAACTTCAAATAAAAAATATTCATTACATCTTATATTCATCCCTCACAGTAATTACTAGGATTTGTAAGTCCAAAATAAAATAAGCATTGAACAGTCAAAACTAAATTAACAAGTATAATTCGCCACAACTTTTCTAAGCCCTCCTAGTAGAGGTTTCCACCTTATGTGATTTACGCGCATGATGGAAGAAATGCTTGTCTAGATCTATCTATTACTGACTTTGTTCTTGTGGATGCAATGTTGGATTATACCATCATTTGTATCATGCTATTGTTTTTTTGGGTTTGTTATTGTTTGTTAAGTATATTTAGGATACTTATACATATTTGGTTATTTGTTAGTGTTTTTATTGAACCTGTGGCTCCCAGCAAATACATGGGGTTCATCATCTTTTCTTTGTATAAATTTGTAGATCCTATTGCAATTCAATAATTGAGTTTAATTATTTGATATGCTATCAGAGCAAATCTCTTCTTGAGACTGTGAATGAAATCTTTCCGGAGTATTAAGCAGTCTACTCAAAGGGATTTGCCAGTTTAAGTGAGATTGCAGTTGTAGCTGTAGTTGCAGAAGCCAAAGGAGATTGATTTGTTTTCGAAAGCCATAGCTTACAGCCACCAAGGAAAATAGATCACAGTTATCAGAATAATTGGCAAAAAATTCAAGAGAAGTTGTAATATAAAAGATGTCATATGATTTGTTTTGTTGATATCTGCAAGTTTGTCTTGGCTGTTAATCTGAAGAAGGCCACAGATAAGAGAGATCGCCTATGTTATATGCCAAAGATAAATAGGGCATAGCATGAAAGGAAATCATCTAGGCTGCCAATGAGATTGTTGCCCCCCATATCCAAATCATTTTAAGTTTGTAAAAAAGGTTGAAAAGGAGCTCAAACCACAGTTATTAACATTGTTCAAGCCACCATTTGGAAGCTATCGTTTCCAAAGTAACAAAGTTTAATTCTCTGTAAAAGAGTTTGTGGATTGCCAACTGTAAGTGACAAAACCAATACCAAGTTGAGCAAAGGAAGTCAATTGGAATAAGAAATTGCACCGGAAAAGGAAGTAGGAGATTGATGTGCTAAAAGTTTAGTCACCATTGATAAGCTGCCCCTAAGCCTATAGTGCTGGAGGAGTCCTTGTAAATGTGTAGATTGGCAAATTATCACCAATAGAGCAACGAAGCTGCTTCGAGATGGGAGTTGGCATGTGCAGTCTTCAAATATTGACCTATTTCTGCACATTAATGCAAATATGGTTGTTCTTCTTCCTCTATATCACTATCCTCAACCTTCTCACTTTTTAGTAGTGTTTATTTTATTTGAAACTAAACATAGGAAGCATCATAATGAACTATTGCAAAACCATCCTTTTAAGATAATTTGTGTATCTCTCGACTCATTTTTTAAAAAATATGTTAATTTTATTACTAGATTATCCGCTCCTCTCCAACAACACGCTGATTTGAGTGATGAGAAATAGGATTAAATAACATCCATTTCTTGCTAACACAATGGTAAGCAGCTCTCCAAAGTTTCTTCTTCTAGATTCCCAATTGCTGTGCAAAAATATTTATCTTGCATGGAAAACCATACTTAGAACTCAACTTGAGTGTGGAGAAGTTTGGAATGTGGTTGATGGCACCACTATACGGCATGGGAGTGATGTTGATGAACAAAAGAAATTTGCAAGCTGATAGGAGAGCCAAATTGATTATTGTGTTCAATGTGTTTATGAAGTTTAACCCTTTATTTGATATTCATCCACAACCAAAGATGCATGGGACAAGCTTAGGACATGTATGAGACGAAGAATCAGAATTAGATCCTAAATTTGCAGAGTCAACTACATAACCTGAAGATGAAGTAGTAAAAAGAAATGGGGTCCTTTCTCTAAAGGATTGCTGAGTTGAGAGCTTCATTATGAGCATTGGGAGAAACTGTGGAGGATACTACCTTGGTGCTTATAATTTTGCGAGCATGGCCTTCAAAATACAAAGTGTTTGTGACAACATTGAATGCCACAAAACAAACACCTAACTTTGAGAAGCTAGTAAATCTACTTTAGAAAGAGGAGTCTTTGACTTAGGAACATAGTGAGGAGGACCATGCGATGACCATACATCAGAAAGGAAAGAAGCCTAGGAAGCAGTATGGTGGACCTCCCAAATATGATAATCAATCGCAATCTTAGAAGAAGTGTCCAATTTGTGAAAGGACTGGAGACAATGTAAAACATTGTTGGTACAACTCTTTGGCAAAAGGGTCATCCAACAATAAAATGCATCAAAAGAAGCCATTTCAAAGTGGACATGCATGATTGGATTAGAAGAACAAACAACAACATGACAATATTGATGAAGATGATGATTATCAAGAAGAGGAGTATTTGTTTTCTACCCACACTTTTGAAGATAGTTCACAATCGAATTCAATTTGGTATATGGACTCAAGTGCTACAAAGCACATGATTGGAGAAAAGGAGTGGTTTCTCACACTGAAATGTGATGATCTGCCTCATAAAAGATACTCAGCAATGAAATGAATAGGGCCGACCTGAGAGAAAGGATAATAATTTATGGCAGCATTAAGTTTTATTTTAGAAAGCATTTGTCATACGTGGGCCAACTCATAAGAGGAAGGCATTGCTTGTAATAATAAAAGCAGGGATTACGTATTTTTATAGAGTCGACCCAACTGTGGAAATTAAAATAAAATAAATTTAAATTATGAAGTGTGAGCGACTTTTCAAGAGGCCAACCCTTGTGAATAATTGCCTCCTTTGTGAAGAGGCACGAAATAGATATAAAAGGAGATCCATTTCAAAGAAGAGAATCATCGAATCATGGAGGGGAGAATAAATAAGAAATCTGGAAATACTTCTGAGTATAGCAGCAGATATAATCAAAAGATGGAATGCCATTACATATATATAAACAAGTTCATATAAAATGGTTATGGGAAAATTGAAATCAATTAAAAAATTAGAAATAATATATATATATATATATATATATATATATATATATATATATATATATTTACGATTATGCAATAATGATGCTTGCAGCAATTATTGAGCCTTATAAGTAATTATGATTCTTTAATATAGGTATGAATAATAGAATCAATAATTGTGGTGTGATAATGTGAAATACATATTCTAAATCATTAATCGATCTATAACCCGGCAAGCAATCATGTAGAGGAGAGGAAATGCAAGGAAGGGGAGCAGATATGAGATCACCATCTAAGTAGACCACCACATGCTAGATGTCCAATGTGTTTGCCACTTGTGGCCAAGAGAGTGTCCACTCTTGGGCTTAGATAGGAGGATTTCCGGGCACCCTATTGCAATTTCCTCCCCCAACCTCTACAAAGGTTGATTGTTGGAGAAGTCATGTCATAAGAGGATGAATAAGAAGATATGAATAGGGAGGGCAGATACAGGTGCCCCACTAGGTAGACTACCCCATGCTGGATGTCCAACGTGCTTGCCAATTGGGGCCAAGAGGGTGAGTGTCCGCTTTTGGGCTTAGTGTGGGGTTTGCTTTGGGCCAACCTATCATACTCCCTCATTCAAACCTATTGTGATTGAATTCTAAAAATAAGTATAGATGTAACATGGCTTATCTAATGAGTTATGATGATTTTACCTATTTGTACTTATATGTGCGATTATTAATCCTAATAGAAATAATTAGATTTATGAATTATATATACATATGCAATATTGCTTGCTATGATTGCAAGACCTAAATCAGGATTTATCTTGTTAAGAGGCGTTTAATTGGTAGGTTATATCTCTAGCTATCTTACATTTCTTATTTTAATGAAATGTGTGATTCTAGGGCAAGATTTAGGGTAATTCCCAAATAGGGGACATTACATGAAACCCCATCATGTTAAAGTTTGGAGATGATATCACTTATGACATCCAAAGTATTGGTGAAATCTCCTTACAGTTGGGCATCAATTGTTGTAGGCTCACTAAAGTCTTATATGTGCTAGGATTTACCACAAATATCCTATCTATCAATCACTTTCTCAACCACGACTTAAGGATTGCGTTTGATATACGTGATGATAAAAATATATGCCTCATCCATGATAAATCTAGAAGTTCAACGATTGTTGCAAGTTCTTTTGAAATTGGTAAAATGTTTGGGCTTGATACCATCAATCATAATCAAGCCTTGTTGACAAAGAATAATGATCTTGCTATGTTATGGCAGAGGAATTTGGTTATCTGAGCACTAGCTATTTGCTTACTCTCAGTAAACATGGCATAGTGAAAGGCCTTTCTTGACTTGAGAAGATGAGTGCTATTTTTTTCAACTGTCTTGTTGGAAAACAACACCAAGCACCCTTCAATATTGATTTGTGTGGACCAATGGCACATAGTCTCAATGGTTTCAGGCACTTTCAACTTTTTGTTCATGATCACACAAGAAAAATGTCAGTCTATTGCTTGTGTAGAGGAGGGGGACCGACTGCTTAGGACTCTAGGTCATGCGAGAGTTTAGAACAATAGGCTGCCTTGATCTACCTTAGGCTAACGGAATGTTTCAGAAGAGTTCAAAGTTTAAAGGCCAAAAAGTAAGAGCAACCTAGTTGTTGTTGTCCTTCTACAAGCACGAATGTTTCAGGAAGTTAGTTGAGCAGATTTTCGGAGTCCAGACTGCAACTCAAACAACTTACTGCCAAAGGACTATAGCGTGGGACACAGACTCTAGTGCGGCACGCTGGCGTCTTAGTGGTGTGTTGGCGTCCGTTCGGACATAAAGTGCAAGGTACAGTTTGAAATCATATAAAACCAACTAACGACCTAATTGATCTAGTTTATTGTGGTAACAAAAATAGAAAGTGACAAAATGGTAGAATAGCAAGAAGAATACTTTAACTTAATCTAATCTACGAATTGACAAAGAAGGGTGAGGAAAGCACACCTTCCTACCCACGAGTTGATATCTTCAAGATCTTCACCTCAAGGGGAACCTACACATAGAAGACGGGAAAACGTTGGGGTTGTGTTTAGAGGACTGCCTCAGTCAGTCCCCCGCTTTGGTGTTTCCACCTCCTCGGACAACCAAATAACAATGATTGAAGGAATATGATAAAGAAAGCTATTTAAATGGCAATACCAAGCAATACGTAAACAATATGCTACGATATCAAATACGATAATGCAAAGTGAATAGGAAATGGAAGGATATCACCTTCTCAACCAAGTGTTCTCAAGGCAAATGGAGGAAGGAGTGAGCGTGCAAGCCCTCAAAGACCAACGTTGCCGCAACAACAAAGAGAGTGAACCAACAAAACACTAACTTGCAGCTTCAATGGAGGTGGTGGAGCTTGAAAATGAGTGTAGAAGTGTGTAGAGAATCGCCCAAAGTGTGAAGTTGATCAAGAAGCATGAAAGAATGAATGTGGTAGCCATTTGAAAGGTGAAAATGGAGGCAAAAGAGTCGTTCGAAGTCGATCAAGGGAGCAGTAAGCGTTACACTTGCGTTCAATGGAGGAGTGTAACACCTCTGCGAATTCCAGAGGTGGGAATCCTGTTAGGACAACGTGCCACACAGACGTCCGCGCGCCACACTAGCATCCTCACCAGAATATCCCCCACCGATGTGCAAAACAACTGCCAAGTGGATAGGGAAAGGTGTTGGAAATAGGGATTACATTATCGGACTTAATTTTCTAAGGTAAGAGGTAGCATAAATGTGGAATTTGCCTAGGGCTGCAAATTCATGCCATTACATTTTTCCCCCACTTTAGCGAGCATAAGTCTCAACGAATGCGCAACAAAGTAGAGAGAAAGCTAAGGAATGCATACTTGAACTGTCGAGGAAGCATATCGGAATTGGTGAACTTGGGTGTAGGAGAGAGATGGCTCCACAGGTACTCGGTCCTATGGAGATTTGAACAAAAGTGCCGTAGGCGGTCCTGTAGAAGGTGAACAAAAGGCTTTGTAGGTGCTCATTCCTACATAATTGGTTCCATGTGTGCTCAGTCCCGCAGAAGATAAATAAAGGGTTCTATAGGTGCTCGGTCTTGCAGAATGAAAACGCTTCATAGGTGCTCAATCCTATAAAGGAGGCACCACGGGTGCTTGGTCCTGAGGGAGGCCAGATGTGAAAGGCTCTGTAGAGTCTGATTAACCCTCATAGGTGCTCGGTCCTGTAAGGCAACTTGTTAATCTGCAGACAAAACATGTTAGGCAAAAAAAAGTCATGTAGACAGACAGATAGTCATATCTTAGAACAAGCAATTGAAGGAGAAGCTTTCAATGGGGTCCCTCGGGAGCCCTTCAAAAGAAAGAGGGATTCGCTCAAGGGACGCTTTGTTTGAAAAGCGATGACATTTTTGCAACCGATCTTGTCATCAAGGAATCCCTTTGATAGATTCTCTTTCGTCAAGGAATCCGGAAAAAATGGACAGCCTCCTCGAAGGCAAAATCTTAATTCTTTTTGTTATGAATTCAAAAGAAAATCTTTTTAAGGGGATCCTTAGTGAACAATACGATTTTTGAAAAATATAGAGATTTTTCGGCAAGGGATTCGTTGGCCACTGAATACACCTTATTGAAAATCGGAGAAGTAGGAGCCTCCCCTTAGGATAGTGTGTGTGAATTGAAGGAGCACATTGCATCCTAAGGAAAGGAAGAACATGTAGAGATGTCGTGGCCCATGATACATGATGAGATGTAGACGTGGAAATGTTGTCGCACACGTGAGGGACAACACATAGGTACAACATCAAGAAGCAAGCAAAGAAGAGAGAAAGATAAAAAGACAGTTAAGCAAAGATGAAGAAAGTAAGAGATAGGGGGATCTGATAATTCCGGGTTAGAACTGCTCATAGATATAGATAAATAGATATAATATAATATATGTATGAACTGTCATCAATCCCCTACTATATCAGATCATGAAGAAGAGTACGTGAAAACAAAAATAAAAATAAAAATTGGGTCAACATGGAAGGGAGGCCTAAATGCCCCCAACACTTTGCATCGTCCCCAATTGTTGAAAATCATGGCACAACAAATAGAAGAATGATGTAATATCCCTTGCTACTTCTGATCTAAATTTTCCCTCAAGGAATATCGTAAGGGTTACCAAAATGCGAAACAAAGATCTTGGTTACTACGACCTTCTAACACTTTAGGATTTTTCACTTAAAGGAGAGGGATAGACCAAAATGTCAATGTTCACACTTCTTAAACCACTGTAGAATTGCTTACAAAATCTGGCCTAAGTTTGCCTCAAGGAATATTGTCAAACACTTCACTTACAATCTCTTAACCAGTTGTCTTCAAATGGCTTCAATTGGAATCTAGTAGCTTGCAAATTAACTCTACAATATCTAGATGATGAAGTAGATACAAATGCAATCTCTTTTTGACTTTTTGGATGCAAATATATAAACTCTACAAGAAAAACGTACTCCTACAGCCAACTGACATATTAACAAACAATTGGCATACAAACTAATATGCTGGAAATGGATGCTTTTAAATTGACATTACATCAAACATATTGCACACGACTTATAACTCCTTTATTGATATGTGCTTTCCAATACAATGATATTATGTATTTGCCAAGACTCTTGGCTTACAATGATATATATTAACAATGCCAAATCTGATTATGATAATCACCTACAGCAGCAACACTAAAAGACTAAGATGACAATGCAATCAACTACAAATTACATGGAGAACCTGGTTATAACAGCGCTTGATGATGAAGAAGATATAGCATCAAATATCAACCAAATGACCTCCTCTTCAGCACAAATCGAAGTCTAGAAGGTGCCGCCCCTGTTTGACTGATAGCTGATGAAATATAATTAATTTCTGCCTTCAAGCAACCTCCAACAGCATCAAGAATAATCGCCAAATCCTCTTGAGTGAAGCGCTCAAAGTCTCAAGCAAAATCGAAGTAAGATGAGGCCAGCATAAGCAAAATTGTGGCTCCAAGAAGTCTGAATAGATGACTGAAATTGTTGACTGTAATTTATATCAGAATTTGCATGATGCAAGTCAATCCTAGAATGGCAAGATTCGATGAAGACTTCAAGCACAAATATTCTCCAAATCGAACTTTGACAAAATTGGCCTTTGGCCACAAATTTTGGCACCAATGAACGGACTGAATTATCCTCTCCAATCTGCAACCCTTCGGGGGATATTTCACCACCTCAGTTATGCTAATCAATGGAAGTTTTCGTTTCCAAAGATTAATGGCTGTTAACTGCAGAAACCCTAGGCTCCACAATGGACATATCAAAAACAATATCAATTTCCTGGATATCCAAAAATGAGCCCTTAAGATCCTATTATACTTTTCCTGGGAGAGGTCACACACTTTTCTTGCCAATGTGGGATAAAGGATCTATTTTCCCTTTAGCATACATATCTCCACATACTTTAATTTAATTTAATTTAATATTTAATATTTTATTTTTGCACTTTATTATAATATTAAAATATAATTCATTAAGTGCAAACATGATATCAAACATTTGGTTTCCCAACATCTAGATAACACATGTTCTCCAACATCTGGAAAACAACATTATGTTTTCCAACACGTTATGTTTTCCAACATTTAGCATAACATAGGAAACCCCCTTATAACTACTGAATCCAGGAGAAGGAGCCAACCACGAACTCAAAAATCTGCCAAACAAGACCCTCAAAACAACTCCATTAGCCTACGAGGGTCAAAAAATAGGCTAATCCACCAAAAACTGATGCTCATGAAAATGGGGACATTACAAATGACGCAACAAATAGAAGAATTTACGACACAATTTCACTCCTATATCCAAGCACCTACAAGGGTGACAAAGGTCCTCCAGGAACACATAAAACAAGCACGGGGGAAACACAACACACATAAATCTAATCTACAGATAAAGAAGAGGTGCTCTCCTAGTCCTCATCAACCAGGAGGTCGTCGTTCTCCCAATCTAGATCATTATAGGGAGAGGGCGGACGAGCCTGCAAGGGCGAGATAGCAAGGGGAGCACCCTCTGACTCTCTTGGGACAAGAGCTAAGGAAGAGGGCCCCTCGAGGTCTTCTTTGCTATGAGAAATCCGGGACATCATCCACCGAGTTGAACATGCACTTGATAGGAGTGCCATGTGTCAACCGGGTCGGTGAAGGAGGCGCCCGAAATCCATTGCCAATCTCACCAAAAGACTCGAGGGCAGTGACAAACTCGGGGGACGTCGGGGCTGCCTTCATCACTAGGATGGTGCAAGCCAAAGCAAAACCCTCTCCCGAAGAAGGCGATCCCTTCTTATGACCCCCATTAGAAGCAAGGTCGTTCTCCAACTTATGCTTCATCAGAGGATGCAAGATCCCCACAGAAGAAGCGAAATGTGAGGAAGAAGAGGATAGAACCATAGTGGATACCACCGAGGTATTCGACATATCCATGGACTTAGGAAAAGGCAGAATGTCTGGAACGGACATCAGGAGAGGAGGCTCAACCGAGGGAGCAATGAACACTTGCACCCTTTTAGGGTGAGGGTCATCTGCACTCGTGGGGGGAGCCAAAAGCAAGATCGAGGCGATGGGAACCGAAGCAAAAGGGGTAGAAGAGGGGGGAACAACAAGAGATGCCAAAACAAGAGCTGTTGGCTTCTCTTTTTCCTTCTGTAAGGCAGCCTACTCAGTAGCCAGAGCCTTTCTCCGGCGCTTACACTAATGTGCAAGGCGGTTTCTTCGGCTTCGAGAGTTGGAAGCTACAGCTTGAGGAGGAGGAGAAGGCTCCTGTTCTGCCATGGGAGTGTCCATCACAGCTGTTGTCGGCGGAGGGAGTGACTCTTGGACAAAAACAGGAGGAAGAGATGAAGGAACAAAAGCAATGATTGGTGGAGAAGCAGACTCAAGCGCCTCAATGATGAGCCTCTTCCCATTCGCCACCCTAGGGGTAGGAGCAGTAGGAGGCCGCGAAGGTCGAGACGTAGAGGCAACTTCATGGGGACGCTCCCCCTTACCATAGACAACGGGCTGAGCTATTGTGGGCAAGACAAGAAGGTCGAACACTTGACGCTTGGCCTTCCACCAAGCAGGCACCGTTGGACTTCCCATGCAAGGCATGGAAGCTGAGGCCGAAGGCACCACAACAAGGTAGGAGGCGAAAGCGGATGGAGCAGCAAATGTAGAGGAAGAAGAAGGCTCATTGGCGCAAGCAAAATTCCCCTTTCCCTTTTGTGAGGAAGAGGTAGCCTGTTGTTGCACGATCATAGAAGCCTTAACCGAAATAGCATAGGGGGAAGGAGGGTAGGTCACTTTTCGATGCTATGCCACCATTCTTGTATTTGACATAAGTGTGGTACAATAGGTTCGTCCTTGGAGGAAGCAAACCTATAGGGGCAAGCTAGAAGTGATCTAACGAATAGGCCCTACGCGACACCGGGGGTTTATACCCAGTGTCGTGCACAACATGCATAGAGCCCTCATGAGAGAACTTTAAACATTTATGGATCATCGAAGGAACTACGTTCATGGAAACTAGCCATGGGATGCCTAGCTTCACTTTGAACAAGTCTGACTCCAAGATAATGTCGAAAAGGGCATTTACAGTCCTGGTTCCCACTAGGACTAAGAGGGCAATGGAACCAATGGGAGGGACCGAGAGTGCGTCATGCGTACGTATCGTGCTCTTAGATTTATCATACCCATCCTTATGTAGAGAGTTTATTAGTATAATCTCTTCTATTTTAACATTAACTCGACGCAGAGGATCAATGAGAACCCCAGTCATGGTGTTCTTGTTGATATGAGTGGGAATGTACATAGGAGAGGGTTCTCTATTCGCATTCATAGGCAGGTCCTGCGATGTAAAGGTTATAGCAGGTGAGCCATTTGCAAACTGCATAGAAGGGATGGGAAGATGCATGAAAGAGGCCATCGTTTACGTATTCCAAAAAAGGACTTCCTCAGGATACTCCAAAGGTTTGACAATCAGACAGTGACCTATTCTAGAATTCGCTTCACAATGTTTAGGGATCCTTCTAACTACACCGCTAGGGGTCGTAGGTTGGGTTGCAAGGCTAGGCGCCTTGCAACACACACGCCTACAACACACCGAGAACATGAGAGAAGATTCCTTCAACACTACGAAACGAAACCAAAATAGTTCATGTCGGGTTCACCAAAATGTAGAAGAGGGGGACTGACTGCTCAGGACTCTAGGTCACGGGAGAGTCTAGAACAATAGGCTGCCCTGATCTACCTCAGGTTAACAAAATGTTTCAAAAGAGTTCAAAGTTTAAAGGCTAAAAGGAAGAGCAACCTGATTGCTGCCGTTCTTATACAAGCTCGAATGTTTCAGGAAGTTAGGTGAGTAGATTTTCAGAGTCCAGACTGCAACTCAAACAACTTACTGCCAAAGGACTACAACGTTGGACATGGATTCCAATGCGGCGTGCTGGCATCTCAGTGGTGCATTGGTGTCTGTACGAACAAAAAGTGCAAGGTACAGTCTGAAATCATAGAAAACCAACTAACGACTGAACTGATGAAGTTTATTGTGGTAACGGAAATAGAAAGTGACAAAATGGTAGAATAGCAAGAAGAATACTTTAACTTAAACTAATCTATGAATTGACAAAGAAGGGTGAGGAAAGCGCATCTTCCTACCAATGAGTTGATATCTTCAAGATCTTCACCTCAAGGGGAACTTGCACACAGAAGACGGGAAAATGTTGGGGCTGTGTTTAGAGGATTGCCTCATCAGTCCCCCGCTTTGGTGTTTCCACCTCCATGGACGACCAGATAGCAATGATTGAAGAAATATGATAAAGAAAGCTATTGAAATGGCAATACCAAGCATTACGTAAACAACAATATGCTACGATATCAAATACCATAATGCAAAGTGAATCGGAAATGGAAGGATATCACCTTCTCAACCAAGTGCTCTCAAGGCAAATGGAGGAAGGAGAGAGTGTGCTAGCCCTCAAAGACCAATGTTTCCGCAACAACGAAGAGAGTGAAGCAATAGAACACTAACTTGTAGCTTTGATGGAGGTGGAGCTTGAAAATGAGTGTAGAAGTGTGTAGAGAATTGCCCAAAGTGTGAGTTGATCAGGAAGCATGAAAAAATGAATGAGATAGCCATTTGAAAGGGGAAAATTGGAGGCAAAAGAGTCGTTCGAAGTCTGTCAAGGGAGGAATAAGCATTACACTTCACATCCAATGGAGGAGTGTAACGCCTCTACGGATTCCAAAGGCGGGAATATTGTTAGGACGACAGTGCGTTGCACAGATGTCCACGCATTGCGCTAGCGTCCCCGATAGAATATCCCCCACCGACATGCAAAACAGCTACCAAGTGGATAGGGAAAGGTGGCAGAAATAGGGATTGCATTATCGGACTTAATTTTCTAAGGTAGCGTAAATGTGGAATTTGCCTAGGGGTGCAAATTCATGCCATTACAACTTGTAGACCAAAGATGAAGCTTTTCCATACTTAAAAGAAACGAATCATCTTATTTGTGTGCTTTACTTAGATCAAGAGGGAGAATTCAATAACATAGAATTCTCCACCTAGTTGAAGGAAAATGGAATTTGTCATCAAAAGAGTTGCAAATATAGGAGCATGTCCCAAATGAGAATCCTTCAACATGTTGCATACCATCTCCATGATGATACAATTATGCCGTTTTGCAACTCTTTTGTTGAGGTGTGTAAGCCATTTGTCTTTCAAATTCGTGTATTTGGTTGCATAGCTTACATGCTCATTCTTAAGCAAAAGAGAAAGAAGCTTGATGAGAAATCTATGAAATGTATTCTTCTTGGGTATAGCAATGATTTGAAGGCTTGCCGACTTATGGATCCTACCACAAAGAAGATATACATCAACAAAGATGTCAATTTGATGAGAAGAGTGAGTTAAGCTCACCTTCCACATTGTCACTTGCTCTAGATAGTGCTCCTATATTCAAGTTGAATGAGAAAAGTAATGTGAATGTTGATAATCAGTCCAACTCAACACCCACAAATGTCACAAAAGTAAGTGTAATAGTAGTACCATTCGTGATGCTAAGCTAGATGGTGTCCGAGACACTTCAACTTTAGGATTGAGGAATCGTAGCATGGCTTGCAATGAGGTAAATCTAGCACTAATGAATTTAGTATTTGATAATTTTGAATCTTCTGGATTAGAATCAAATCCTTAGAGGGAGGCTATGGATGTAGAATATCAATCCCTAATGAATAACAAGACTTGGGAGCTTGTTGATCTTCCAATAGCGAAGAGAGTCATTGGATGTAAATGAGTCTTTAAGACCATGTATAAGGCAGATGGCAGTATAGATAAGTATGAGGGAAGACTTGTGGCTAAGGGTTATACTCAACAAGAAGGGATTGATTATGAGGAAACATTTGCCCCCACAACAAAGATCAAAACTATCAGAATGACTTTTTCTTTAGCTACACAGTTTGGATCGAAGCTGTATCAGATGGATGTGGACAACACCTTTCTTAATGCAGACCTTAAGGAGGTCTATATGACTCAACTAAAAGGATATATTGCATCAGATAAAGAAAAAAGGTATGCAGACTTTTTAAGTCTCTTTACGGTCTCAAATAGACTCTTGGAGCTTGTTATATCAAAATTGATGAACATTTGCTACAACATGGATTTAGTCAGCATCCATATGATCCAAATCTCCACCTCAAGGAACAAAGGGGGGTTATTGTGATTCTCAATGTATATTTTGATGATTTGGTCATTACAGGCAATTCAAAAATGATGGCTGAGACAACCAAGAATGATCTAAAGAAGGCATTTGATATGATAGATCTCGGGCTATTGCATTATTGACTCAACTTAGAGGTATGGCATAAAAATAGTCATAACTTTGTATCTCAAAGAAAATATTGCAAGACTTGCTCCGGAAGTTTAGAATGGTGGATTGCAAACCTATGTCTACACCCATGGAATCAGGATTGCAGTTATCTATTTTTGATCCAACTCCTCAGGTAGAAACAAATATTTATTGGCACATGATTGGAGGTTTGATTTACTTGATGTACACCAAACCAAATATCAATTTGTTTGTCAATTATCTTTAGGTTGGAGGTGGATGCAAGTGATTTGCTGGTGGTATTATGCATTTCATGATATCAAGGTAGCAAATATTTTGCAAAAGTGGCTTTTCCTTCTCCACCCTGTCAAGAGTGTAGTCAATGAAATAAAATGAAAGATTTTAACAGCATCAAATTAATTAATTATGAGCTTTTTGTTGTCAACACTAAGGCTATAAGTTATAGCTAATGCAAAGTAAACCTTTTGCAACATAACCTTGACATTTATGTCCTACAAGGCCTGTTATTTTCACCTTTCTTTTATTGTGAAGTCAGTCTTCTTTGTACTAAAATCCATGTACTTTATGTTATTTCAGGAACTTAGTGCTATTGTTCCTGTTCGAGAAAAACAGACAATTGTTAGAGCTGCTGTAAGCAAGGTATGTGATTAGCTTTTATGTTTTGTGTGCTAATCACATTTCTGTAAAATAAATAGTCAAGTAGGAGCATCTTAGAGACTGCTATATATAGCAAATATTTTGACTTGCAGTTGGTTCATTTGTTTATGCTCTATGACAGTTCCGAGCAGCAATTCAACTGCAGTTTGATTTTCATCGAGCAATTTATAACCTGGGGACAGTGCTGGTATATACTCTTCTTTGTTTTCCACTAGGCTTAGGGAAATGGCATTAGCTTTTTCACTGTATATGATGGACTAACAAAGGTATATAGATAGGGTTATACAGGACTTTGTAGGTTTCCAAAGAAAGTAGATTTTCTTGAGGTGTCATGATAGCCTCGTATTTGAGTTGATTGTTCTTTCTTGGAAGCCTAGTAACAACAATTTTCTTGTATTTTATTTTGTTGACTTCATATATTTTGCAGTATGGTCTAGCAGAAGACACTTTGAGAAGTGGACGACAAACAAATACAAAGGAGATGACACCAAATGAGCTTTACAGTCAATCTGCTATATACATTGCTGCAGCTCATGCATTGAAGCCAAATTATTCGGTATACTTTCTTCACCTTCAATTAGGAAAATTGGCTTATTGGCATGTCACATATGAAGGCACAGTTTGTCTTTATTGTCCATTTATGTAACTGATCTATCACTGGCTTGAAAGGTTGATTTTTCTGTTCTTTTGCAAACACGTTTATGCAGAGACATATCTATTTGGAAAATGTTAAAATTTCATTAGGTTTTTCAGGAAACTGGCCAATATGACGCGGAAACTCAACTTAAGGCATAGAGGTTGCATGGAAGGGTTTTAAAAGCTATGTTAAGTGCCAGATACATCTCTCAGCAGCATGTAGTGGATAAAAAATACCATCTGTTTTGTTTGAAGCTATGACCCATGCTAATTTAAATAGCCTACAGAACCATGCTTATGCTTACAATTTCAGACTATAATCAATCTTTGAAGGAGTTATTCATATGGCTTGGTAAATTTTTTTTTGTTGTTTAGCAGAATAACTTGTATGTTGTGTTTACAAATTCTAAAGCTGGCTGGCTTATTGGTACATGTACACAAGGAGAATAAATCAATAAGATTATTCTTACTATCGAAGCTCTCTATGGAAAATAACTAAATGGATCATAGTTAATTGTTTGGAGGAAGACATGATTGTTTATTTTTTTATCTTTTATTATCATATTTTATTGAAACTAAAGTAAAATATATATAAGGGTCCAACAAATCCAATGTTTGATGTCCTTTAAGACCCCCTTTTCTTGGAAAGAGAAGTTTCTCTTGGGATGCTCTCAAATTTCTCAAAATTTAAGGATTTGTTCCCCTATCATATCCCTCACCCAAGTTCTACTCGGTTAAAAGTCATTTCTAGATGTTGAGCTTCTTGTGACCCACCTTCATCCTTGATGTAAAAGTGCCACACCTTTCCCCATTTGAGGCTACAAATTTTTGTATGTTGGGGAGAAACATTCTCTGTGTATTTGTAGGGGTAACTGTAAGATTATGGAATGGTACAAAGATTTCTCTGATACAATGCAAGGTTTTCCAATGGGGCAAATGAACTCAAAATCTTGATGACAAGGGCAACCCCAATAGCAAAAACACAAAGACAACTGAAGATTGCAGAATGCAATATGATAGCTATTTCAAAATAGAGGATGGACACAATCAAAGGATTTACAATATATTCAATGGATTTATAATGCATGAGTTAGAGGTGGGCATTTATAGGATATGCAACCAAGAGATGTAAATGTACAACCAATGTGGGATAAGGGAGATTGAACACATCTGTTGTACAAGTCCCTATCAAACCAGAAAAATACAATTACCTTTATTAAATGCATATTGCCTCCCTAAGTAGATGTGTACTAATGTGCAAGGGAGATAACATCTACCCAAGTAGATACCTACTTAAGTAAGTTATTTTTAGATGCACACTAATGTAACAAAGTAATTAAATAAATGCAATAAAATAACTATGAACCAACATCCCCCATAAACATAGATAGGTGGATAGGAACCATAGGATAGATGGGTTTTGGCAAAGCCATGTTAGGTACCCATGTGTAAAGTTATCCCTCAAAAAAGAGGAGAAAATCCCATGCTAGGAAGAACTCCTCTAGAAGTGAGAGGATTAGAAAAGAGGATGTGCAATTCCCCAATATGTTGTCTCTTATATTGAGAGTGGATGCTTGACATTGAATGCTGAAGATGATCCATGATTGAAGTACACCATTTATCTCCTTAGGAATAAACAAATCCAAAGGTGAATGTAGAAATCTTCTCATTCCTTGGAATATGAGAGAGGAAACTAGAAAACGTAGATCTTTGGAAGCTGCTCATCTGTTTCCATGTTGGTGTTGAAAGGTGTAACAACTTGATTAGGAGTCCAAGTCCTAACTAAATACGATGACAACTCAAAACAATGTAAAGTATTGTATAATATGAGCTAGAGACGATGATGAAGTCTGTTTAAACTATTCAAGCTTCTCCAAGCCAATGCTAAATTGTGATATATACTGATAAGTTAAATCATGTACCATAAATTATTTATGTATAGTAACTATGTATGAATGATGCTCATCATAGGTAAGAGAATCAAATCAATGAGAATTATGTCCTCTTGCAGAATGTGTCAACATGAATAATGACTGAGTTGAACTAGTGGACTTGTGAATAGCTGTAGAATATGTCACCATGGAAGCATGTATAGGCAGAGAGAATAGTAGGGTCTAAAACATCTAAAAAAGGAGATGCAACTCCATGAGAGCTGTCATAGAAGAGAAAAACAAATGTCCATAATGTTGTCCTCCAAATCTGCAATATGGGACTCAACAAACAAACTAGAAAAATCTAATCAAGTATTCATCCTGATGAAACACTTTTGGAAAATAAGGATGATCATGCTGAATTGAATCACTTGAAGCTCTTGTTGAAGAAACTTTGAACTCTATCCAAATAGGAAATGATGGTGGATCCTTAGTGTTGGAAATATTGTCATTGATGTCAAAGGCAGATAAGAGACTGTTAGAATTGTGTCATTGATGTCAAGAAGGGATACATTGTCTAGTGTGAGATCATTGATCATTAAAATATGGATGATTCAATACATAAATCAAATGTTAACCATTAAAGGCTATCAAGTCACCAATGACAAGCAGCAACACAGTCATTTGGATACAATGGAAGAAATGTTAATGTTGCTAAAGAGCACTCAAAGGCATATAAATGAACAGCAATCAATATACTGAAGGCAGCAATGTTTGTTTATTAACATAATAAAAAGCAGCGATTATATTTCTCAAGCATATAAAACAAAAAGCCAAGAGAAAAAGACAAATAACATATAGGACAAAGTTCAGATAAGGACAAAACTCAGATAAGACAAAAAAAGAACAGCGATTTATATTAATAGAAGGCAGCGGTTAATAAGACAAAAGTCTTATCTATGATGTGGTTAATAAAAAATAAAAAGACACAATTATTCCAAATAGTGCGATTAAACTCAAAAAGGGATGCAAATATAAGTAATACATATTTTGAAGAAGCACGGTGAGTGAATGGAATGGTGCAACTCAGCCTTGGAAGGATATGTTTAATGTCAAACAAAACATTTGAAGTGATATGTTGATATATGAAGAAGTGGGATTAATTTCTGAAGAGTTACGATTTTCTTGAAAGGAAGATAGATGTCTTTTGAAATAGTGCGATTCATGCAAACTTCGTCTAGTCAAACATTCTACATAAACAAAAGAATTTAAAAGGATATGATCTATTAAAAAGAAAACTACAGATTTATAAAAGAATAATTTATGGAGAGGTGCGGTTCTTGAAGTGGTGTTACCAAGTTTAGATAAGGCAAACTAAATCATATTTTTCAAAGATTAAATCTGAAGAGATGTGATTAAGACATGAAGAGGCAGATTTTAAGTAATGTGTTCTTTCATCAAGGGTTGCAATTCATAAGAGACATATATAATCAATATTCAAAACAGATTTGCAAGAGCAGAGTGAGTAGAATTTGTGCATAGAAGTGCAGAAGTATCTCTTGTGTGAGCATAAAAGAAGAGCATACATCACAAAGAAGGGATAGATTGAAGCATGAAGCAGATCTATTGAAAGATCTCATTCTACATTTGAAAATTTCAGTCAAAGAAAGTCAAGGTTGGTGCCTTGCAAGGAGGGGTTGGTGCTCCTTGTGGGTTGGTGCCTACTAAATCAAGTTAGGGAGTTGGTGCTCCTTTTAGGTTGGTGCCTACATAACTGATTAAGAGGTTGGTGCCTCTAGTAGGTTGATGCCTACTACCATTGTAAACCTATTTTATTATAAAGTATATAATTTTGTACCGTGGTTTTCTCCTGTAAGGGTTTCCACGTAAAATTTTGGTGTCAACTTGTTCATATTGTTATATTCTTGCATAGTTGTTATTGTGTTAGAGTTTAAAGTTGATAAAAGTTGAGAGGGTAAAAATTGTAATATACTGATTCACCCCCCCTCTCAGTATATTTGTGTGCTCATCACTTAGTGCATGTCATGTAACTACATTGTTCATCCCATGATCTGTCTACACCAAACACTTGAGTTTGAATGGCTATCAAATTTGGTGATGTTGGAGTAGAAGACTCCTCAACCTTTGAATATTGACTCAGGGATAAAGAAGGTGAAGCTTTTGAATTTACAAGAAGATTCAATGAAGCCAAAAAATCAACAAAAGTTCCTATCAGAGGAGGAGAATTAGGAGAAGTCTTTGTCACCACTACATTCAAACTTTTCCCAATCAGCAAGCTCCTCAATTGTATCATAGTCATATGGTGGATTCTCATAATAATTAAAGGGTACAAGATAGCCTATAGTAGGATCATCTAGGAATGGAGGATTTTTGGGATTTTCATGCATCTATCAAATTTTGGTCCAAAGAGTGCAAGGTTACTCAATGTGAGAGGTGGTCCAAATTGTGTTGATGTCAGTACTGTTGGAAATATTGTCATTGATATCAAAGGTACAAAGACGAAGTTTTCTATCATTAATGTCAAAGGAAGAATGAGAAGATTGTTGGATATTGTCATCAATGAGTCAAGGTAAAGTAAGGGGATTAAGCATGACTGAAGATAGTATATTTGAAGGCAAAAATGAACTTACTTCCATAAGAGGAGCTCGCCTACCTGACACTGAGAATCGTGCTTTGATTGATGATGGTTGAGCAAAGAACATTTAGAATTGAAGTGTTGGATTAAATGATAAGAAGCTTGAAGATGGAACGATGGATGTGTTGACATGTTTTCCAAGGATACAATGCTATACAAAGCATTAAAATAAGAAGTTACAATCATGATGACCGTTTGGAAGATATTTGTGAGAAACATGAAATAATGAAGCAAAGGTTGATTCCAATGATATGTGAAACAATGACAGTAACAGGTTATTACAACAGCATAATTCACATCAGTGGTTTGTTTAAAGAATGGCAAGTTTAATTATAAAGAATGGCAAAAACTTTGTTTACTAAGAGCAGCATGCTAGTCAACTTCCTCATCAACTAACAACAACCTTATTAAGGAAAGATAATACAACAATGATATTTAACAAGACAAAAGTATTATTTGGAGCAAACTGAACAATACAAGTGAATGAAGACAAAGTCAGAAAAAGACGAAATAAGAAAAAAAAACAAAAAATGAAAAAGACAAAAAAAGAACAGCGGTTCAGAAATTAAAGACTACAAGGCAGCGCTGGGTATGAATGAGACAAAAGTAAAAAGCAAACAGAATAAGACAAGGATGCTGACCTGCTAATAAAGACAAAAATAAAAACTGCGATTGAGGCAAACAAAGACAAATAGTGCGATTCCTTTCAGTAATGAAAATATGCGATTTATTATTGAAGTGATGTGATTTATTTTTGTGAAGTGATGCGATTACTCTTGCTTAAGGAAAACAATAAAAACAGTTTTCTTAAAGAGGTGCGAATTCATCAAGATATGAAGTGCTTCATTTCAATGGTGTGAATTTGCTTTTTCAGATTTTTATGAAGTAATACAATTCATTTTGAAGAAGTGTGACTTGTCCATGAAGAGGAGCAATCTATTCTAATGAGGAAACTTCAGATATATGATTTAAAAATTAATTTATAGAGTTGTACAATCTGTTATGAAATAGTACAAGATCAAAAATCAGTTTTCAAAGAGACATGTTGGGAGAATGAAGGGTTTTAATGTTTGAGCAAACATATATATATGAATTCAAAATCAGATTTGTGAGTGTGTGAGTGAATGATGAGGTGAGATAGAAGAGCAGGATTATGTATCTTGTGTGAGCTTTAAGGAGACAACATATATCACAAAGGAAAGATAAGTTGAAGATAAGAAGCAGATTAGTGGTGAAAAAGTCATACAGTTTTCAGTCAATCATAAGAGGTTGGTGCCTCTAGATTAGTTAAGGTTGGTGCCTTGCAAGAGGGAGTTGGTGCCTACAAAACAGATTAAGAGGTTGGTGCCTCTAGTAGGTTGGTGCCTACAATCATTGTAAACTTCTATAAATATAAAGTATATTATTTGTACCGTGGTTTTCTCCTGTAAGGGTTTCCACGTAAAATCTTGGTGTCAACTTGTTCTTATTGTTATATTCTTGCATAGTTGCTATTGTGATTGATAAAGTTTTAAATTGGTAAAAGTTGTGTTATACTGATTCGCCCCCCCTCCCTCTCAGTATAACTGTGTGCTCATCAAGTACTACAACCATCAATCCTAGGACATAATCATTCTTGTTATTCCATACTTGCTTTTGCCAAAAAGGTACCTGGTTCAAGAATAGGTCCATAGAAATGGTGCAAGAGATCAATTTATTTGTAGGGCATCATGATTTTGTCTTGCCAAAACTTATAGTTTCATTTATGCAAGGTCATAACATATGGATGAATTAAAATACCTATTATTGGCTATTATAAACTCAAATCAATCAAGTAATAGAAAATTCAAGAGATCTACCAAGCAAAATCAAATTTGTAACCTGCCAAAATAACTCAGTGAATTATAGAGCTTTGAAAGTTCCCAAAATGAGAATGAGCTAGCAAGACCCCTAAGAAATTGCCATTCCTAGAAAATCTAGACATCAAAATCACAAAGTATGTGCACCACCATGAAGGTCTTGAAGATTAGCTTAGATGAAAAAAAGTTTCTTGAAAAAGGAGTTCATATGCATGAGAACAAAGCTTGCAAAGTGTGTGCCGAAACAAAACTGCCAATGGAGTAGGGGAAAGGTCTGCTGATGTATTGTTGACATCAATGGACTGCAGAACTACCTCTCTTGTGTGGAAAACCGCTTGCACCAGAAAATTGCTTCATCAAACTTTTTTGTGGCAAAAATCTTGGAATATTTTAGGGATTCTTTTGTGGATTCCAAAACTACCTCTGTATTTTCCTAAAATTTCTTCAATGTTGCAAGACCACTATCAGAAATCTAGAAATCAGTACATGGTAGTAGGAAGCTGTTTTGAGGCTAGATTTGTAGAATATTTAACAGAATCTTTGTGGTAGGACATATTTTAACTGCTTAGCACATAGTTTTAAGATTGGGTTGTAGCTATATTACCGTTAGCAATGATAGCCGTTGATTGGGCTGCTGGGGGGGCATTGACTCCATTAGTTTTAATATGACAGGTATGCAGGGGAACATAGCTTTGACAGGCCTGCCATAGGCAGTACCCTGTTGGGTACCCTGCATATTCAATAGTCCCCAATAAAAATCCATGAATCAAAATTAAAAGAAATCTGTAGAATTACTATCAAGCGATAGACCAATCTAGGAGAAACAAATGCATTAGCCCCCAAAAGCACTCAATCAATAGAACCCCCCAACAAATATGACTATGGCACTTATACTTGATGAATGTAGAGTTGCCACTTGCCAAATGTGCAATAGTGGACTTGATCTCAATGAATTATGGAGCCTTGGAGGTTTTGAAAATGAGAACAACCTTACAGTCTATGAGAAATTGTAATTCCTAGAATATCTAGACATCAAAATCACAAACTATGTGCACCACTACGAAGCTCGTGAAAAATGATCTTAGATAAAAAAAGTTGTTTGAAAAATGGATCTCATAAGCATGAGAAAGGAGCTTGCAAAGTATATTGTTGGAATATTTTGTCATTGATGTCAAGGTTGAGCTGTGTGCTTATGTGCTTGAGCTGCTTGACCTACCTAGGTGTCTGCCTGACCTGCCTAGGTGTCTACTTGACCAGTGTGTGTGTCTGCATCAGCTTCTTTGGTACCTACTTGTCAGCATTAATGCCAAATCAACTTGTTGTGTCAGCATGTTGAAAAGTTAAATGGTTGGTGGTCAAATGCCATATCAGCTTTATTTTGCTATGTCAGCTATTTTATGTCAGCATTGTGTCAGCGTTGAAAAGTCTAATCTTTCTATGAGGTTCGATTTCTTCTTTATGATAGGTGGCTTTTATTTGTTATGGACGTGGCTTTTGAGTTAATTCTTCAATGATCTGAAGACCAAAAACGTGGCTGCTCTAGAGCTTTATTGTTGTCGCATTCTTCAGATTATAATAAGTCTTTATGGAGATAATTGATTAAATCTCATGTTGGGCTAAAGCAAAGATGTTACAATCTGCTGTATTTCCAGAATGCGATTACTTTATCATTTGAGTTGGAATGTTCAAAGACGTGGACCTAAATATCTTTATTTTCTTTTTAAAATAGCAGTGGTTGCATTTATTGAGGCACCTGGAGACTGCTTCTTGAATTCTGCAAATAAAAAGTGTTGGAGATTAAAATCGTGTCTTCTATATTTAGAGTGACGACTTCAGTAATATTGCAGGCGGCTAATATTCAAAGATTATTCAAAATCATATTCATAAAGGTGGCTTTAATATTTTTGAAGATGATTTGACTTTTATACTAAGTCGATAGCTACAGTAATAGGCTTCAAAATATCAATATGGCTTTCAGTTACATCTTTTATGAATTCTAATGATGCCAATTTTGGCCGACGACACCAGAGGCTTTATTTTTGTGTTAGGATTTTTTTTCAGAGGCGGTTGTTCAAATGTTGTATTTTAAATGGGGCGACTTATTATTTCAAGTCTATTCTTGGCGTCTCTTTGTTTGGGTTCATAATTTGTTTCTGGCAAAATTTTGTTGGAGGAGGCTGTTTCAATTGGAAACATCTATTTTTCAGAAGTCGTCGGTTCTCCTTTTGGATGATAGCATTTTCTCTATGGAATATGCCTTTATCATTTACGTTTGCTTGTTTCCACCCTACCTTTGGCTCAGGTCATGTTCATTCAATATTCAGCCGTCATATTCCTGGCGCTATGAATTCTGTGTTAAATCTTTTTTGGCTCTCTAATATGAAGTTGCTGATGAATTTCATTTGACTGTGTGCCATCGTGCACCATATGTAAATGAATTGGGCTGAGTGAAGGCATCTATTCTTGACAACGACGGTTACTCCTTTGAAGTCGGAAATTCAAGATATTCATGCTGTGTGTATTCAAGTCATTCTCTGGCGGACACTTTTATTTTTGATGATGATGCGAACATGCTTATGAGGCGACATCAGACATGTAGTGGGGTGCTTATTAAAAGCTTTCAATATCCCATTTGATATTGTAGTCATGCGTATTGAAGTTCGTCAAAAACTCTTTTAAATGTTCAGATAATGTCTTTTGAAGGTGGAAAACGACAACGGCTAAATTGAAGTATGTGTGAAAATCGAATTTATTTCAGATAGAGGGTGTGGTCTTCATGAATCTGGGTGGACGAATCTGGTTGCAGCTTGATTATTATTTTTATTGGGTCGTCTGTGGTGAATAGGTCCTGTTTTAAGAAAATCAAATTTGAAATACTTAGGACATCTGATAAGGACGTGATTAAAAAATATATCGTGTGTTGGCTTGATCTTAAAAAATTGAAGGTGTTGATTTGATAAGAGTGTGGATAGTGGTTTCAGGGAGATTTTTATTTTTGCTTCTATGAGTGAAATATGTGAAGGCCTTTCTTAAAGGTGTGGTTTTTTGTTAGGTGTGGTTTTTTGTTATGTGAGGAGACGAATTGGAGTCCTCTAATTTTTTGCCGCACTTTCTATTGAGTCTGAGAGCCTATTGATCGTCATTCTTTGTTGATACAGGCAATATGATGAATACTTGAATATGCTGAGTTTGTGAATGCTAAGGCGTTTTGGAGACAAAGATATAAATATGTGTGAAGTCTACTCCTTTTTATGATGCGATGAGATGGAGCCGTATTAAATTTGTGTACCTCAGCATTGTACGCTTTGTGGCTATTTGTTTGTGTCAACCTATTTCATAGATGAAACAATTTTAGTTGGGAGAATTGCTTAAAATTGCTTGTATTAACAAGGAGAACAAATTACAATATATAGAGGAAGTAAATAACTGTAGACATTAAAATGTCTAACTACCTCAACTACTAACTACTGTAGAAATAGTATATTATTGACCATTAACAATGGAGAATTATTATTCTAACACCCTCCCTTAATGGTCAATCGTCTAACTAGCCTACAAAAAACAATCTGCAGGGGCTTTGGTCATAAATTCTTTAGAACACTTTGTTGCTATGGAGACCCTCCCTAGATCTGCAGAATGTTAATGACCAAGAGTACCAAAAACCATCTAGAAAAAAACAGAGAAGGCTTCCCCTTCTTTAGAAAGCTTTGCAACAAGAGACAAGAGCCAGCCACTGACTCTGCCACTTGAGATGAGTCTGCCACCAACCCTCCTAGAATTTGCAGAACTGCTAACCAGAAGTCATCACAAAACGGCCAACGTGACGTTGGGTAACAGAGCTGTCCCTCCCTGAAACCAGAGACACACCGAGAACAACTGCCATGATTTTGAGGATAAATTGGCAAACCATCAAAACTTTTGCAGATGAGCATGACGCCCGAGAACAGACTGCAGGAAGCCAGTGGCGCAGATGTTCGCCCCAGCAACTCCAAGTGCGACCAATACAGACTGCAACCAACCATGATTTTTGAGGAAAAAATCGCCAAACCCAAGATTACAAATCATCGTTTTTTCGGAAAAAATGGTAAAACCAAATAGCGGAGAGCCCTCCCGAACAACAAAAACCTCGACTAGGGTATACAGGAAAAAATTCTTAATTTTTTTTAAGGAGAATTATAAACCTGCTCGAAATTTTTTTAAGGGAAAAGATTATGAAAACCCATACATATTTTTTTAAGGGAAAAAATATTAAAACCCATACAGATTTTTTTAAGGGAAAAAATATGAAAAACCCAGAAATCCAGATTTTTTTTTTCTTTACGGGACAAAAAATATTTAAAAACCCAGAAATTTGAAGAGTACCCAGAAAATGTTGCTGAAAACCCAGAAAATTTTCTGAATACACAAAAAATTTCATCAACACCCATTTGCACAAATTTCGAGGCACGAACTTTGACACCTAAAAAAATTGGAGACCAACCGAGTTGAGTTCTCGAAAAACCCACAAGGAATCTGCAAACGAATTTTTTTTCCTCCTTGAACTGGAGGGTCAAAACCCTAGACGAAATTCGTAGAAACCCTAGCCGCCATGGATGAACCAGAAATTGCAGAAAAATGCAGGAATTTGTTTGAAAATCTTGCCAGAAATCCCGCCACAAAAAAAGAGAGGTCGATGCCCAAGAAGTAAGAGTAAACTACAACCAAGAAGTTTCAAATCGCAGGCTTAAAAATCAGAGAAGTGCAGCCAGAAAAGTTGCGAACTAGAATCTGACGCGGATAGGGCACGAATCGTGGCTAAAATTCGTCAAAAGATCGTGCATTCAGATTGTGAACAAATTTTTGTGCCTTATAGATGCTTGCAGACGTCGCGCCTCCAAAAAAACAGACTAGGAGAAAACGCCAGGAAAAATGAGCTTAGAACCTAGAGGTCGCGACCCTTGAAAATGCAAGGGAAAACGTGAAGACACCTGTGGCTATCAAAAACGTGTCTACACGCAGCCAAACACTGTGACGATGCCAGAAAGGAAACCCTAACGCGGGTTTATTGAACAAAACTTACGATCTCTGAAAAAATCCGCCCACAAATTGCAAAAAGAGAGTTCCGATTTTCGAGTGAGGAGAAAATCCAGGAAAATCTGAAACTAGAACTCTCAATTTTTTTTTTCAGAATAGCCACAAAAATTCTGATTTTTTTTTTCAGAAACCCTCGAATTTCTTTTTGGAGCCACGAAAATTTCGAATTATGGCTTAAACACAAACCCACAAAATTTTGGAAACCTTCGAGAATCCTGAGCCCTCCCTTGAGGGAGACTTAGACCTGCTCTGATACCATGAAACAATTTTAGCTTGGAGAATTGCTTGTATTAACAAGGAGAACAAATTACAATATATAGAGGAAGTAAATAACTGTAGACATTAAAATGTCTAACTACTTCAACTACTAACTACTGTAGAAACAGTATATTATTGACCATTAACAATAGAGAATTATTATTCTAACAATAGATATTGTGGGTATATGCTTGTGTCTGGCGACTCTATTATGATGCAGTGTGAGCCTTTAAAGTGAATATCGTTTATTTTTGAGGAGTTTGAATGGTTGAAGGAAGGCAAGTCGATGATATTTTTTGTAGACATCTTCTGCAGTGCGGGTGGTGTTATGTTGTGTGTGGATGAATTTAACGTTAAGGTATGGGACGAAAAGATAATGGAGCTGCTGTGAGTTCAATGAGGATTTCTTTTTGAGCGGGATGTGATTGTTTGGTGTAATTTTCAGACACACGAATAGGATTGAGATGGTATGGGTAATCTGAGATTTGTATGTTCTGTTACTTCTGCTTGTAGTGATTTTCATTCTATGCAGAGGACATGAATTCACAAGTGCTAGATGATGGCTGCTTTTGCTTATTCAAACATGGAGAAGTGATATTGTGGGAGACTGAAGTGCTTTGAAGCTGAATAGTGTTCTTGGGGGTGCAAGACAGAGGTTGTGGTATTTGAGTTTTCTGATCTTTGGACAACGTGTATGTGAATGAGAGCCTCATAGTTCATGTGAAGGCATTGCTTGAAATAGTGTTTTGCAGATTTGTATTTGAAGACTGGAGTTGGTGCTCACTAAACGTAGTTTGGAGTTGGTGCTTCAGCCATTGGAGTTGGTGCTTCGGTATATTTGGAGTTGGTGCTTCGAAGGAGGGTTAGTGCTCTTGGTGGGTTGGTGCTCACTTTATGTAATCAGGCTTGGTGCCCTTTGGAGATGAATAAAAGCAATATTTTGCCATGGTTTTTTACTCGAAAGGGTTTTCCACGTAATCCTGGTGTTTATCTTGTTAATGGTGTTTGATGATGCTCTTAATGTTCTGATTTCTGATTTACTTGATTAATCTGGTTTAAAGTTTTAAAAAGTTCTGAAATACTGATTCCCTCCCCACCTCCCCCTCAGTATTTTCTGTGTGCTCTTCATATATGTGCCAAAACAATATTGCCAATGGAGTAGGGAAAAGGTTTGCTGATGGAGTGCTGACATTAGCAAGCCACGAAATTGCCTATATTGGAAAAATGCTCTGCTAGACCACCTTTTGGCAAAAATCTTGGAATATTTTATTGAATCTTTGTAGATTCCAAAATTGCCTCCATATCTTCTTGAAATTGTATGGATGTCACAAAATCACTATTAGAAATCTGGAAATCACTGTATGGTGGTAGGAAGTTGTTTTGAGGCTAGATTTGCAGAATACATGACAATCTTTTTTGGCAGGATGAATTTTAATTGCTTGTCGAATAATTTTAAGATCAAGCTATATTTATATTACCATCAACAATGATAGCTGTTGATCAGGGAGGGAGTTTAACCCATCGATTTTAATATGGCAGGTATGTAGGGGAGCGTAGGGTAGGGTACCCTACATATTTGGTAGCCCCCAATAAAAAATCTATGTATTAAAATTAAAAATAATCTAGAAATCTGTAGGCCAAGTTATATGATTTTTTCTTAATTAAAATTACATAAGTTGTTGAAAACTAAGATTTTAATGTTTGAGATCGGTAGCGCAAGATGCGTATATCTTAGTCTAGTGTTCTCCAACTATTTAATTTAAAAATAAAATAAAACATTGTATGATATATGTACATTCTCAGTTTCGTTGAAGTAGCTCCTATTTATGTTTGTTATTGCTCTTTGTAGATTTGCTCATCAAAATTAATGTTACTTGCTACTACAGGTTTATAGGAGTGCGTTGCGCCTTGTACGTTCTATGGTTAGTGAATACTATATCCTATACTTAAATGATTTCATGTGAAAATGTTTTTTGTTTCATGGACACATAAAACAATTATGCATTGCTTTCAATTTCTGCATCATTTTCCGTAAAGTTTTTAAGAACGAGTATTGGTATGCCATTTTTCAAAATAAATGGGAGATTGGCACTTGGAGATGGAAGAAACATTTAAAAAATGTAAAATGCTTATAAAATAGAAAACATACATTTTAAAGTACATAAATAGATTTTGATGAAAACAAGGTTTAATTATGCTGATGTTTGATAATCATCATCATAACATAAACAATTAAGTTAAAATCCATAATCTTAAGCTATTAAATTAAAATATGGTATGGGTATGTGGGTTTGGTATGTTGGTATGGCAATATTTTTAGGGGCTGGGTATGTTCTAGCTATTTCTGTACGAAAAACATATACAAATCATAAATATATACATAGAATACAGTTTAAAATAGTGAAAATACCATGTATCATGCATATGCTAAACAAAACTACCATAAATATTATAAATTTGAAATACAATGTATTAAGTTGATATCAATTTGTCAAATTTGAATGTCATAGTAGATTTCATTGTTCAGTTTTAAACTAGTACAATTAGTAATTAGCATCATATGAATCATCATCAAGACAAACATCATCATCATCATCATTGACATTAGATGATGCAGGTAGATTATAAGAACCACATGCAACTTGATTGGCACTCACAGTAAAATTAGGTTGGCTATTGGACTCCTCAAAACATGAAGATTGTGTGCTAGCAGGAACATCCAGGTCAGTTTGCTCTGGGTCTACATTCCACAACTTCGTTGCCCTTGTATTCATTATGTTTGAGTAAGCTATGTTATCGAGTTCCTTACATTAGGGTGCTGTTGTAGGACCAAACAAAAATGGGTTTCAGAACAGGGGTGGGAGTCTGGGTCGGGTTGCAGGGCCATCTCGTCCGCACTTTGTTTTTAAAAGAATGCCAAAATAAAATCTGTTAATAAATTTTGTATGGGATAGGGGCTGCTTAGAAATACACACATTCAAAAGAAAATTATTTGTTCTAAAATTGTCTTCCCTGAGTCTTGATTTACAATCTGATTTTCCCTTCCAAAACTTCTCACAGACAGATTGAAACAATTTGTCTATTATAGAATTTGATCTTCTAAAAATAATTGAAAAAAACAAAAAAAATCCTAAAATAAGTTTGCCTCATATGCACTTTTTTAACTAGACAATTAATCAAATCTGGGCAAATTAAGCAGCAAATCGACTTATTAAAAATAACCCCTTGAAAAGCAAAAACTTATCCTAAATATAGTGTTTGAATTTTTTCTAATACACAACTAATTAACAAATTAAAAACTAATTTTAGCTTCTTAAATATAAACTTGGACTGTTGGAAAATAATGCCTATAACAAAATTTACATTTCTTAACTGTGCCCAAAATTCAGAGAACTGTAGAATGCATAAAAATATCTTCAACAACAATTGCTGTTCTCTTCTTTAGCATCTGTTTGTCATCTTCAACAACAACTATATGTTATCGTCAGTAGCAACTGAGTAATTTGTCTTTGTCAGCATTTTGCTATTTGATGTCAGATTTTCCTACAATATGGATATAAACACTTTAAATAACTTTTGAAGGTGGTTGCATAAAATGAAATAACTACTTGCCTATGTTTTTGCCTTGGATACAAGCATCAGATTGTTAACTACCATGGCTTGCAAGAAAAATGTTTAGATATTGAATGAAACATTTCTAGTTGGCAAAAACAAACACTAGCTATCCACTACAAACAAGATTCAGGAATAAAAACCTGAAATAAGAACATCACACAATTCCAAAGACTAAACAACTTGTATGCACGTAAAGTTACATAATACAACCTAGATGAATAAAGTGACAATACAAAGCTTGACACATATCATTCATATCTTGTCTTATCCATGAAATTACAAACACATCAACTAGCATGACAATAGTAGGTCGCCCCTAATTGCAAGCACATTATGAATATATAAAAATGACATGTTTTCAATGTAGGTTAACCCTGATTGAATAATATCAAGTTGGCCTTTTTTGTTTTCTGCAGTAGGTTGTGTAAATTTTAATGATCAGATTTAATGCACAGAAATAAAAACAAATCAGACACAATAACACAGCAGATACCCTGGGAAAACCCTCCTCTTGAGGGAGAAAAACCCAGCAACAAAGATCACTCTTATATATATATATGGCAACAACAAATCTCTTTACAATGAGGCCAATTACAAGGCCATCCTTCAGCACCTAACACAGATGCAATGACTGATAATAATCTGCACTTCTAATACTGCCCTTGAATAGATTTGCAACCTGCACTTGAGGAAATTCGCACTTGACTGAAATAAATCGAACTTGATGATTGCAAATGATAAATAGAACTCCTATATATACAAATCCAAGAGACACCTCTTTTCATAAGGCAAGTTGGCCAAGTAATGAATATATGTCTATTAATAAATGCGACCAATCAGTAGTAAGTCGTCCTCATATGAAATCGCGCCAATGTAGGAGGAGGTCGGCCTTGGATGAGGATGAGTCTTTATTTCTTTAATAAATTCGAGCCATATAAATTAAACAGCCTTAAGGCTATCATTTAATTTATCACGTTGGAATATCAGATCTCGAAGCTGTTTATCATTAACACTCCCTCTCAACTAGACAGAATACTTCCAGCTGCTCAAGACAAATCACCTCAACATGATGCCCATCACATTGGCTACAACCAGATGTGAAAAGAAGAATATCACCTCAACGTGATATTACATATCCCCTTAGCACGATATCAACCATAATGGCTACAACCATACTATGGTGAGTACAAGTGAAATATGCTAACCAATTTTTTGAAGAAAGAATCACAAATAACCAGCAATAGATGATTGGATTAGCGTTAGCCTCGAATACAAATCTGAACTTGAATGGAAGATAATAAACTTGAACTGAAGAAGCTGAACTTGAATAGAAGAACTACTCAACGTCAAGAATGTGCACTCAAGATCCCACTGAGGGCGAGGTGCTAACATATGACGGAGTCTAAGAAATTGAAATTATGAACTATTAGGCGGATAACCAGCCATGAGAAAACAATTCCACGCTACCACCAAACAGTGGGGGGAAAAGATTACAAAATAAGCAATTCATCCGCTGCGGCGGGCATCCACAATGCTGTGGGGATTCACCACTATAAGTGGGTATGAGATATTACAATCAAATTAACCTCACTGGCGGTAAACCATCCAGGGGACTTATGTGAGAAGAAACAGAAAGAAATTGCAGCCAATTAAACTGGAACAGTACTACTGTTTACAGTTTGTACAATGTGGAATAAACTGCAAATTACATAGGAAATATAGAATTCTTCATACAAAAGATTAAGAGATGATTTGCAATGGTATTTTAACCCTCTAACAGCTGCTAATAAATCAGAAATCAGAACTTCAACAAACTGATGTAAAAACAGTAAACTGGAAATTTCAATCTGCAACTGTGAGAATCAATGAAAATATCATAACTCACTCAAATCTTCTCCGAATGGCGTGAAACAAGTTGCAAATGCACCTTACAAGTATGGCGCCCAAGTTAGACTCCAGAAACAGCCTCCAAATACTCTAGTTTATTTGGCACGAATCCCAAGGCATCATCAAATGGTACGGCCCATGAAGAAAATCGATTTTGCAATATAAAATTTAATACTTGGAAATAAATTCCCAAATTTGGTGAAAGGTGGCGCCCTCAGATAACTAAAGCATGGCCAAAGTACCCAGAACAAAATAAAATTCACTTCAGAAGTTATGAACAAAACTCAGCTTCAGCTGTGTAAAAACCAGGAACTTCAAACTGTAGAATTCTCCAAAATTCACAACCTTTGTTGCTCAATCTGCTAGTCTGATGTGAGAAGCAGCAATATTCCAACTAGGTGTTGTATTTCAAACACGAAATTGGGAAGGGGCTAGGAGGTAGCATCCTCGAAGCAATAGCAAAATGTCCATAGTCATTTTGACAGCATAACAGTAATGTAATTGATGGATATCAAATGCTGGAGTCATGTCTTCATTTTATAAGAAATGAGAAACTCTTCAACTTCCTCAATTGGCACGCCAAAAGACAACCATTTGAATTCTCCTTATTTTCAAATTTCATAAAAATATATTCCTCATAAAGTGGCGTCCACTTTCCTCCAAGCATAAATTCAAAAATATAAAATATTAATATCACCTTATGACAAGGCGTACCCTTCAAGTCCCCTTTTTAAAACAACTTGCAAGTTGTATCCTTAGGCCAAGGGGTCAATTGAAAAATATAACACTTATGCCAATACTTAGTAAATTTCAACAAATTAAGCTTGAGAGGAAGATATTGAAACAACCAATAATATGCTCACTGAAGAGAAGACTGAAGACAACCAACTGCATACTGCCACAACCATCATTTACTAAAAATAGTAAATAAAATGAAATGCTACAAAAGCCAAGCCCATGAAACCCTAATTTCCACCTCATTCCAGTCTACGGGTTCCGGAATAGACTGAAGAATGCCAATGTTGATCACTGATGAGAAGGGGACATTACAACAAGTGTTCATCACTTGCGTGGTATTGTCATCTCAACGTGACTTTCACCATGACTCTCTCAGAGGGTGAAACACAAGTACAACATATGTTATGGAGTCTCACACATGACATCCACCATGACTCAGCTCAGAAGGTGGAAACAAGGGCTTTCACCTCAAATTCCTCCGTTTCAGAGGAAAATGCATTAACAAGGGATTGCGCCTCAAATTCCTCCATCTCAGAGGAAAATGCATTAACAAGGGATTTCACCTTGAACTTCTCTCACAGAGAAGAACTCATTAAACAAGGCTCACTGATACTGAGACTCTTTCTCAGTCAAGGCTGGATTCTCCACCATACCAAGCTTATCTCGAAAGTACACAAACTTTATCCTGGCGAGAGGCTTGGTGAGAATATTTGCCGTCTACTCATCAGTGCTGATGTACCTCAATTGTACAGCCTTCCGCAGTACCATATCTCTCATGTAGTGGTACTTGATCTCAACGTGCTTGGTTCTGTCATGGAACACAGGATTGACAGAAAGCTTCACACAACTCTGATTATCACAATGAATGATAGTAGGCTCCATTGATTGTCCAAACAATCCTGCAAGGAGCTTACGAAGCCACACTGCTTCCCGAGTTGCCATACAAGCTGCAATATACTCTGCCTCTGCTGTACTTAATGCTACAGATGACTGCTTCTTGCTGCACTAGGAAATCATAGTTGAACCCAAACTGAAGCAACAACTAGAGGTGCTCTTCCGATCTGTTACACAACCTGCCCAATCAGAATCAGTGAAACTATGTAACTCCAAGTCTGCATCTGAAGAATACCTCAACCCTTATCCAACTGTGCCACGCAAGTATCTCAGGATATGTTTTGCTGCAACAAGATGTATCTGTCTCGGATCACACATAAACTAGCTAAGTGCACTTACTGCATAACAAATGTCAGGTCTAGTGTTAACTAGATACATCAAAGATCCAATAAGTTGTCTGTACAATGTAGGATCCACCAAGTCTGAATTAGTTGCAGCCTCTTTCAACTTATGTAGGTTGGTCTCCATGGGTGTAGACATGGATTTGCAATCCATCATGCCAAATCTCTTAAGTATATCAATGGTGTACTTCCCTTGACTTAGAATCATCTCATCTGGTTTTTGTTAGATTTCTAAGCCAAGGAAGTAATGCATGAGCCCAAGGTCCATCTCAAATTCAGAAGTCAACTCCTTCTTACACTCAAGAATCAGGTGATCTTCTCCAGTAAGGATCAAATCATCAACATAGAAAACCAAAATTAATACTTCACCATTGATTACCTTGAAGTAGAGATTTGAATTAGCATCATTCTTCAAGAAGCCCAAACTTGACAGGTACTGATCAATCCTTTTGTACCATGCACGAGGAGCCTACTTAAGACCATACAAGGCCTTCTTCAGCTTGCAAACATGTGACTCCTTCCCATGAACCTCAAATCCATCAGGTTGCTCTATATAAACCTCTTCCTCAATTACTCCATTGAGAAAAGCTGTCTTTACATCCATCTGGTGAATCTTCCATCCTCTAGATGCAGCAATAGCAATGATGGTTCTGACTGAAGTGTAGCGGGCAACAGGAGCAAATGTTTCTTCATAATCAACTCCCTCTTTCTGAGAAAACCCGCGAGCCACAAATCTTGCCTTGTACTTCTCAATGCTTCCATCTACAACATGCTTAATCTTGAATAGCCATTTAGAAGATACCACAGACTTGCCCTCGGGTCTAGGAACAATGTCCTAAACATCATTCTTAAGAATTGACTGATACTCCTCTATCATGGCATCTTTCCAAACCTGATGACTAGATGCTTCCTCAACACAGGTAGGCTCAGATTTTATAATCTGACTCATCAAGGCAACATAACTGGAGATTTTATGTGGCCTTTTGCTTTCTCTGAATGTGCCTCTAGGAGCTGCAAAATTTTCAGCCTCTTGCATAGTACGCATGGCCCATAGAGGTCTCTTTCTCCCAATAACAATGTCAGTAGGCCCATTAGTAGGTTCCAAGGGTTCAACAGGATCAATATCTTCTCTTGGTTCTGAAGTCTCCCTCTGAATCTCAGGAGTATGATCAACTTCCAAATCCTGAGGAGACTCTTCATTATCAATCTCCATATGAATCCCCCTAGATCTCCTGAATGCAACATCTTCCTCGAATGTAATATCCCTACTGATCTCGATCAACTTCTGACCTAGAATGTATATTCTGTAGGCTTTTGATGTCTCACTGTAGCCCACAAATATTCCCTTCTTGCCAGAAGGTTCCAACTTGGTTCTCTTTTCCTTGGGAACATGAATATAGACAGGACATCCAAAGATCCTCAAGTGACTGACTTCAGGCTTCTTTCTTGTAAAGGCTTCTTCTGGAGTCATATTCTCCAAGATCTTATGAGGACTTCTGTTCTGAACATACACATCTGTCCTGGAAGCTTCTACCCATAGGAAGGTTTGCAAATCTTGATCATGGATCATGGCTTTCGCTGCTTCCACGATCGTCCTGTTCTTTCTTTCTGCAACACCATTTTGTTGAGGATTATAGGGAACACAAAACTCCCTCTTAATCCCTGCATCAATACAAAAATTCCGAAAACTACTAGAGGTGTATTCTCCACCATTGTTAGATCTGAGGACCTTAATTCTTTTACCAGAAAGATTTTCTACCAAGGTTTTAAACTCTTTAAACCTATTCAACACTTCCTCAGACTCTTTAGATTTCAAAAAATAAATCCAAGTCTTCCTAGAGTGGTCATCAATAAACAAAACATAATACAAGAATCCACTTGAAGACGGAACAGACATTGGACCACATAAATCAGAATGAATAAGATCTAAAATACACTTAGATTTATTTTCTCTACTATGAAAAGGGGCTTTTATATTCTTACCCAATGCGCAGCCCTTGCAAGTACCTTCGTGCTCCTGGTTGAACTTAGGAAGGCTCATCACCATCTTCTCCATGATAGGTAAGGCTCGGAAGTGTAGGTGAGCTAATCTCCGATGCCAAAGATCGCATAGACTTGAAGAGTCATGAACCAAAGCTTGTAAAGAATGTGTGCAGACCTTGTAAAGGTTTTCATGTCTAACTCCAATTAGTTGAGCATCCTTGAAGCTAGAGTTCTCCATCCACACTAGAACTTTGCCTTTGGAGAAGGCAACTTGATATCCTTTATCTTCGAAAGCTGAAATAGAAATAAGATTGTGCTTGATTCCAGGAGCATAAAGAACATTACCCAATTGAAGTGATATGCCGGAATCCAAATGAAGTGTAGAGGTCCCAATTCCTTTCACGGAGTAGCTAGCATCATCTCCAATGATGACTTGTTCAGAAGACTCCTTTTCCACCAAACTTGATAAGTGCTCCTTAAAGCCGGTGATGTGTCGTGAAGCACCACTGTTGATTATCCAAGTGTTGGTGTCGGAAGGTACACTGCTTGATAATGCCGAATAGAACAAATATTCACTTGAATCCTTTTGAGGAGAGGCATCATCAACATCCGCAACGGTGACCTGTTGCTTAGGTCTAGTTGGACAATACTTGGCGAAGTGCCCAAACTTGTCACACCTAAAACATTGAATCTTGGACATATCCCTTTTCTTCTTGAATGGAGGTGCATCATCATGTCCCTTGTCCCGATTCCTCTTGAAGAATCCTTTCCTTCCATCTTTTCCTTTCTTCTTTGAAGCATGGGAGGCGAGAACATGAATGTCTTCATTCTTTGAACTTTGACCAACGCTTCTTGCCACCAACCTTGATTCCTCTTGAATGCAATCTGATCTTAGGTGATCAAACTTGGGCAATTTTGATCTTGCACTGATTCCCTGAATGTAAGATTCCCAAGACAAAGGTAGACCATTGAGAGCAAGCATAGTCAGGGCTTTGTCATCAACCATATGCCCTATTGTCGAGAGCTGATCTCTCAAATCTGCAATCCTCATAAAGTATGCAATCATTGATTCACCTTTCACCATCTTCACATGATGAAGTTGCTGCTTCAGTGCAAGCGCTTGGCTGGTATTGTTGATTTCGTACATCTCTTCCAATGTTTTGAACATGTCTCTCGCTGTCTTCAACTTAGAGACGATAGGCACAATATGATCCTTGACGGAATCGACCAATATCTTCATTGCTTTAATATCTTTCTTTACCCATTGTAACTTTGCTTCTTCCTCCTTAGGTTCAGGAACGCTGGACTCTACGAACTCACCCAAGTCATTTTCACGCAAGGTAAGCATGATCCTAAACCTCCATGATGTGAAGTTAGATGCACCCTCGAGTCTATCCTCGATCTTCAACCCGTTCACCATCTTGACTAATGTAGATAGATGAACAACTAGGGTATTGCTGATTAGGAATAATTTGATCACGATCCTCTCAAACCTGGCTCTGATACCATGTAAATTTTAATGATCAGATTTAATGCGCAGAAATAAAAACAAATCAGACACAATAACACAGCAGATACCCTGGGTAAACCCTCTTGAGGGAGAAAAACCCAGCAACAAAGATCACTCTTATATATATATATGGCAACAACAAATCTCTTTACAATGAGGCCAATTACAAGGCCATCCTTCAGCACCTAACACAGATGCAATGACTGATAATAATCTGCACTTCTAATACTGCCCTTGAATAGATTCGCAACCTGCACTTGAGGAAATTCGCACTTGACTGAAATAAATCGAACTTGATGATTGCAAATGATAAATAGAACTCCTATATATACAAATCCAAGAGACACCTCTTTTCATAAGGCAAGTCGGCCAAGTAATGAATATATGTCTCCTAATAAATGTGACCAATCAGTAGTAAGTCGTCCTCATATGAAATCGCGCCAATGTAGAAGGAGGTCGGCCTTGGATGAGGACGAGTCTTTATTTCTTTAATAAATTCGAGCCATATAAATTAAATAGCCTTAAGGCTATCATTTAATTTATCACGCTGGAATATCAGATCTCGAAGCTGTTTATCATTAACAGGTTGGTTCAGTTTAAAAGGAAAACTACTTAACTTGACTTTATTGTAGAGGTGTGTTGTGACCTAATTCACACCTCGCCCCATTGCAAATGGGGACCCTAGTGGTTTGCTTTTTTGGGTTTTGCCGTTGCACGTCTCGTTTTGTCTGGTCTCCGTTTGGGGTTCTGGGTTTAAGTTTTTGAATAGTCACCCGAGTCGAATAAAGAGTTTGAGCTTGGATCACTGTGCGAACGTCATCATCATGCTTAGGAGGCCCGAGGGACGAAGATCGACTGTCATTTCGGTCAATTCTGGCACTTCCTACTTTTTAGGGTTTTCACTTTGGCCCCCTATTTTTTAGGACCTGCTTTTTTGGCACTTTTGAGCAATTATGAGATCCCTATTTTTTAGGGGCTATTTTTAGAAAGTTGCTATTTTGGAAAAAATTTATATTTTTAGAAAGTTTCTATATTTGGAAGGGCCTGAATTTTGAAAATCCACTTAGAAGTTCGAAAAAGTCAACAGAACTCTCAGAAAATCAATTTGAAAATTTTATGAATTCGTGGTGAAAATCAGAAAACTGGTAAAAATCTGGGAAAATCAGTCCAAAAAATCACAGAAAATGGTGAAAATTTTGGAAAATCCATGGAGAAATCTGGAAAATTTATGAAAAATCTGAACAATCATGGCAAATTGATGACTGAAAATCATGGTGAAGGCATGAAAGAAAACTGAAATCTCAACCAGCATGGAGAAAGAAGTTAATGGAAAAAAAAAAGCTTCAGCCAAGCAATGTTAATGGCATGGACATAAGGCAACTCCGCCCAGCAATGGCAAAAGGTGAAGGCAAGTCCGACTTGCCCTGGCACAAGCTTAGGCAAACTCCGCCCAGCCACTTAGAAGGTAATGGCATGAAAATATGCTAAGTCCGCCTTGGACAAATAAAAGAAATGGCATGCTAGGAAGCCAAGTCCGCCCAGCAATGGCATGGATGAGTGCTAAGTCCGCCCTTGAACACATGCAAAGTGGCTTGAAGTTGAGGTAAGTCCGCCCTTGGATGGCATGGCTGAAGGTGAAGTCCGCCCAGCCTTGGACAAATGAAATGGCTTGGAAATGAATGAAGTCCGCCTTTGGAAAGTAGTCTAGATGGCACAAGGTCATGCCAAGTCCGCCCTTAGGAAAAGAGTGAATGGCCTGATGGTATGTAAAGTCCGCCCTTGGAAGTAAAGAATGGCATGGAACAAGGCAAAGTCCGCCCTTGAGTGGCAAGAAATTAAGCCAAGTCCGCCCTAAGCACAAACAGGAAATGGCATGATAATGTATGAAGTCCGCCTAGCTGATGGCTTAAAGTTAAACCAAGTCCGCTTTGCACCATGGACAATGGCATGAACATGAAGCAAGACCGCCATAGGCATTTGGAGATGGCCTAAACAGCTAGCAAGTCTGCCATGTGGAAAAGAAAGATGGCTTGAGCATAGGAAAGAAAATTGAATGGCTTGAACACAGATGAAGTCCGCCATACTAAGAGAAGGGGTAAAAAATTTAAAATTTTGCCTAAGTATGGACTTTGGAAATATTTAAAATATGCTTGGCACTAGAGAAATTCACCATATCTAAAATATTTTCTAAGTCTAGCATTAATGTGCTTCATAAATTTGCCAAATGATTTAGAAAGATGGAAATAAATTTTGCCAAATGATTTAGGAAGATGGAAAGAAAATTTTGCTAGAGACTTAGGACGAAAAGAAAATTATGGCAAAATAAAATTGGAAGATAAAAATGATGGCAAAATAAAATTGGAAGAAGAAAATTATGGCAAAGTAAATTGGAAGAAATTTTTTTTGCCTAAGGCAATGGCAAGAAAATTTTGAAAAGTCAAATTTGCCTTAGATAAAAATAAATGCCATAAATTAATGGGTTGAAAACGACACATAAAATAATTATTTTAATTATTTTAATTCTTTATTTTCAACACCCAAAGAGATAAACTTTGAAAAATCAAAATTAGAAAAAAGGACAAAGAGAACTTCACTGAATTGGCGCCTAACTTATAAACTTTCTCGGAGACTATCGTTGAAGATAAAACTTGCCATTCAGAAGCTGAGTGCAAGCCAAGTTCAAACTGGATTTAATGGAAACAATTGAGATTTGCTAAATGGGTCGATTTTCTTCATCTTTATAATTGATTTCACTTCTCATTTTGCAATCATTCGATTTTCGAAAGAAAAGTGTGAGAAGAAAGTTTGTCTAAGGCACGAAAGTTGAGAAAGGTTTTGAAGCAAAGTGAAAGAAGCAGATTTGTACCAGCTGGCACTGTGATCGTGACCATTTCATTTGTCCAGAAGAGCCAGGCAGATTTATTTTCTCCACTTCATTCTGGCATAAAAACTTCGCTAAATCTTCATTTCCAGCATAATTCTTCACAAAGTTTGATTTGACAACTAGCTGGAATACTTTTCGAGTAATTTAAATTCTAAATTTTAAATATTCTCTTTGCTTCTTCTTGCAGATTTATTTTCGAGAGGATAAAAATGAAGTTTGCCAGCAAGGGTGCAAAGCTGTAGTCAAAGATTAAATCCAAATGGGAGCATATTGTGGACATCGACCTTGGCCATGTTGACTTCGATGATTTCAAGGAAAGAATGTACGGAAGTGATAGACGTTTGCCTACGCCAATTGCAAGAAGAATGATGCGCAACGAAATTGTTCATGCAGCTGGATTTCTGCCCGCAAAAGAGTGTCCAGAACTTATGGTGGAATGTGCGTTACATTATAATGCACGGGAAAGATAGATAGAAGCTCCTGACGAAAGAGTTCTTGCATACTTGTCCGAACCAGCCATTCAAGAAACTTTTGGAATTCCAATTTACAACCGGACATCTTATCGAACCAAAGAAGATGCACTCAAACTTTACAAAGATCAGCAAGACCTTTGTGCATCGAATATAAACAAGACTCGGTTGCTGAAGCCCAAACCTACTGCGGGGAAGATGCCGAAGAAGTTGGCCATAATACATTTCAAAGAAGAATATGGCGACATCGTCTTGCTGCTGAATAGGATAGTAGGCAATCCTCAGGGTGCGCCTTTCGAAAATTGGATGTATTATTTCGTTGATGAAATAATATCCAGAGTGAAGATGTTTAACTGGTCCAGAATGATCAGTGATAGCCTCCATGAGCAGTTGGTCAACCTGGAGGAGACCAAGACCTTTCATATGAGCTCATACGTCATATATTTGCTTGCAAGGTCTTACAAGTATTCTGGCTTGGTTTTCAAGGGTGTAGTTGGCAACGGCGAAGGACAGTTCAAGGCCTATGATTGTTAGCCACACTTGCAGCTGAAAGAGAAGACACACTTCAGGTGAGCACATGACGCCTTCCTTATGTATATCACTCGATTTCTCCAAGGTAGAGCACATCAAAGACTCTCCCGTGAGGCCAAGAGTCTGATCGGCCGATATGGATCCTGGTTCATCTAGTATCCCAAGTTTACTTACATCAGGATTCAAGGATTCTTAGGACGTCCTTATAGACTGCCCATTTATCCGACGAACAAAATGGTTTTGTTGGAAGTTCTAAGGCAATTGGAGACATATTAGAATATCCAAAGGCCAAAACAGAAAGCAGCTGTCACTTTTCCATTTTTCATCGGCAATATGGAAGAATCATGTCAAACGGCGCAAGCAGCAGAGGGTGCTCGACTGGAGATACAAAAATATCCATTCATATCATACAAGCTGAGGAATGACTTTGATTCACTCCATCACATCAGAACTGTGAACGGAGAGAAATACAAGCACCGGATAGACTTAGAAGATTTTTGGGCCAATGCGGTTGATGAGTATGATGTGAGGAAGAGGCTGTGGTCAAGATTAACACTAAGTATGATAAGGGCAACATAACTTTTCAAGGTACCTGATCAATTGGAGGATGACGAAGTATATTTGCAGCCAGGCTTCAATGGAAGCGAGCCACTTCCTCCTGTGAGATGGTCTGAGCTTGAGATGGGTGACTTGGCGACATTAATGCGTCCTGTATTCAAATATTCTCAATGGTGGATAGACCAACAAGAGGAAGTTTTGCGGCGGAGAAATGTGCAATTCACATATGAATTGATGGGTGATATAGAGTCATGTTCCTCAAATGCCGGAGCATCTCGTGTAGATGGAGCGACAAATGCCGCCAGCTTGAGAAAGAGAAAAGATATTAATGACCCTACAAAGCAGAATAAGAACAAAGCAGTGGAGGAGGGACCTTCTCAAAAGAAGCACAAATCTAGATCTCTTCAGTCGGCCACTTCCAGGAATGTAGACGAAATATTAGCCATGGATGAAGAGTCTTGGGAACATGTCATAATTCCTTCTCCAGTTAGGGATGTAGAGCCAGTGCAATCAGAAGATGATGATCAGCCTTCTCCTACCGGCACAGAAATTCTGGAATCAGACAATGACACAGACATTATGGATGGAGAATTTGAAGAGGGAATGATTTCCGCCCTCAAAGGAATCCAGGAAGACCCATCTGTGCGAGAAATTCTGGATATGCCAGAAATCCAATCGGTGCAAGAAGTTCAAGATATGCAAGAAATTCCGGATATGCCAGAAATCCAAGACGTGTAAGAAGTTCAGGATGTCCAGGGTCAACAGGAAGATGGAATTGAACAGTCAACCATCCCGGATTGGCTAAAAGAAAGATTAAAGAGAAAGGCGCCAGTAGAGGTTCCTGAAGAAGATGATGCCACAGATTTCTTGGCCAGGCTAGAGCAAACTGCCACAAGGAAGAAAGCCAATAAATTTTTTGCCATACAAAGGGATGAGGCTGGCAATCGCACAATGCAAATAGTAGTGCCTACAATCGACAAATTCCAAGATGAAATTGCTCCGAATGAATATGCCGTCACGACCATTGATATGGGTCCGACGACAAAAGGGCAGGAAGTTGAGGACTTGGACAATTCTGTCGCCACCATCAAGTCTAGATTGGAGAGGGAAGTGGAAAAGAAAAGAGAATATAAAAGAGAGATTGAGCGTTTGAAAGAATATATCCAGCACTTGACTAGGCCACTCAATCAAGGTGACCAGGAAGCACTTCCACCTCCAAATTCTTCACAAGAATTGGTTGGAAATTTTGAAGAAGAATTGATAACGGCCAGAGAAGCTAAGGATTGGATGGCTGGAAAGAACGATGAGGCAATGGAATTCGCGGAGAAGTTGGCATATGTGTATGAGCAAACTTCCTTCCTATTGTCACGAGTTTCAGACTTAGTGGAAGCGTGGGATGGCCTTGAGGATATTCAGAATAAGATTATCCCATATATTCGAGAATTAAAAGGCATCTTGAAGCAAAAGTTGATTGATGACAAGATTATTGAAGCTGGAGCTGCATATGATTTCAGTGGCTGGTACTATGCTTTGATTTCACGAAGAGAAGTCCTGGAAAGGGTGAAGCAAGATGGCGCCAAAGTTGAAGAACAGGCAAAGGAGATTCGGAGTAAAATTTACCAAATGGCTGCAGATATGCTTGACCGAGATATTGTTCGAAAGAAACACTTACGGCCACAAAATTTAAAAGAACAAGTTCAAAGAATTTTCTCCACCACTTCTGGGCCAATCATGAAAGAAAATTTCACCAAGGCATTCCACTTCATGACCGTCAAAGAGGCTTTCTTGCTGCATGAACCAAAATGGATGATCACTTTTGCAGAATGTACTGAAAGTTTGGACTTGCTCGAATACAACGTCAATGTGCTTCTGGACATTGCCATGGAGGAAGTCGGCCGGATCGTGTCAAAGTTCTGCCGAACGTGATGCTTTGCAGGTGGATAAGGATGCAACTCCAGATGCCTGAAGTTCTCTCCAGTTAACTGATGGATGTTTAGGAAACCCTAATTAGGGTTTAGTTATGTTGAATCTGGGCCATTAATCTCATTTTAATCTTGGCCATTCATTGTAATCCGAGAATGCTATATAAACCCCCCCCTCTCTCTCATTTCATAAGACGGATTAGATAGATAAACATAAATTAGATCATAGAAGGAGATTAGAATCATTAGAAGAGATTGCAGAGAATAAGAGAGAGAGTTTTATGAGATTGTTGCAAAAGACTATTTTGATAATGAAATTCATCATGCATGAGGTGCTTTGAATCCTTTGATTGTCAAATGGTTGCATGGTCACATACTTCTCTTTCTCGTCCAGTAAATTTGAATCAGAATTTAAATGTATGTTAAGAGAATGATAGATTGATAGCAAAGGTTAGCGAAACTTAGCTCATACTTTCTTTGACTGGATGCTTTTCATTCAATGTGTAAAGTTAGACTAAGCTTTATCGTGGATGCTTTAACGTTTACTTCGAATAATGTTGTTCTATTGATGGTATTGTTCGTAGTGAAGAAATTTTAAGCACAAATCCCAGAAGATTGCACTTGCTTTGTGTAGTTGTCGTTTAGTGTGGCGAAACAAAGTACTGTTTATTTGGTTTCACTCAATCTTTGCCGTCTCTTGATTTCATAGGACTAGCATAGGATTTCTAAAACCCTTACTCTTTTTTCACTTTTTTTGTCGAAAATCTAAAAAATCCAAAATGATACTGCATTCGCGTCTTTGCTTTTTTGAGTAACTTGCAAAAGTAAATCCCTATTGTGCCCCCAACAAATCACATCAAACCACAAAGCTTATCCACACTCATCTTAAACATTGGAATTACCTTATGATCTTACTTGCAGTCTTAGCATATGAGGTAGTTTTTCAAGAGGGGATATAGCGTCTTTGACACTTTTTTCTAGAATGTTTGTTGTGTCATAAAACACGCATCAACATTCCTTCCTAGAGTTGGATAGCAAGTTTGAATTTCATAGTAGGAGATAATTTGGAATCATTCCTTCCCTAAGAAATATTCTATGATATAACCTTACCTTAAGAGTATTTCTATTTCTATTTATTGGATAATAGGTTATATATAAGGCAAATCTATTGTCATAAATGAGGATAGATCATGGACTACGAAATCAATTTCTATTGAGTAAAGGTAGAGTAGGATAGCAAGTTTGAATCTCATAGCCGGAGAGGAGGCCCTAAGGAATATCATAACTTTACCTTAAGAGTATTTCTATTTCTATTTCCAAGTACATTGAAGATTACAGTACATTGGCCCCTCACAGATATTGAGTGTTGTGCATTTCTACCATTGTTTGACAATATTCTTTGCATTGGATATTTGGATCTCACAAGCCTCATCCGAAAGATATGCTACCAACTCATGGAACATGCTTTGCCATGTAAAAGAATCTTATATAGAAGTATGATATAAATAGCTTGATTTTAGTGTCAAAGCTACATGAGTAGCTAATGGACGAAGTTGATTATTTCAGAAGAGCTATTGTGCTTGGATTTCTAGATGCTTTGGTATAATATAAGACTTTCCTTCACTCAAATACTAAGCAATTTCGCATAAATATTTATAGTTCTTTTCTCTAGGAAAACACTTGCATCCCTATGTTTAACAATAATTTAATATCATAGACAAAACTATGCTAACTTAAAGCGGTACAGAGAAGATGATGATGCTTCAAATATATGCATCAACCCTTTAGTATCACAAAAATATGAGATCTTTTATTGTGTAAACAGTAAACAACTAAAAAACAATTCAACAGTAGATATAATAATTGCAAAATCTGAACTAGGATTTCATGGAAAGGTTGAAACTTGGGATATTCCACCCAAACAGGGTAATATGATAACCTTAAATTATACACATAAAATATTCTATAAATGCATAAGCTGAAACAAAATGCTTGCAAAAAAGCTAGAAGATTCTCCCAAAATAAGCATATGCTGCAGGGCATAATTTTCAATGAGAACTGCAATGGTTAAAACAAATTATAAGGCAACTGGCAGCATCATGGAAAAAGTTGGGTAAGTTCTTTGCCAAAGATACCCTACTTAAAGTACTTCAGTTCCAAGTCATACAAAAGAGGTGGCCTAAGCTTAATAGCAATTTTCTTCTGGCTACATTCCTACACAGTCCAAAATAGTATGTGGAGATAAATAGGAAAATGCCACCCAAAGATGATGTAAAGATAAGAGAGGGAACTTAAGAAAATGATGTATCATCCAGAGGAAGCTCAGGTGACTTGATAGCCATTTCAACTTGTTTTACTTAGTTGCTCCTTCAACATAATTAAAGTAATGGAGGATAATTAACCACTCACCAAGAAGAACCCAATAAAATTATAAATGATGGAGAAAGTATAGGATTACAGCACTCTAGAGATTGGTTAAAAAATATGTCATCCGATTACTTCCATAGATTGTCAGTTCCAAGTCTGTAGACTCTGGAAAGGATATTGTCCACTTGTATTTGCATCCTCTATGCAAGGAGGAAGTGTGAATAATTGTCTTGTACCCACAAAAGCTTGTTATTCATTCACTAGGTGGTGGGGACATATTCACATGGTTAAAGTTTACTTGGGTAAAAGATTCATCTAGAAGTCTTGGTTGGCTTTTCTAGAACTTATCTTATCTAGCTAGGATGCATCATTTCCCTAGGTGATGATTAGGTTGTTGGTTGTCTCATGTAATAGGATCCATGACATTTGTCAGCATGTATTCATTCCTATCTCTCAACCTTGCCCATATAAGCAAGGTATCTCTTGTACATTTGTATTCAAGCTATTCAAGCAATCAATCAATCTTGCATTGTGAAGCAAGCATTCTTGCCATTCTCTCTCTTGTGGAAGTGGTTTTGGTCGCAACTGATCTTGGGGGTGTTGAGGAGTCACCATCAACTCCTACATGGTATCAAAGCTCTCCAGGTGTTGCAGATTCCTTCCCAGATCTGAGGGTGATATTTTGGCTTGAAGTTTTTTTGCTGGGTGTAGATTGGGGTTTCAATAACCTCACGGTTGAGATCAGAAGGCTCCACAAATGAATTTTACTATAAATTCGCCTATTTTGGGTAAAGTTGTTTTTGAGGCAATTTTTTTTGCTAGGACAGCCTCCCAAGCGGTATGATTTT
>VDFB02058242.1:664796209-664941416 GCA_007258455.2 Sequoia sempervirens | reverse complement strand
AAGAAAATTGAATGGCTTGAACATAGATGAAGTCCGCCATACTAAGAGAAGGGGTAAAAAACTTAAAATTTTGCCTAAGTATGGACTTTGAAAATATTTAAAATATGCTTGGCACTAGAGAAATTCGCCATATCTAAAATATTTTTCTAAGTCTAGCATTAATGTGCTTCATAAATTGTGCCAAATGATTTAGGAAGATGGAAATAAATTTTGCCAAATGATTTAGGAAGATGGAAAGAAAATTTTGCCAGAGACTTAGGACGGAAAGAAAAATTATGGCAAAATAAAATTGGAAGATAAAAAATTTATGGCGAAATAAATTTGGAAGATGAAAATTATGGCAAAATGAAATTGGAAAGAAATTTTTTGCTAAAGGCAATGAAGCAAGAAAATTTTGGAAAATCAAATTTTCCTTAGATAAAAATAAATGCCATAAATTAACGAGTTGAAAATGACACATAAAATAATTATTCACCTCAAAGAGATAAGCTTTAAAAATCGAAATTGGAAAAAGGCAAAAAGAACTTCACTCAACTGGCATCTAATTTGGAAACTTTCCCAGAGACTGTCGTTGAAGATAAAAGTTGCCATTCAGGAGCTAAGTGCAAGCCAAGTTTAAACTCGATTTTATGGAAACAATTGAAATTTGCTAAATGGGACGATTTTCTCATCTTTAAAATTGAATTCACTTCTCATTTTTACAATCATTCGATTTTCGAAAGAAAAGTGTGAGAAGAAAGTTTGTCTAAGGCACGAAAGTTGAGAAAAGTTTGAAGCAAAGTGAAAGAAGCAAATTTGTACCAGCTGGCACTGTGATCGTGACTGTTTCATTTGTCCAGAAGAGCCAGGCAGATTTATTTTTTCCACTTCATTTTGGCATAAAAACTTCGTCATTTCTTTGCTTTTCTAGCATAATTCTTCACGAAGTTTGATTTGACAACTAGCTGGAATACTTTTCGAGTGATTTTAATTTTGAATTTTAAATATTCTCTTTGCTTTTTCTTGCAGATTTATTTTCGAGAGAGTAAAAATGAAGTTTGCCAGCAAGGGTGTGCAGCTGCAGTCAAAGATTAAATCCAAATGGGAACATATTGTGGACACCAACCTTGGCCATGTTGACTTCGATGATTTCAAGGAAAGAATGTACGAAAGTGATAAACATTTGCCTACGCCAATTGCAAGAAGAATGATGCGCAACGGAATTGTTCATGCAGCTGGATTTCCGCTAGCAAAAGAGTGTCCAGAACTTATGGTGGAATGTGCATTGCATTATAATGCACAAGAAAAATAGATAGAAGCTCCTGATGGAAGAATTCTTGCACACTTGTCCGAACCAGCCATTCAAGAAACTTTTGGAATTCCAATTTACAACTGGACATCTTATCGAACCAAAGAAGATGCACTCAAACTTTACAAAGATTAGCAAGACCTTTGTGCATCGAATATAAACAAGACTTGGTTACTGAAGCCCAAACCTACTGCGGGGAAGATGCTGAAGAAGTTGGCTAAAATACATTTCAAAGAAGAATATGGCAACATCGTCTTGCTGCTGAATAGAATAGTAGGCAATCCTCAGGGTGCGCCTTTCGAAAATTGGATGTATTATTTCGTGGATGAAATAATTTCGGGAGTGAAGATGTTTAACTGGTCCAGAATGATTAGTGATAGCCTCCTTGAGCAGTTGGTCAACCTGGAGGAAACCAAGACCTTTCATATGAGCTCATACGTCATATATTTGCTTGCAAGGTCTTACAAATATTCTGGCTTGGTTTGCAAGGGTGTAGTTGGCAACGGCGAAGGACAATTCAAATCCTATGATTGCTATCCGCAGTTGCATCTGAAGGAGAAGTCACATTTCAGACGAGCACATGACGCCTTCCTTATGTTCATCACTCGACTTCTCCAAGGCGGAACGCATTAGAGACTCACCCGTGAGGCCAAGAGTCTGATCGGCCGATATGGATCCTGGTTCATCCAGTATCCCAAGTTTACTTACATCAAGATTCAAGGATTCTTAGGACATCCTTATAGACTACCCATTTATCCAACCAACAAAATGGTTTTGTTGGAAGTTTTAAGGCAATTAGAGACATATCAGAATATTCAAAGGCCAAAACAGAAATCAGCTGTCACTTTTCCATTTTTCATCGGCAACATGGAAGAATCATGTCAAACGGCGCAAGTAGCAAAGGGTGCTCGACTGGAGATACAAAAATATCCATTCATATCATACAAGCCGAGGAATAGCTTTGATCCACTCCATCACATTGGAAATGTGGACGGAGAGAAATACAAGCACCGGATAAACTTAGAAGATTTTTGGGCCAATGCGGCTGATGAGTATGATGTGAGGAAGAGGCTATGGTCAAGATTGCCACTAAGTATGATAAGGGCAACAAAACTTTTCAAGGTACCTGATCAGTTGGAGGATGATGGAGTATATTTGCAGCCAGGCTTCAATGAAAGCGAGCCACTTCCTCCTGTGAGATGGTCTGAGCTTGAGATGGGTGACTTGGCGACATTAATGCGGCCTGTATTCAAATATTCTCAATGGTGGATAGACCAACAAGTGCAAGTTTTGCGGCGGAGAAATGTGCAATTCACATATGAATTGATGGCGATACAGAGTCATGTTCCTCAAATGCCGGAGCATCTCATGCATATGGAGCAACAAATGCCGCCAGCTTGAGAAAGAGAAAAGATACTGATGACCTTGCAAAGCAGGACAAGAACAAAGCAGTGGAGGAAGGACCTTCTCAAAAGAAGCACAAATCCAGGCCCCTTCAGTCGGCTACATCCAGGAATGTAGACGAAATATTAGCCATGGATGAAGAGTCTTGGGAACATGTCATAATTCCTTCTCCAGTTAGAGATGTAGAGCCAGTGCAATCAAAAGATGATGATCAGCCTTCTCCCTCTGAAGCCTGAGAAATTACGCGGGGGCTCGGACAATGACACCACCCGAACATTATGGATGGAGAATTTGAAGAGGGAGATAGATTCCGCCCTCGAGAATCAGGAGGAATGTCGTGAAATTACGGATATGCGAGAAATCAATCGATTACCAAGAAGTTCAAGATATGCAAGAAATTGGGATATGCGAGAAATCCAAGGCGTGTAAGAAGTTCCGGGGATGTCGGGGTCAGCAGGAAGATGAAGATTAGAGCGATCCAACCATCAGGATTAGCTAAAAGAAGATTAAAGAAGCGCCCGTTAGAGTTCTGAAGAAGAAGATGATGCCGAGATTTCTTGGCGGGGCTAGAGCAAAGCGCCACAAGGAAGAAAGCCAATAAATTTTTGCCATACAAAGGGATGAGGCTGGCCAATGCAGCACAATACAAATAGTAGTGCCTACAATCGACAAATTCCAAGATGAAATTGCTCCGAATGAATATGCCGTCACGACCATTGATATGGGTCCGACGACAAAAGGGCAGGAAGTTGAGGACTTGGACAATTCTGTCGCCACCATCAAGTCTAGACTGGAGAGTGAAGTGGAAAAGAAATGAGAATATAAAAGAGAGATTGAGCGCTTGAAAGAATATATCCAGCACTTGACTAGGCCACTCAATCAAGGTGACCAGGCAGCACTTCCACCTCCAAATTCTTCGAAAGAACTGGTTGGAAATTTTGAAGAAGAATTGACAACAGCCAGAGAAGATAAGGACTGGATGGCTGGAAAGAAAGATGAGGCAATGGAATTCGCAGAGAAGCTGGCATATGTGTATGAACAAACTTCCTTCCTATTGTCACGAGTTTTAGACTTAGTGGAAGCGTGGGATGGCCTTGAAGATATTTAGAATAAGATTATCCCATATATTTGAGAATTAAAAGGCATCTTGAAGCAAAAGTTGATTGATGACAAGATTATTGAAGCTGGAGCTGCATATGATTTCAGTGGCTGGTACTATGCTCTGATTTCACGAAGAGAAGTCCTGGAAAGGGTAAAGCAGGATAGCGCCAAAGTTGAAGAGCAGGCAAAGGAGATTCGAAGTAAGGTTTACCAAATGGCTGCAGATATGCTTGACCGGGATATTGTTCGAAAGAAACACTTGCGGCCACAAAATTTAAAAGAACAAGTTCAAAGAATTTTCTCCACCACCTTTGGGCCAATCATGAAAGAAAATTTCACCAAGGCATTCCACTTCATGACCGTCAGGGAGGCTTTCTTGCTGCATGAACCAAAATGGACGACCACCTTTGCAGGATGTGCTGAGAGTTTGGACTTGCTGGAATACAACGTCAATGCGCTTCCGGACATTGCCATGGAAGAAGTCGGCCGGATCGTGTCAAAGTTCGCCGAACGTGATGCTTTGCAGGTGGATAAGGATGCAACTCCAGATGCCTGAAGTTCTCTCCAGTTAACTGATGGATGTTTAGGAAACCCTAATTAGGGTTTAGTTATGTTGAATCTGGGCCATTAATCTCATTTTAATCTTGGCCATTCATTGTAATCCGGGAATGCTATATAAACCCCCCCCTCTCTCTCATTTCATTAGAGGGATTAAATAGATAAACAGAAATTAGATCATAGAAGGAGATTAGAATCATTAGAAGAGATTGTAGAGAATAAGAGAGAGTTTTATGAGATTGTTGCAAAAGACTATTTTGATAATAAAATTCATCATGCATGAGGTGCCTTGAATCCTTTGATTGTCAAATGGTTGCATGGTCACATACTTCTCTTTCTCGTCCAGTAAATTTGAATCAGAATTTAAATGTATGTTAAGAGAATGATAGATTGATAGCAAAGGTTAGCGAAACTTAGCTCATACTTTCTTTGAGTGGATGCTTTTCATTCAATGTGTAAAGTTAGACTGAGCTTTATCGTGGATGCTTTAACGTTTACTTCGAATAATGTTGTTCTATTGATGGTATTGTTCGTGGTGAAGAAATTTTAAGCACAAATCCCAGAAGATTGCACTTGCTTTGTGTAGTTGTCGTTTAGCGTGGCGAAACAAAGTACTGTTTATTTGGTTTTATTCAATCTTTGCCGTCTCTTGATTTCATAGGACTAGCATAGGATTTCTAAAACCCTTACTCTTTTTTCACTTTTTTTGTCGAAAATCTGAAAAATCCAAAATGATACTGTATTTATGTCTTTGCTTCTTCTGAGTAACTTGCAAAAGTAAATCCCTATTGTGCCCCCAACAAATCACATCAAACTACAGAGCTTATCCACACTCATCTTAAACATTGGAATTACCGTATGATCTTACTTGCAGTCTTAGCATATGAGGTAGTTTTTCAAGAGGGGATATAGCGTCTTCGACACTTTATTCTAGAATGTTTGTTGTGTCATAAAACACGCATCAACAAGGTGTAACACAATACAATGAGAAGACCTCACGAATGATGTAGCACTAGTGTCAACGCTTTGATAGCATGCTGATAGTCAATCCCACACTCTAAATTTGCAATACTTGCAATACCATCTAATGTGTTAGTACCAAAATTAGTACCCCCATGAAACTTTGCATTTCATGTCAGATTAACAATCATTATCCTGGTTTGTTAGTCAATGTTAGTCAAGTAATCATTCTTGTCAATTTGTCAAGTTATTAGGTTTTGACCAGGTTGTCTTCTAACCATGTTTGTAAATCATTCATGGACGGGGAATGGCAAACTAAGATGAGTCAAACTTTCCATGGCCTCACGGGTGGAATAGAAAATGATTCATATAAAAACTGTTGGAATCCAACCACAATGGGATTAAATAGTTTTCAAAGTCTTTTCGACACTCTATCCAAACAAGCAAATGTGAGTGATGACACATAAAAGGAAGGCATTCTAATGGCAATGGGTAAGTTGTTGCATCTTTCTAGTGGCTTAGCCAGTGCAAAAGAGTAACTCAAATGGCAATGATGGAAGAAAAGAGTGACAAAGATAAAGAGGAAAAACATCTGTAAGCTGGCAATACCAATGAAAGAAGGTGACTAGAGTGGCTGAGTGTTTGTAAAAGTGCAATCAGTATGAATGAGCCAAAATGTTAAGGGGATCTGACGTTTGAATTGGCTGAACCAGCATAAAAGCACAGCTTGGATAGTTGAGTGGTTATGAATTTTTACTTTCAGTGTTGAAAAGTAAAAATCACTTAAACTCCTTGGAACCCCTATCCCAGTCAGCCACTTGAGGAAAGAAAGCAAGGAATAAAGCATGGGATTACGTTCATTTGAAAACACAGCAAACTTTGCTTCTGCTGATAAGAGTAGAGTACAGGCATTCATCACTGTTTCTGTATGTTTTGAAAGGGATATGTTCAAGTTTGAGGTGCCATAATCAAGATAAATTCAAAGTTGCTTGAAGTTGATGTTGAAGTTGCAAAATACCTGTTCAAGCACCCAAGGTTTTATCATAAAATGCTGCTGTTATGTGTTGATAAAAGACTGATTTTGGGGCCAAGTGAAGAAATCCAGCCAAAGACATGTGAAGAGTCTCCAGCTTCTACTTCAACAAAGGCACTTGAATTTTTCACTTAATTACCACTGTCATATCAAAACTGCTCTTTCAAAGTTCTGATTTCTCAATGAACAGCAAGCTCCTGTTTTTGAATCTCTTATTCTTCATTGTCACAGAGAGCAAGAGCAAGTCACTCTCAACAATGAAGTTACATGAAGATATTGTGGAGCCCAAAACACACTTATCCAATGGTCCTGTAAGAGACCAGGTGTCTCTCAACCCCAACCTCTGACGAAGAATGCAAGTTTTGTTTGTGTTTTGATATTTTGTGGTTTTTTTGTAGTTTTTGCAGAATAATGAAATGGTGCGATTTTGGGAATAAATACTTGAAAAATATAAATTAAATACTAGAAGACAAAATATGAAGGAAAATAACTTCTGATCTGAAGGCGAATAATTTATTGATATTATTGAATGCTTACAAAGGCGAAATCCAGACATGCAAGTAAAAAGGAAATAATAATTATTCAAAAACCTGGCTTATTTGCAGCAGCCTGAATGAGATGAAAGGGTACGGCCAGCTTCAGATATAACCTTCTCCAGCCTCGTGATTGATGCAGAATATCCCAGAGACCAAGGCGTCCCAAATGGTGAAGGCAGAAGACAAAAAGACAAGGTGTTTTTGCCTGTAGAAGAAATACGGCTTTGCTGCTGCAAAAGTACGGCCTAAACCAGCAATAAGGAAATCCGTACAACCTTGGAATTCGTGCCAAATGCTAGATAAACCACTGCTAATGAAAAAGATTCTCTTTTGGAGAGAAATCGATTCAAACCCTTGATTATAAACTTCACAATAAGCTCTGTAATGACTTCTGAATGAAGCCACTCAATTGACAAGCTTCAACTGGTATCTCACAGTCTCAGTATGTCTGATTTTGAAAAGGGAACGTTCTCCAAAATCCAATGATTTGTAGAAACCCTTGTTTCACAAACCCCAATGTTCTCAGAGAGAAAATAAGACAAATCAGAGTAATTCACAATGAAGTTCGATTTGCCTTGAAGTGAAATATAAACTCTCTTCACAGTTCGACCCAAAAAAGCAACTTAAGAAGCATTTAATATTATAAAATTCGCCCTTTGGAAACTTAGGAGAAATTATCATAATATGGCATCCCTTTTTTTAAAATGATTAATGAATACATAATCATTAATAATAATCGCCCTTTTAATATAAAGTATTAAATACTTTATATTATTCCATTAGACTTTAATATTTAATTAATTGACTTTATATTATAAAGTCACAACTTTATTATTTCTCCCAATATCATTAAATGCTTAGATATTTGCTATCTACTCACCAAACTGTCAAACTGGGTCGAAACTGAGTTGACCAACTGAACCAGGGGCCCTGCTAGAAATAGCAACCCCTGTTTGCCTGACTTACTATAAATAGTAAGTGTCTGAAAATCATTTTGTAAGTGTTTGCCAAGGCCCAAACTTGAATCAACTGATGAAGTAATGTCCCCAAACGCAGGGTAACTGCCAAAGTAACTCTCTAAACACATCTGTCAGCCTACGAGGGTCTGAATGATAGGCTAACCCCTGAATACTCTGAACTGCCTAGGAAGGGGACATTATAGGTCCATATCATGTTTGGTCATATGAATATTCTAGATTTGAAGTGAATGAAATGGCGAGAGCTGAAGCAATTTGGTGATCAAGTTAGTAGAAAGTGGGCTTATTCAGGCTGCTTCATTTTCCATGACAATTCTGTCCCTTGAATTAGTCTGCATGGGCTTGTCACTATGAATCTCACACTAGAAGAATCATGTCTTTTGACAATTTGTTCATTTGCAAGTTGGACGCCAACACCCTTGAATCTACATTTGGATTGCAACTCTATGAGGAGACAAAAATGATTAATTTAGAAGAAAGCAAAATTTAGTGGAACAATAATGTACATGAATACCAAAAGGAGACTGCACAAAAGTGGCTAAATGAAACCAAGAGAGCCTCCTGTAGACCCATATTTTACAAGACTGATTATAGAGAATAACTTGGCCTTATGATTGCCATGCTTAACATCACAGGCCAAGTTTAAGCAAGAACTTTCAAAAGTTGGATGTTCTATATCATCAGCCTCATTTGTGACAAGAGAAAACACATTGATTGGGCTTATTCGTGTTAGGATTAAGGTACCATTTACCTTGCAATTCTATGTATTATTCATGCATCTCCGACACTCTTGGAAAGTGTCCTTGGATGCTAGGGTGGAATTGGAAATTACTTGTAATCTTAATATTAGTTGTCATATACATTATGAGGAAGGTAGAGCACAACGGTGGCGGTTACGGTTGTCTTTTGGATTACAATGCATATTCTCAATTCTAGGTGCTAGTATTGAGGAATTGGATTTTTGTATGATAAGATGGGTCTTGCATGAGTTGCTATTCTAGTTTGGAGTGCTACACTTGTTTACTCACGGGAGTTGAGCCTTTGAGGGTTAATAACTTAATACTACAATGCTTTTGTGGTTACGTATTCTATTCATGGGGCCAATTGATTTTGCTCATGTGAAGATGCATTTGTTGTTCTGTGAAGATGCTCTCTAAGGTGGGAACGAGATTTTTGCATGATACTGTGGTTTTGGTAAACCAATTATAGATTTGTCTTCTCGCCATGTCTATATATTTGTAAGCATGACATAGTAGTTTTATGAGACTCTTTACAGGTGCTGTTGGAGTGTTGTCAGAGTGAAGAGAGTTAGTGTGTGGATGTATCTTCCTTTGAAGATTAATACATATTTCCCGTCTTTCTTGTATGGAGTTTTTTCCCCAAAGGATTTCTTCATGTAAATCCTATGTTGATATGGTATGCTGATTTGTCTAATTTTGCAATCACATTATAATAATCTTATGGCAATCTTTGTTTAAAAAACAAAAAATCAGAGTTGCATACACTTGTAGAAGTTATTCTTGCAGTAGTTTCACCTTGTTTTCTCAACAATTCTATTCATTCCCAATTGTCAAAGTTCTCTAATACCAAGTCTTTTCATATGGTGTCCTATCAAGTCTATTCATCGGTGTAGGCAAATGCATTTTCAAGGCTAGAGAAGATTTAGACAAGAGGGTGCTTTTTCTTGAAGTATTTGCACTTGTATTATCAAAAGGGATGCAACATATCAAGAAAGTTAGTGATGTCTTTACAAAGTTCACAATTTTAGATTTGGAGAAAAAAGCCATGAATGAATTAATGTCAAGCTAGAATGGTGATCATGGAGTGGGCAGATTAAATTACAAAATTTGGCATTAATTATGAAAGGACAATACAATATTATATCACAAATTTCTGATTACTTAGAGCGCACTAAGCTTCTAATGCTGGTCGTGGGCTTTGAAATGGATGAAATCTTTTAAGAACACACAGTTTGTTATTATTTATATGGTTGGGTAAGAGTCGACATCATAGCTATTTGACTATGGAAGATATTTTGTTGGCCGCCAAATGTCCCAATGAAGCGGGAAGGAGTTATTAATTGGTTTGCATTCGAGAATTATTGAGCGGTTTTAATTTCAGAAAAAAATCAGAGGGTATTGCAATTCTTTGATATTGCCACTCCTGTTTATATTCCAGATAGGGCAAAGGATGTAGTAAATACATCAACAGCGCCACACCTATCTAGAGGTCAAACCCAATCATGAGGATAACGTGGTGAATAAGACAAGTGTTCTGGAGCCTTAAACCATTGAAAGATAGTAAGCCCAACGTTCTTATAGACCATCCTCATTATAGTTGTGATTCTTTCAAGAAATCGTTGGAAGTTTATAATTCTGTGAATATGAGCAATTATTAAGCTGCACAGGGAATAGTTGAAGGACCAGTAGCCGGTTGAATAGGAAATTCATTGCTAATTAACTCAGTTATTAGTACTTGAGGGTGTTTTAAATGCTTGCTGGACGTGACTATCACAATTGGACTTTCCAAGCTGGGCGCTTGCTGAGCCTCTGCAGGATTATGATATAGTTTGACTTCCAGATTATGAATGGTCTACAGTAATTATAGTCTGGCTACATTGTGTTTAACAATGAAATCAAGGAATTGATGGTAATGGTTAGCAGACTTCACAAATTCGGTTAATGTTAAACTCTATTGAGACCTGGAAAGGAGCAATTCACTACCACAGAGGTTAGACAATAATCTCTTATTTTTGTTGTGTTTAATTATACTGAATTGTGCACAGTTGCTTTCCTTTGATGTAGTTTGTTAATCACATCTCAAAGGTTATTTAAATTGCCGCTTTATTATGTATATCAAATGTTTGCAAAAACTGCCAATACAAATGGAGAGCTATTATAAGGACTTCTTAACCTGTTGTTTGAGAACTATTTGACCAAATACCTATAGGAAGAAACTGCACAAAAATTTGGGTGTTAAAACAGTAAGGGTTATTATAGAATTACCTATGGCAACAATAATTGCAAATTCCCTGGTTAATGTATCAGCAAGAGGACTATTTTCCCCTTTTATCCATTCTATATCAAAATCATAATTAAGAAATTCAAAATACCATCTGGCTATTCTCCCCTAGACAATATCCTTATTTGGTTTCTATTTTCTGAGCCTTCTCATGGCTTGGCTATCTATTCTTACGATGAAGTGTTCTAGTTTGAGGAATATCTTAAATTTTTTCAATACCTTTTTTAACTGCTAGAATCTCTTTTTCATAAATATGATATCAAAATTCAGTATCTGTAAATGTACTAGATCTATAAAGTATAAACACATATCTCTTTGTGTACATCTAGATATTTTTGCATTAGAACAACTGACCAAGCATCGGCATATAAAACCAAAGGAATACTTGATTTGGGAATCTGAAGGCTTGAAAGTTCTTTACATTTCTGTTTGATTTGTTGAACTTCTTTGGTTATTTGGGAATTCCATCCTACATTTTTATCCTTGAGCTGATCCTGAATTCTTTTCCTGTCTTTTGCCTTTTTTTTCGTAAAATGGAGATACATAGTTTAGACAACCTAAAAATGTATGATTTTTTTTCATCCATCAATTCATCTGGAAATTCTTGGATTCTTTTCAACACGTGGTTGGAGCTTGATTTTTCCTTTATCTAAATATAATCCATGAAAATCAATCTCGATCTATCCTCTCACCATTTTCTTTGTAGAAAGGAAAATTCCATTTTTTACAGTAGTTGTATATAATTTCTCAAGATGATCGAGATGCTTTACATCAGTATCAGAAAAAATAATAATATCATCTATATATACATCACAAAAATCTCTTAAATTCTTGAGTGTTCGATCCATTTTTCATTGAAAATATGCCAGTGCAGTACATAATCCAAATGGCATCACATTCCATTCATATAATCCTTGAGGAACAAAAAATGCTGTTTTATATTTATCTGCTTATTTCATCTTTATCTGCCAGAACCTTGATTTGCAGTCGAATTTGGAAAAAAATTACTTATTGTTTGCTCTTTTAATCAAATCTGCACTAAAAGGAATAGGCTAATTAAATGGCAAGATAATATCATCCAGCTCTTTTATTAACCAAGAAAGCTGGGCATGCAAAAGGACTTTTGCTTTTTCTAATGAAATCGCCTACTAGTAGTTCTTCTAGATGCTCATCCATTTCTTTTACTTCTGATGGACTTAGTAAGTAAGCTGGTTCATGTGGTATTACCAACATGCATTTTGGTCTGATCTGTATTTCACATTCTTCTTGATTTGATGATCAAAATTCACAGAAAATATCTGTTGCAGACTTTATCTTGTTATGGTGTTCTTGTATCTCTTTTGTCCATTCTTTGGAAGACCTTTTATCAAACTTGTTATCTTCTAACCTGTAGGATACAATTTTGAGAATTAGAATTTTTAATTGAGTTTCTTCATGTTTTACTGATGTAAGTAGTATATCTTTACTTTTGTTGTAGTCGGCCGTAGTTGGCCTTGGTCGTAGTCGGCCATTTGCTAATAAAACTATAGTTAGTGGGAATAATACATGTTATGTATTTTCGGGTAATCAAGTCCCGATTAGTGATAACTGTTGTTATGAAACGTCGTGTCGGTTGGTTACTTAACTATTGTTAAACGATATATGTATTCAGTTGGCTGTAGTAAAAAAGGAGGTTATGTGTGAATAGTCATGATTGATAGCACTGTGGATACTTCTATGATTGTACATGGTGATATTTCTGATAATGAATAAAGCATTTGATGTTCAAACATGATATATTTCTATTCTATTGTCCTGTTCCATTTTTGCATATGATTTAGTTTGCTCAGTAGTACGTAGTACTTTAATTACATTTCGTAGGGCAAACATTTGGCGCCGTTGCCTGAGCGGACTAGGGAATCACTCGTCATGGCAGCGTGATGGGTCTTCCAGCAGACGAGCCCGTGAATAGCAATGAGGAAAGGGAAGACCTATTGAATGAAGATCTTGTCAATCTATGGAAGATATCTTTATGAGACCACGTATGAAGGGAATCTCGCAGGCGGGAGATCCCTGAGGAAGTTATCAGGGATAGGTTGGAAGTGAATGACGAGGTGGACCACCTCCTGAATCGTATGCCCAGACTGCTGGCCCGTCATTTCATCATCCTACAAGACCTTCGAGAAGAAGAGGATCAGGAACGTTGAAGGCAACAAATACTGCAACGCTACGAAGAGAGAACCAAACGAGAAGAAGAAGAATGAGACACTAGCTAGAGACGTACATGCGGTAGTCAGCAATGATCGCCTGAACAAACTTTAAATGCCCGTACGGCCGAACAAAGACAAGAATTGAGTACCTGATGGGCACGAGACTCGGGAGGAGAAGGTTCAGCGATCACTCAAGCTGCAAGAACAAGAAAACTGGCAAAGAAGACTGAAGCAAGCCGGTAAGGAATTGGATGAGGATCTAATTGAAATAAATTAGAGTATTAAAAGAACATATGAGAATTTGACAAGAATAGACACATCCATTGGAAGAGCACACCAAAGTTTGGCGGAACGAAGGGATGAAGGACCCTTCAACACCCCGTACGTAGGAAGGTATGATCCTTATGAGAACGAAGATGAATCAAGTAGTAGCATCAGACGTTTTTGGGAGTTGTCCTTATCGGACGACGACGAACGACTGACGAGTGGAAGATCTGAGCCCAGTACCCCAAGGTAGAGAGAGTACCAAAGGGAACCCCAGGAGACTCACGGTGTCGAGGACGCTGATGGAAGATGTGGGAGTGACTCGTACATGGCCGAGAGTGCAAGTGACGCACCAGAACGTAGTGGGGAAACCAGTCTAATCGGGTCCAACACACAAGGAGGACAGTGGGGAAAGATGGCTACTCCGGAGCGGCACAAGCTGCCGAAGTTTATGGGGAATGGGTCAGAAGATCCTGTACGGCACTGTAAGACGTGAAACTATCTGGATAGCCAGTGGATAGGATGATCTGAACCAGTGGCTGAAAGCATTCCCAGCGACACTCAGAGATAGTGCCATTGATTGGTACTCTGAATTAGATCAAGCATAGAAAGCTACATGGAGGTTATTGAAGCAAGCTTTCCAGGAGGAGTTCAAACTCCTACGAGATGATAGCGAGATTGTCACAGAGATATACAATACTAAACAAGAAAAGCACGAGAGTGTGCGGACCTACAATCGGAAATTAAAAGATTTGATAGGGAAGCTTGAGGCACAGCCAGCAGATGGCCTAAAGAAGAGATGGTTTATTGAAGGATTGATCCCCTCGCTTCGAAGAAAAATGAAAGTAGTACCGCCATCCTCGTACACTGAAGCATATAACTGAGCGATGGACATTGAATGCGAGAACAAGACATCCTCGAAGGGAAAGAAGAAAGATGATGAAGAGAGTGTAGAGGAAAGTGAAGATGAATCAACCGTACAAGCTCTTCGTCATGACATGCTACAGATGATGAAAGAGCTGAAGGTTGACAAAGAAGGGTCCAAGGAAGCGAATGAATTATGGTGTACCGAATGCAAGATGGAAGGTCATACAAAGGCGAACTTCCCGAAAAAACTGTTCTATGACATCTGCCATGTTATGGGACACTTCGTTAAGGAGTGCTCATACAACTTAAAAACACGAAGTTCGCAAGTGTTCTTCACACAAGGGGAACATTCAACCCCGCCGAAACCTCAAAATAACAATGCATCCTTGGGTGGCTACCGCAACAATCAGAGAAATAATACGCCAAGAAGTAAAATCCATTACGACAGCAAAGGCAGACCCATGATCCAGTGCCGGAAATGTAATGAATGGGGTCACTTTGCGAGGGATTGTTAGAGCGGTCAAGGCATCGGGGGAAAACTATGCAAATGGTGTGGTCCTGGTGAGCACGAAGATACGGACTGCCTGAAACAGAAAGGCATCAATATGCTGGACATGGCCGATGAGGAAGTCCTGGCGATAACAAGGGCGCAAGCGAAGAAGACTAATTATCCAAACCCTCGTATGGAGAAGGAAAGACTCTGAGAAGCCAGAGCAGAAGTAGAAGAAGCTATGCGAAATGAACAAGGAACTTCCAAAATGGCCAGTACGTTGTTGCCGTCGCAGTCGGAGAAGAACATAGTACGACAGGTGCTTCACACAACCGTACCAATCAAGGTAACTGACCTTCTACAAACGATGCCTCAACTGAGAGTAGCACTTATAAATGTTATTGAAAATAATCTTTAGAAGGGTCCAACGGAACAAATGACGAAACCGATAGTAGAGATCACCGATCCAATGCTACTCACAGTAAGTATTGGGAGGAAACCAACCGTCGTACAAATGGAAAGTCTGGGAATGAAACTCTCTAACACCATCGTTGATGGGGGTTCTGGAGTCAACATACTACCAGAGGAGACATGGAAATGCCTGGGTAAGCCGACCCTTTGGCCCTCGACATTCCACCTGGTAGGTGCAGATCAACATGGCATCAAACCTCTCGGTACCCTGATGGCACAGAAAGTGGTGATTGGCATGCAGGAGTTCTTATTAAATTTCGTCATCCCACTGGAGAAAAGGGCGTACGATGCACTGTTGGGACGAGGATGGCTGATTGCTGCAAAAGCAAACCATAACTGGAAAAGGAATACACTGTCAATCGAGAACCACGGGTGGAAGTATACCATTGATCTAAAGAACCAGGCGGTTACTGAAGAGCTGGCATCGTCAGGATTAGAATCGGAGGAAGGATCGGATGTTGATGAAGAGAGAAAGATAATGGAGCCGAACAAGGAAGGTATACTAGAGATCGACAGTTGCTCCGAGGATGAAACAAGTTCGTTAAACGGGTTGTTCCACTGGCAGATGGAGGATTACGAGGTTTTCCATCCTGATTGCAACATGCTACAAATCAGAGAAGGGGGAGAGGAAGGAGACAATGCCTCAACCAGTCAAACATTTCCACCTAAGTACGGTGAATATAAGGAAGGGGTGGCTGAATTGGATGAAACACCAGTACATAAATTCGAATGAGACAAACTCATCAGGTACGAGGAACTAATACTAAAGAAGGTCAACCTCGGTGAGCCTGGAAAGCCCAAAGAGATTCTCGTTGGTGATGATTGGGACCCCATACTAAAGGCGGCTACATTCAAGATCTTCATGGAATACAAAGATGCCTTCGCATGGATGTACAAGGACCTTAAAGGCATACCGCCAGAGCTGTGTGTACATAGGATCCCTCTCATACCAGGAGCCCGACCCGTATGGAAGAGGCCCTAGCGGATGAATAAAAACTATGCCGCCAAGGTACAAGAAGAAATTGAAAAGATGTTGAAAGCAGGCATCTTCTTCAAGGTAGAAGTCAGTGACTGGGTATCACCAATCGTCATATCCCTGAAGAAAGAAATGGAGCAGATCCGAATATGTGTGGACTTCCGGAGTTTGAACACAGTGACCATCAAGGACCCGTTTCCTATCCCCTTCACCGACACAATTCTCGAAGAGGTTGCCGGGCATGAGATGTACTCATTACTAGATCGGTTCTCAGGGTACAATCAGATCAGTATTGCAGAGGAAGATAAATTGAAGACAACTTTCGTGGTGGACAGAGTGTACGTGTACAATCGGATGCCGTTCGGGTTGTGTAATGCGCCAGCCACTTTCCAGAGAATAATACTGCATATCTTTGACAAAATGTCGGTAGGAAACTTCAAAGCCTTCGTCGATGACTGGTCCATTTATAGTGATGCAAAGAAGCATTTGAAGGCCCTCAGAGAGTGCATGGAAAGGTGTCGGGTGGCCCGTCTAGCATTGAATCCTAGGAAATGCAGGTTTATGGTGCCACAAGGGAAATTGCTAGGGCATATTGTATGCAAGGCTGGACTAAAAATAGACGTAGATAAGGTGAGAGTGATCGTGCAGATGGAGGCTCTAGAGAACATCACGGGGGTGAAGTCCTTCCTTGGGCATGTGGGGTACTACTGGCGGTTTATCAAGAACTTTGCACAGGTATCTTACCCTCTGGACCTATTGACTAGGAAGGGGCAACCCTTCATATGGGCCGAAGAACAGGAAAAAGCATTCAATGAATTGAAGGACCGGTTGATCAACTCACCCATATTGGCGTATCCGGACTGGAACAAGGAGTTCCACGTACATGTGGATGCCTCAAACTTTGCCATTGGGGCGACGTTGGCACAAGTGGGAGCACACAGGTTGGACCATCCAATATTCTTTGCGAGTCAGCTACTTTCAAGAGCAGAGAGGAATTATAGTACGACCGAGCGCGAAGCACTAGGAATGGTCTACTCCGTACATAAATTTTAGACAATACCTCCTAGCCACGCCGTTCACCTTTTATGTGGATCACCAAGCCTTAATGTATTTAGTGAACACGCTGATCATTCAAGGACGAGTGAGCAGGTGGCTGCTATTGCTCCAAGAGTTTACATTTACTATCATTGTACGGTCGAGGAAAAGCCATGTGATTGCTGACCAGTTGTCAAGAATCCGGTTAGGCGAACCTGCTGAGGGAGGGGTGAATGAAGACTTTCCGGATGCACACCTATTTTAGATCGCAGTGTTGCCCTCATGGTATGAAAAGATTTGAGAATATTTGTCCACATCCATATTTTTGAAAGAAATGCCACTAGCAGAAAGGAGAAAGCTTGTCTTGAAGAGTAAGACGTTTCAATTGATCAATGGCTTGCTCTACAAGATGGGGCCCAATCAGATCCTCCGGAGATGTGTCATAGAAGAAGAGATACCAAGTGTATTGAAGGAGGCACATGAGGGTCTGGCTGGCGGTCATATGGGCCCAGATGCTACATTGAGAAAAATTCTCTTGGCAGGCCTATGGTGGCTGACGATGCACACAGACGCTAGGGAGTGGGTGTTAGGCTGTGACACCTGCTAGAGGGTTGGGAAACCATTGAAGCGGGACTTCATGCCACTGCATCCTTCTCAACCACAAGAGTTGTTTGAACGATGGGGATTGGATTTTTTTGGACCATTGAAGGTAAGCCAATTACATCGGTGTTGATACATTGTGGTGGCTACTGAATATCTGACGAAGTGGGTTGAAGCTAGAGCATTGCTGGACAACACAACACAAAGTACGGCAAGGTTTATCTATGAGCAGATAGTGACACGGTACGACATCACCATTCAGATTACGGGTGATCGTGGAGGGCGTTTTGTCAACCACGTCATCAGGCTGATGAGGACGGAGTTCCAGATCTTTCACAACCTATCAAGTCCGTACTACCCATGAGCTAATGGCCATGCAGAGTCTACAAATAAAGTGTTGGTATCAGTTATTTACAAGTCATGTGGCGTAGAAGAAGCTGACTGGGAAGAGAGACTACCAGCCGTCCTGTGGGCATACCATAAAACGTACAAGGTAACGACGGGCCACACGCCCTTCCAATTAATGTACGGTCAAGAAGCAGTAATGCCGATGGAGTACATGGTACCCAGCTTAAGGATAGCCGTGGAGAACTGGTTGGGTGATACTGAAAGTTTAAAGGAACGACTATACCAACTTAATAAACTGGATGAGCGAAGGATAATGGCACAATGGGTGACGAAGAACATGCAACGGCGAAAGAAATATTAGCACGACAAGCATCTCTTGCGAATGAATTTTCGGCCGAGACAGTTTTGAAATATAATGGCCACAACGAAATCAAGCCGGGGAAGTTCAAAGTTCGTTGGTTAGGACCATTCCGAGTTCGGGAAGTCTATGACAATGGCTCTATAAAGCTTGAGAATTTAGATGGGTCACTACTACCAAAAGCAATCAATGGCTCTAAGTTGAAGTAGTATCAAGAAAGAAAGGAGAACACCATTGCCATCAATATGTTGGGCTACGCCACACGGGAGGATTGGCTTGTGCAAAATGAGGCATGAAGAAAACAAGACTGGGGGTTGGGAGGCCCAGGATATGCCGCAGATGAGGTCTGGGTAGAATCAGGCCAAGACCAGATGATTAAAGAGAGATTGGTGGAAAAGAGAGTAGAAGAAATTGCAGTGCCTCAAATACACAAGCACCTGACCAACGCTGTGTTCGGAACCCTTGCCCTCTGGCGCCGAACAGGTGGACATTGGCACTATGTGGCTCCTTATGAAGGCGTAAAAAGAGGATACATAGCCAAGGAACTGGACAAAGAGGCTCAAGAGGAGAAGGAAAAACAAGTGGGCCAAGAACAAATTGAGTCCCAAACTAATGACGAGGTTGAATGGAATGATGAACAATGGGCGGCCTACTTTGAGAAGAAGGCTCCCTGCTTGAAGATGGTGTTGAGAACAAAAGACATGTTCGTGTCAACCGTGGATGGATATACAAAAGATCTACTTAAACAAATGCGAAGAGAGAGAAGGAAAGTGCCAAAGGTTAGGAGGATAGCAACTAAGGAGGGGCTCAGGAAGATAATACCTAACTTAGTCAGGCCACCACTGGTACAAGGAGACGACGTCATGTGGTATCAACAGTATGGGGGAAGGTACATCGATGGTAGTTTTAAAGGTATTGGTCCTGCTCCCCTACTTGACAAATGGTTTGATATAGAATACATAGGAACTTGCTGTGAAGAGGAGTGTTATAAGAGGTTTCCACATACATGTAAATGATATTACACATCTGAATTAAAAGTTCGGAAACATGGCGAAGTAAGAGGGATGAAAAGAAAAGAAGAAAAAGAAGAGAGAGGAGAGGAGAGAGAAAATAAGCAAGATTTGAAAAAAATAAAAATTGAAGCGGAAGAAGCTACAAGAAATCAGAAAATGAAGGAAGGTAAGAGAATAAATGAAGAAAAACACAGCAAATGGAGGAGAGAGGAGAGAGAAAATAAAAATAAAAGAAATATGGAGGAGAAATTAAAAGAAATTAAGGAGAGAAAAAATAAGAGGGAAGAAAAATAAACGAAGTGAAAAGAAAAAATTAAAAAGTGAAGTGGGAGAATTTATAAGGAGAAAAAAATGAAAAAATTAAAAGTGGCCAAAAGGTTAAGTATTCAAATAAAGCAAATTAAAATCAAACTTGGGTGACCAAAGAAGAAAGCAACCGAGCCAACTAGAGAAGGGAGCTTCAGCGTACGGCCTTTTAGAAGCAATATAACTTCGGCAAAAATTAAAATAAGGCAAAGCTACGCAAATAGAAGGGAAAACCACAAAGGCTTGGGTGAACTAATAAATCCGTACGACATTAGCCTCAGAAGGAAGGACGTACGGCAGTGTGAAAGCTCAAGTTGGCGAGGCTTGGCTGAAAAGGAGAAACTAAGGTGTGAGGAAAGCATCGAGGGAAAGCATGGTGACAGCAGAGAAAGGAAGGCCGTACGACATACTCTAATCGTACGGTGTATAGAGGCTCTCTTGATCGTATGGGACCCTCAAGTCATCCAATATCCAAAGACAATTCTGATCGTACGACACCCTGAAGTCGTCCAGTATCCAGAGTCTATTCAATTTGTACGGCATTCAGAATCTATTCAAATCGTACGGCATTCAGAGTCTATTCAAATCGTACGGCATTCAAAGTCTATTCAATTCGTATGGCCTTCACAGTCAGAGGTTCTCCAGGACATACGACGGGCACAGAGTCTTTATATCATAAAGTGGCCACTAGTTGGGTTTCAATCCGTACGGTGCAGAGGAGTTCAACACTCAGTTCGCACGCCCCTCTTCACAACCTTCATCATACGGTTAGGCAACAATAATGAACAAGTGATAGCGTTTGTACTTCAAACAACACGATTTTCTGCAATTCCTATCACCCAGGTCGTACAACATCCACTGCCAGGGTTCAACGTATGACATGTTCTGAGTTTTCAAATCACGCCAAGCATAACATCATGTTGCAGCGTACGACTGGCAAGGGGTTGGGAAGTTGTACGACAGTTACTAGAATTCGGTAGTTATAGCAACTGCCAGGCAGAAAGGAATAAATTGGATTTGAATTGTCGAACCAACAATACAATGGACAAGGCAAAGAAACTTGTGCAGCATAAGCCGAAGGTAGCTTCAACAGGAAAGAAAAAGAAAATGGATGCAGACACTGAAACAATGTCCTGGGAGAATTTAACTGGCAATGAGTGCAAACAATGGTGGCGAAGCATCGCCGACGACCACACTTTGAAAATTGCACTACGACACGCTTGGGTGGATAAAGTTGTAGTTGTAACATTCTTTAATTCACGAGAGTTTGAGCCTTGGCTAAAGGCCATGGTGGATAATTATTGCAGGCACACACACAAGTCGGTGATAGATTACAGAGGCTGTCCGGTTACAGTTTCATTCTGGCCGCCGGATTTTGAGAGAGTGTTCGGCATTCCAGCCACAGGGGTAGGAGTCAATAAGCTGAAGAAGATGACTCAACAACACAAAGAGGTCTTAATCAAGCAAGTGTGCCGAAATGACTTAACACCGGACGAGAAAGACACTATATGGAAGGTAGGCAACAGAGGCCTCCGAAAACATTATCTGGCGACTGCGGAATGGAACTGCCTACTAGACTTAATGAAGTGCCGGCTCACAGGTGCCAGCCGAGTGTCTGACATTGCCATCTGGATGGTAGATTACATGGTGGGATTGAGCGTTGGCCGAGTGTACAATTGGGCACGGTTACTTTCAGAACGGATGTGATAATTCTTATCCCTGCGGGACAAAGCTTTTTATATGACGCAGCATGCCATTACCCTCTTCCTGGATGCTGTTCACACGCAAGTACCTGAAGGCAGATGGGGCTGATTGCAGCCTCTCACTCATTTGGACCCGAGGCTGCCAACGACATTTTACTGGATAGGATTGGAATTAAAGCAAGTTGGTGAAAACATTGCTGCAAGGAAGAAGAGGAAATAGAAGGAGGCATCGGTGGAAGAGGAAACATCGACCGAAGAGGCATCGGAGCAGGGTGAAGCGTTCAAACAGGGGGAACCTATTGACTTGTCTTCCTCGACATCGGCTTCCAGTTCACTAGTGGATGAGGAAGTGTCCGTGGCTGTAGGCGGTCAAGCAGCATTGGAAGTAGGAGAGACTGAAATACCACTATTACGGCTAGCCGGGTTCACTCTTCCAGCACTGCCAGTCAGGGAGAACCCACAGATAGTGACCTTCACCCTCCTAGTCTCGCCAGTTGGAGTCGGGCAAACACTGAGAGTAGCAGCCTCGTCACCAGGTGTAGCGCCAGGCTGGGCGCCACTCGCTGCCATATCTTCACTATGGGTAGCCACTGCGTCAGCAGCTTCTGGGGAACCGGTGCCAGAAGGTAACCCAGATTCCATAGCTTCTGTGGAGATATTGCTAGAGGCTCCTTCACTTGACACAATACTTGGATCGACAGCTTCAGGGGTTGCAATACCAGAGGAGGCACCAACGTGGGGGACGATCATGAGACATGAGGAGGCTTCCCCTGTCACACTGCTAGGAGCACCAGGGGTGACTCAGATCGACAATTGGCTGGGATCTGTGGGCCTCACACTAGAAGTGGCCGAGCAACCGGAGCAGCCGGTTGAGAGTCCTTTAGACGGGTTGGTGGGCGAGGGAGGTCCAGCCATCCACACACAGTAGAGTGGGACCGCCAGACTTGCCGAGGAGACACCTGAACAACCCATGGAGCCAGTGACAACGATACATGAGCTTGAGCAGACAGTTAGGGAAACCCCTCAGGAGGGCGAGGAGCCTTCCCTAGCCATCGAAGATGAGGAGGATGAGGAGGGTGACTCCACAGGTGGACTCGTAGTAGAAATGTCACAGCCAAACCCATCGGATCCAGTGGGAACAGTACAGTGCTATGTGGAGGAGCTAGAGCATATGGGCAGATTGATGATTCGGGTGGGCCAGGTTTCTAGAGAACTCAAGGTCGGTCGATCTCCTCTAGTGGGACAGGAAGTCCAACGCATCCAAGGATTTGTACAGATGGGGTGCGAGTCAGAGTTTACTTGCATATTCAGTGAGGGATGGCCAGCGGGCGAGACTACTGCAATGCTGTGGTCATGGCGTGGTAGGCCACCAAGGCTAGCAGGACGAGACGCTGGGGTTCTTGAGAGTTTATACCACATTGAGCTCGCATTTCGTGATGTTTTCTATCTCATGAAACGCCGGGTGTTCTCCACGGAGGTTGCAGTATCACGCAAGGTGGAAGCATATAGACTCTTACAGAGGATGAAGGAGGAGTCAACTGCTGCAATGACAAACATTCAAAATGACTTGGTAGAACAGACCCGGCCAGCCAGTGATAGGGGAGCTCGACTAGAGGCCTTGGAGACCTGGGTGATCACCTTGGAAGAGGAGGCACGACAAAAAGAGGGGGCATGGGAGCGCCAAGTGAAGGAATTGGAAGACCAGTTGGCAGCAAAGAGTGCAGAGGTAGACAAGACTAAAGGACAGTTGATGGAGGCAGCTCGTATGGTGAAGGCTGCCAAGGAGAGGGAGATACTTGCCGACTGACAGCTCCGCACACGTACAGAGGAAGTGAGGCGACTGCGGGCAGAGCATTCTTCGACTACTCCAGCATCGTCTGTGCATCCAGGGACATCCTCACTTCCCCCTCATTAAATTTGTATATTCTGTCATTCCCTTGGGTTGTCATGTCGTCTGGAAGACAACTTCTTTTTAGGGGGGATGATGTAAGTAGTATATCTTTACTTTTGTTGTAGTTGGCCGTAGTCGGCCATTTGCTAATAAAACTATAGTTAGTGGGAATAATACATGTCATGTACTTTCGGGTAATCTAGTCCTGATTAGTGATAACCATTGTTATGAAACGTCGTGTCGGTTGGTTACTTAACTACCGCCGAACGATATATGTATTCAGTTGGCTGTAGTAAAAAAGGAGGTAATGTGTGAATAGTCATGATTGATAGCACTGTGGATACTTCTATGATTGTGCATGGTGATATTTCTAATAATGAATAAAGCATCTGATGTTCAAACATGATATATTTCTATTCTATTGTCCTGTTCCATGTTTTGCATATGATTTAGTTTGCTTAGTAGTACGTAGTACTTGAATTACATTCCGTAGGGAAAACAACTGACATTTGTGTTTTTTGTAATTTGGAAGGTTCGTATTTAATGAGAAACAAATATCTCAATAGTATATCACTATCCTTGTCATTGAATTCCACAAAGTCTATAATAAATGTCTTACCCTGGATTTTAATATGGACATCTTGAGTGTACCTTCCCTCGTTGAGCTTTTCTCCTATTATTGAATGTCCTTTTGGAAATTCTGGTTTTGATTTGAAGGAAACATAATGAAATCTTGATATAAACATTGTTATTTGCTAATAGCATTACTGCTGATGCTTTTTCTGATTCTTGTTCTGTTGTAGATTCTGAATCACTAGCTGATTTTTTATCATCTTTGAACATAACATCTCTAATTTCTCCAACTGATTGGTTAAGGGTTCTCAATTGTTTTTTGTGCTCTTCGACCATTCTTGTTAGTTCTTCAACATCTTTTAAAAGTAAATCTAATTTCTTAAATATAACAATTTGTTCATCATCACATTCAGAACTAGATTCTTTTCTTCTTGTTATCTTACCTTTGTGATGTGTATTTGAAGAACATTGATGGTCTTTCTTTTGCCATGGTAGAATTTTATATCCACTGTGTTTTCTGCCATATTCTTTTAGTTCCTTTTGAACTTGATCTCTTTCTTCTTTAAGTTCTTTTATCCTCTGTAAATATTTTCTTCTTGCCATTCTCCTTTCTTGTCTGGTCGCAGCATCCTTATAAGGATCTTTGTTTTGTTCTGCTTCTAATTTCTTCTGCACATATCTTAAAATTTGTTTTAACAAAGAAATGATAAAATCATCTTCATCATTATTATCATCAGAAGAATTATCAGAAGGAGAATAATATTTTATAGCCTTTTCTCTTTAATTACTATAAAGGTGCGATGAACTTGTTACTAAAGCAGTGACTCATATAAAGATATAGGGGCAGTGACTAATATTTAAAGAAGTCAGTGATTCCTTATTGAGAAGGAGCATATGATACACAATACATAATAAAAGCAGTGATTTAATATAAAAGGTAACAATTAAGATTTATTGAAGAGATCTATAAATATCTATTAATCGCCTATGTTAAGATGTGGATGAACAATGAAAAGGCAGCATAAATTAAAGAGCAACGATTTAGAGTTTAAAAGCAGCGATTAAAGTTTTTAAAAGCCAATAATTCATATTAAAAGCACTTGAAGTTAGTGAAGGCAGCGATCAACATAGAGGATTGATTAACAAAAGACATGTATATTAAGAAGGATCGCCACTTTTGATGGAGAGGTATGAGAAGATATAAATTCAGATTGATAACTGTGAGTAGAAAGGTGAGATAAGTAATAGGTGAAGTGGTGAATAAGAAGATCATTCAATGATAGATATATGAAAACAAATGATAAATCAATAATGAGGGAAAAAATATATAAGGAAGAGAGAGGAATGAAGTGAATAAGAAATATAGGAATATCATTCAGATTTGTGTAAAAATTTGATATCATTTCTTTATTAGCAGAATTGTGAAGTGGAGCAGATAAAAGTGAATATATATATATACTCATGTGTAAGTAATTTGAAAATACATCATATATCAGCAATCATTGGTATGAGAATTGTGAGGGATTAAAGTTATATCAGATAGACACATACAAATACAGAAGAGAAGTTCATGCAGATATGAAGAGGAATATATGATAGATCTATAGAGAAGATTATGGCAGACTTGTGAAAGTTGTGCATGTAGATTTGAGAAGGAGATTGATAGTGACAATTTATGAAGAACACATCATTTACAAGAAGAGTTTGAGAAGGCAAATTAGATATCTATCAACCATTGAAGAAACAACATTTAGGGTGGAACTTTGGTTTGGAAGTTGGTGCTTCCTTAAGGAGAGATTAGTGTCTCTTGCTAAGTAGTTGCTTAGTTGAGAGGGTTGGTGCCTACGAATAGAGGGGGTTGGTGTCTCGTGTGGGTTGGTGCTTACAAGGTTGTAAGAAGATTTTATATATAAGCAATATTGTTCTGTGGTTTTCTACCGTAAGGGTTTCCACGTAAATTTCATGTGTTATTGTGTTCTTCTCATGTGCATAATCATTGATGTTGAGTAAATGATTTTATTGTGATTGATAAAGTTTTAAATTGGTAAAAGTTGCATTATACTGATTCACCCTCACCTCTCCCCCTCTCCCACCCCCTCCTCTCAGTATAATTGTGTGCTCATCACCAACTTCCATTGTTGTCCCTTACAAATGTTTGGTGACAATATATTGAATAATAGAGTTAAGTCTTGCAGATTGGCGACAAGTATTCCCTTCACATGACTCACCAAGTATGACGTCGTGGTGACTACCAAAATGGCGATGCTGACCCTAAGTCACTGCGTTGGAATTAATAATCACCACCCAAACTTATTTGAACCTCCTTGTAAGTTCTATATGGCACGGTATCCTTGATTTGGCTGCGATCCTCATTTGCCAATGTATAAAGCTTTGACTCTGTTGCTGTATTAGAAGAGGAATTTGAAGACTATGCTGACATCTTTAGTTTAATATTTACACCAGATATCACAAAATTTATTAATTATATCAAAGCCAAGATTTGCTTCAGCAATATTGGACAAAATTGAAGAATATTTACTCTAACCACAGTATTACCTCAGCCAAGATTATAATTTTATGCCATGACTCCTATGTGGTTAGTACAAGTAACTATACAAGATTGTGAGCCAACGCTAATCCCAGCTAAACTGGCACAAAGGATAGAATGGGATATGGCTATGCCTGATTAGTTGGAAAGGATAATTTTAGATTTGTACAATTACCTTCTGATTGGGTTGAACTAGAATTCCCTTTACCAAGGGAATTGTTACCACCATTATCTTTCATGTGAAGAAAGGTATTAAAGCAAGCACTTGCACTTGTTAATGCCATGACGTCAGCTGCGTTAAGATCTGACAACAAGATGCACACATGTCCAAAAAGCAAGATCCCTATAGCCATTTACAAGTGTTAAGTGGATTGCTCTCATTTTTTGGACCCACTAAAGTGAAATTTTTTTTGTTACTAAAGATTTGTTCACGATAGAATGTCTTTACAACTATCTATGTCTTAGTACGTCAATAAAGTAGAATCTAGGTGTCATAACTCTATGGTCGGATTTCAAAATATAATGAAATATTTGAGATTAAAGATCAACGATGTTTGATATAAAGTTTTATTGGAAAGAGAAAAGGACAATGCATTGCTAGGTTGCTAGGAGATTGGTACTGGTACTAGTACAGGAAATGGGTATTGGTACCAATATGCCATTTAAAAAAAATAGGAGATGGGGGTACATGGAGATGCCATCATATATTCACATGTATATATATTTTGGAAAAATAAAAAAAGTGAAATTTCAAATAATTAAGTTTGAATTTTAGAGTTAAAACTAACAAGTTAAATTTTAAACTTAAATTTTAGAGTTAAATATAATTTAAATTTTAAAGTTCGAACTTATAACTTTATAAATTTAAGTTACATGGAAAAACATAAAAATTATCAACTTTAAGTTTTAAAGTTCAAACCTAAATTAATTTCTGAATCTTCTTTCCCTTCGGTTGGGCCTTTTGTTCCTCATTGTGAACACTAAAGGGTGTGAGTGCTCTAGATCACATGCTTCAATAACAAGATTCCAATTAACGTCTTAGTTAGAATAAGCACCCTATTGTTTTCGGTAGCCCATTGATCATCAAGCAGCCACAATGAGTCAACTTTTTGTGATCATCCCAACAAATTCTCTCATGATCCTCCTAAGGAAGGAGGTCATGGTTGATAGGGTTAGATAAATAGGTAGAGTAAAATGGCTTGCAAATGTGGAGTTGATAGGTATTACTTGCCAATGAAGTTGATAGGTATGATTTGTTGTGACAGTCCATTGATCTCAAAACTTGAACGCAACTTTCCACTTAGAGTGGAAATAAATCATAATCCTTTGTGGCTTTTGATAGTTGTGATTTTAAGGTTTTTAGTGTTTAGGGCTTTTTTAAAGAGAAATGCATTGAGACATCCCTTATCCTAGGAGACATCCTCGTACCCGTCTCCAGTACCAGAGATGGGTCCTAGACGTAGAGATGCATCCCAAGGGTGGGAGATGCATCTCCTTGCAACTATGATACATCGCCACTAGAATCTCCAAATTATTCAAATGGTTCAAATTTAGATACAAAGATAAATGCTAATGATGTGAAATAGTTATTTTTGACTATTTTCCATTTTTGATTCATATTTATTTCTATTTTCCATTTTTGATTCATATTTATTTTTTAGCAAAGATGAGAGCCTATTTAGACAAAATGTATCTATTTAATTGTCTTAGTATTGGTTGTCTTAAAGTTTAGGAGATAGGGATAAGACTTTTTTTAAATGTAGCTTTAAAACATTATTGTACTATTATTTTTTCCTAGAAGCTTTTTAATAAAGAAGATCCGTTTTTAACTTTGTGTGGCATCTATTGTCTATCCTTTGGAGTAGCTTTGTATGCTTCTAGGTTATTGTTCTGTTTCAATCTCATGCTTTATTCATTGTTGTTATTGATGTTGTTTTCTTTGTCTAAATCCAATATTTTTGTTAATATAAATTTGCTAATCTCTACTCAAATTAGCAGATTGTATTGTTGTTTAGTTGCATAATATAATTTGTGGTGAGATAAAGTACTTTCAGTCTTGTGTGCCCCTGCCTCAGACATAAAAATAATAGGTCTAGATTGTTTTACAGTATTTTGGTTACATGCAAAAACCCGAGAAGATGAATTGTATAGTGTGCATAAGTAGCAATCAAGTTTATTTGTTTTAAATTTTAGGAGTAGATTAGATTAAGGAGTTTCCCCTACAAATTTGAAGAGAAATTTTCTCCACAAATTGTTCTGTTTTGTGCTGTCATGAAAGTGACCAATTAAAATGCTAACACAATGCAATGCCAAACCTCTACCCCAATGCTTATATTTATAGGATATTGGCCATCTAGGAAACCACTCGTGGTTTTCTCAAAACCATGGGCTTGCAAAGGGGGACTCTTAAGTCATGGTCAAAAAGACCATTCAAACCCAAGTGTCACCTTTCATACATACAAGTGTAACTCCCACCATTTGACCCACCATTTGACTCATCAGCTAGTCAAACTAGGTGCTGCATTTGGAAAGTGTAACTCTTCTTCCAACATTCTCTTAGACACTATCTAGAATAGAATTGAAAGATGCTTTTCTTAGTCCACTATGTAACCCCATATCAATGCTTTGCTACACCTGTCATAATACAAATGCCAAGTAATGTGGTGTGTCATCGAATGAATCTTGAGATTCCTTCCAAGTGTGGTGCCTCATTACATGGGTCAATTTTACAACACAATGTATCAATTTAATATTACAAGGACTTGCAAGGTGTACAACCCAGTCCTATCACTGGAGATGTTCTTGTCATTAAAACATGTTTTCCGGGTGTGGAAGTATCTGATGGAACATTGCTGAAAACTACTTTTTGGATGAGTTTATTTGATTGTTTAACACACGGAAATAAATAGATGTAGAATAATATAACATCTAATGTTGTTGTAGTTTTCAAGTTAATGCCAAGTGGTGCCAATGTTAAAGCTGAAATGACCTGGATTATGCATCCTCTATCAGTTTTTACTTTTAGTGAAGGAAGTTGTCACTAAGGGAATATTATATTCAGTTCCTCCTCTTTCCATTGATTCACCAAGTTAATCTTAAGGACAGATGTTGGGGTATATTGCTTTATGTTTTTCCCCTAAGATATTTCACATCTATACAAATAAAATATTGTAAATATAGATAGTTCTTTGAGTTTGAATATCCACATGTCGTCTCTAGTTATTTAGTTGCATGATTGCATGTGACCATCTAGGTATGGAGTTCATTAAGATACTTAGTTGAATCTCCCTATTTTTAAATATGACTAGTTGTCATTTGTTGTTACTCCCACTCTCACTTTCACTTCTATCTTATTGTTGTGTAAACAGGTGGAAATGCACATGAAGTAATGAGTTTGTTGAAGATTTTGACATAATAGTATTAGCTATTTCTGTGTCAATATATTTCTTTTGTGTGCATGTTTAGTGTGGAAGGTTGTCTTGATCAAGGAGGATCCTAGTATATCTGATGAGCCTTATCAGATTTTAAAAGTTTGATATTTCCGAGATAATTTATTTTAGAAGCCTTTTATATACTTGTGTTGTGGTTTTTATTTGTACTATATTTTAGGCTTTGGCTGATATCATTTTTGTTTTTATTTGTTATCATTCAGCTTCCACTTCCTTACTTAAAAACAGGATATTTGACTGCTCCTCCAGCGGGGAATTCATTGGCACCTCATTGTGACTGGAAACGATCCCAATTTGTTCTTGATCATGAAGGTCTTTACCAGGTCAGTTTTGTGAACCCTGATCAAGCTTAAGTGATTATTCTGCACTAATTATGAATCATGTTTACTTGTGGCATGTCTTAACAAGCATGTAGAATTTAATCATTCTTCATAGAGAAAAATCCAGGGTATTATTGTTTTAAATTTTGCAAGAGTATGCATAATGTATGCTAAAAGGGGGAAGATCAATGTGCAGTGTATGCCTTGTAGAGATGACTGAAAGTTGTGTATGCTAAATATTGTTGTATCAAGTACCTCCAGATATATATGAGAATGCAATCATTGGTGTTTCTGTTTATGTGTCTATCTCAATTATGGTCAATTGTTTCCGTTTGTCATATCTCAGCTTCCATTGAGCATCAACCAACATAACAGCTATTTGGCCCCTGAAAATATTCTACTGTCAAATTATGGGATGGACTAAGCATTTGAAAGCAAATGCTAGATATGATGTGCTAGCGTGTTTTCTAAATTATAATAGATGGATTGACATATTTATGTAACGATTCTTATTTCATGAAAAATCATTGTCAGTGGACTCATTTTACATTTATAATTAGCAAATCATAAAGCAAGGTGAATAACTCTGTTTTTCTAGTCACATTTCTCAAGGCAAACACAGACACAATGTTCCAACGTTTTTGAGCCTGTTTAGGCTTTAGTTTTATAATGCTCTTAATATCACAGTGGAACATCACTTATACAGCAATAATGAGGCATTGGGTTTTTGTAATGTCCCTTTTGGGTAAGCAAGAGAAAATAAAGAGATTTTTTTTTTTTTTAATCATGTTGATTTTTGGTTCTCAAGATGGAGGTTAAATAATATTTATCATGATTTTGGCTAAAGTCAAAATATTTTTATATATTTTATTTGGGGCTAGGTGACCCCTTTGGGAGTTATAAGGAGGGCAAAAGAAAAAAAAAATTTGAATCACAAGTTTGGCGCCAAAAGGAGAAACTAAAAATAAAATTAAAAGCAAATTTGAAATAAGAAGTTGGTGCCCAAGTTGGGTTGGCCAAGTTGGAGGGATAAGGGTTGATGGATATATATACAAACTTCATTTGGAGGTTTTAATATCATCGTGGATTCTTCTTCTTTTCTGACCAGCAATTGTTGCAGCCATTCCAAGAACGAAAACCCTTGTGAATAGTAGAGGAGTTGGACGAAATCTCTTCAATGGAGGACTTCATGACGGAGTTTCACTTGTGCTTCAATGGAGTTTTATATTAGATCTTCATGCTCAGATTTTCATATCAGCCTAGGCGACTTGAGGAAGGCAGTTTTGGTGTTGTTGTGACCTAGGGTTTCATCCTAGGGTGGAGCGCCCAAGTTGCAAGAGGAGCACCTTGTTTTGGAGGGGCAAAATTGGCAAGTTTGGAAGGTTTTGGCAAGTTTCCAAGGGTTGCAAACCCTACATTCAGACCAGCAGACCAGTAGACCCTTGTGGTATGGTTTTGAGGACATTTCTATCATATATTTGCATTTATCTTTGCATTTGTGTGAGCTGGAGCAGTTCTCCCAGCAAGGGTTAGGTTAGATCATCATTTCATTTCATGTTTTAGATTGTAAGTGGGGTTTCTTCATATTAGCAAGCTACTGTACATTGTTGGGCATGTTTAGAGCTCATTTTTGTGGTGGATTTGCATTCATATTAGGTCTGAATTTGTAGCAGCAAACTGAACAATTGTCAATCATAATTGTGGCATGTTTGGATGGACATTTTGGTGTTTAATTTCGCTGGTTACACTCATGTTTATGGTTAGATAAGTCTGCTATGATATTTGATGCAGTTGGGAAGAATATTTGTTGTTGTTAGTGCATGTTTGAAATCAGAAAATTACATTAGTAGTTAGGGTTTTTAGTAGAAATCTCAGAGTACAAAAATTAGGACAGAAGTTTGTTTTTTAAAAATCAGAAAATTGCAAATATCCTAGTTGGGATATTTCAGTGGTATCAGAGCTTGGATCCTGCTAGCCTGGAGGGTTTGGAAAAGGATTTGACCTATTCTTATGCAGTTATGAATCATGAGTTCTGAGGCTGTTGATGATGTAATGGTTGCTTATGAAGGGTACCTTGCACTTCCACAAGAGGTTAGAAATGATCTCTCCTTCGGTTGCTATATGGAGTTTTGGAGGGACAAGAGCAAGCAAAAGAGGAAATCAAAGAAGCATGAGCTGCCAAGTGTTGAGGGCGTCTTGCCAGAATTTATGCTGTCACAACAAAGATTAGCTCGTAGCTTGCAACAGTTTGTAGACTCCCTATCAAGACAATCTAGGCACTATAGCAACTCATCCACATATACAAATGAAATATCCAAAAATCTCTATGATGAGTTTGACAAGGGTACTGATTGGGAGAGTGGTAAATCAGTAGTCATTGATCATCCTATAGGTGAACAAGGTTCTAGAACAACCCTTGAAGAAAAGCATGTTGAAATTGTCCAAGTGATAAATGAAGAATTGCTTGCTTGTAATCAACCACATGAAGGTATGGGTACTACTAATGATCCATCTCTTGAGCATAGCATTACCGCATTATCTCTACATCATAGTGGCAAGGAATGTGATGAGAAAAATGACTTGGGTAGATTGGATCATAGCCATTTTGCATGGCATGATAGAGATGTTCAATTTAGGGTTGAGAAATATGATGTGGAAGAATGTGTGGAAAAGAACATTATTTTCAAGGAGCTGGCTTGTTATGATGCAACTCTAGCTTCAAAACAAAAATTAGATTAAGATGTCAAATTGGAAAAACAGTCATCTATGGCTGTCACACTTATGAGGTGGTTTTCATATGAAATTGTAGATTTCAGTTATGAGATGGATGATTGAAATATGCTAACCAATTTTTTCGAAGGAATTACACAACATAAACCAGCAATATGCAACTGGATTAGCGTTAGCATCAAACTGAAAACCAAGCTTAAAGGAACTCGATGCCAAGAATGCACACTCAATCCAAATGATGGAAAGGTGTTGTCATATGGCGGAGAAATTAAAGAACTGTACTTGAAAGAAACTACTCAACGTCAAGAATGTGCACTCAAGATCCCACAGAGGGTGAGGTGCTAACATATGACGGAGTGTTTAATTGAAAACTAGAAATTAATAGGCGGATAACCAGCCATGAAGCTATTACAAACTATTTCATCCGCTGCGGTGGGCATCCACAGAATAGTGGGGATTCACCACTTGAAAGTGGGTACAATGATATAACAAGTTCTTTCTCCACACTGGTGGTAAACCATCCAGGGGTAATTAATAAGAAATAAAACAAGTAGTTGCAGCAATAACATGGGTTGGTTTAGTACTACTAAATCACAACCTTACAATTCAAATGACTGCAAAAACAAGTATTACAATGATAGAGGAATAAGACTAGAAGAGAAGAATGAATTCTTTGATGTTCCTTTTCCTCTCCAATGATAGAATTATGACCAAAACAGAAAATATATGAATCTGATATAAAAACAGAGTTCTGGAATTCTTAATCAGCAACTATGAAAACCAATGAAATATTCATAACTCACTCAAAATACCTCCGTTTTGTGTGAAACGAAAACCAATGAGCTGCTAGAAGATAGGTGCCCAACATCAGATGAAGAAACACCAACAAAAACTCATAATTTAATTCTTACACGAATCCCAATGCAGCAAGAATGGTACGGCCTTCATGAGGGGCGATTTTGACAAGTAAAAATCAACAACTCAAAATTAAAATCTGAAACTCTCCAAAGATGGTCGCCTTGGGTGTAGGAATGGATTGGAAAAGTACCCACAAGCAAATTAAATTCACACAAAAAGCTGTATGCAAAAACCACTTTCAGCTGTGATTGCATCAGCAACTTCAAAACTGGAAATATCATTAAAAACTTCAACTGTTGAGCTCAATTTGCTAGTCTAGATGAGAAGCAGCAATGAAAACCAACTAGGTGTTGTATTTCAAAGACGAAATTGGATTGAAACTAGGAGGTAAGCATCCCTCGAAGTTAAAACCAAGTTGTCATTTCGACAGCATAACATTAGCATAAATTCATGGATGAGAAAAGCTGGAACAAGGCATTCATTTTATAGAAGAATAGAAGACTTCAATTTCCCAAGAAGGTACGCCAAGAGTCACCAATGACTTCAAATTTCCAAAAATCTTCTAACTTCTCAATATGGCGTCCACTTTATCAAGGCACATTAAAACTTTATTTTAAAATAATATCTCCAAGGAAAAGGCGTCAACTTTTCCCAAGGCATTAAAGACTTAATAATATTTAATTCTTATGAAGGCATCCCCCTTCAAGACCACCTTTTAAGAACATAAAGTTATTTCCCTAGGCCAAGGGGGTCAACTGCAAATTATAACATTAATGCCTTTATTCATGAAATTCACCAATATAAAGTTTTCAGAAGCCAAAACTTGAACTCATTTAATTGCTCCAACTGAAAATGAAGACCTGAGGACTGAAAATTGCATACTGCCAAAAATAGAATTTACTATAAATAGTAAACTCCCTAAAATGCCATAGAACCTCCGAAGAAGGAAACCTTGATTTTACCTCAAACAAGCCTACGGGTCTCTGGAAATAGGCTAAAACCAAATGAAGAGCTAATGGCCAAAATGGGCACATTACAATGATACAACTTTTGGAACAGCCAATGAGGGTATGCATGAAAATATGTTCATGGGACAAAGCTACATACAAGGTATGTCATTCCCTAGTAAGTTCGATGGTCCTTGTTTCATGCATATGATCACATTTGATGACTACCTATTGGAGTTGTATGAGAAACATTTTGTTGAAGAGTTGATCATAAAGACTAAGGGATGGCTTAGTAAGAAGATCCTACAGTTTGATAATGTGTGGTTTGTCATGAATATTACACCATGGAGTTGGTCTGAAACTATGGGACTCACATACAAGGATGAACCAATGATGTTGAGAGCTAGTGATAAGAATGCACCACCTAAAGAAGATGAAGTTGCTCTCACATGCTTTTAGCAGGATGAGGATTCACTTCTTACATCAACCAATAAGGAGTACATGTGTCTTCATAATGACCACAAGAAAGAAGGGCATGCTGTCAGAGAATGTGCCAAATCAGTGATGATTGATCAAATTGATTGATCAGATTTATGAAGGTGATGTTGAAGACAAATCAAAAATGTTGCATGGAGATTTTGGGTCTCATAAGTCACATCACTTGGAAGGGCAATTGAAGGTGAATGATAGTCAGATTGTGGTAGTCCTAACTCACTTTGATGATATTCGTAAGATGATGGCAGATTTGTGTTGGAAGTGTGGGAGTTAATGGTGACTCCCCAACACCCCTAAGAACAGTTGCTAGACCAAAATATCTTCCACAAGAGAGAAAATGGAAAAAATACTTGTTTCAACAATGCAATATTGAATAATGGTTGACTATTGGTTGAATATACAAATGTACATGAGATGCCTTGCTTATAAAGGCAAGGTGAGACATAGGATTAGACAAGATCATGACAAGTGTCTAATCCTATAACATGAGACAACTAACAATCTAACTACCTAGGAATCAAGCATTAAAGCTAGATAAGATAAGTTCTAGAAAAGCCAACTAAGACTTCTAGAAGGAATCTTATATCCTAAGTAAACTTAACATGTGAATATGTCCCCTAAATACCTAGTGAGTAAATTAGCTAGGTACAAGACATTTATTCACATCGACACCCCCCCTTAAGTGCAACTTGGGGAGAAGATTATAATGCAAACCATGCAAAGATGAAGATGAAGATGAAGATGGGTCCTGGCTACTAGGCCATGTTAGGTACCCATTTACAATGTAAATGTAAATGCAATGTAATCTCTCACAAATGGAGAAAAGAAGAAAACCTTGTGGGACAAAACTCCTCTCCAAAAAAGAGAAAAGAAACAAAACATGATGTATGGAGGACTCAATGATACCCCTCAAGAACTACATCCATCATGTATATACAATCATTGACCCCCCCATAAGAGGGAAAAGAGAGATAAGATATCCCCCCCACAATGTGTAATCACTTGCAAATACGGTTAATGTCTGAAGAAAAAACATAGTCCAATGCCTACAAACAATGTTTCTCCCCTTGGGAAGAAGATACACCAAGTACAAATGCAAGAATGCTTCCCATTCTGGATAGGAATTGATAGGAAGAGGAATCCATATGAATGAAGATTGTGTCTTTGAAATCTGCTCATATGTTGCCAAGTTCTTGGATGACAATGATGATGCCACAATCCAATTAGGTACATGCCCAATCACAACAAACTGTGACAAACTAGGAACAAGTGGAAACTGATTTTGAACAAACTTTGAGGACAAACATGAAGTGACAATAGTTGATCCATGACTATCATCAAATAGGAGAGATAAACCCTCAAATTGGTCTTCCAAATCTTAAATGTGAGACTCCACAAACAATGAAGCAATGTTTGATAAATAGGAATCCCAATCAGGAAGACAAACATATACCTGTTGTAATGAATCACTAGAAGTACTCAATGAATCATCAACAAAAGATGAATGTGTGATCTCAATTGGAGAAGTAGGAGTTGTAGGAGAAGTCTCTGGATCATCAAGACGCTCAAATCTGCATCATATTCAAACTCCTCTAAGGTGTCATCATCATAGGGTATGTTGTCAACATCATCAAGTGGAATGAGGCAATCTAAAGTAGTATCATCTAGGAATGGAGGCTTGTATGGATCTCGAAATATCTCCCAAACTTTGGTCCAAACTGTGCGTGGGCATGAGATGTCTAAGAATATCTTATGATAGCTTTCTCTGAGGATGCTTGCACTGAAAGTAGAACCAATCAATCCTATGATATGATCATTCTTATTACGCAAAACATATTTCTTATATGTTGTTTCTGGCTCAGGAATGAGTCCATAAAGATGCGGCAAAATTTTAGCCACTTACAATGTGTTATTATGCTTTTTTGCCATGACTCATAATTATCCCTAGTTAGAACTATTATAGAAGGATGAGATGCATAACCCATGATTACAATGATAATACACTTCTCAAATGACAATATCTAAGATCAACATATGAAATATAGTTGAAATGAAGTACAATGATCAAAACAACACCCTCCCAACTGCCAAAATATCCAAGTACCCTCCGGTATACCCATCGGGCAAAAATTGAAATCACAATGTACTTGGGACAAAAACAGGAAAAAGTGCATGGATGGTTGGATAGAGCTCCTCAATACCTTTCCAACGCCGCAGGAATTGCAAAAATTGGATTGTGGCAAAAAGTTATGAGCTCAAGAGCCAAAAATCAAGATTTGACTTCAATCAACAAAAAATGCCATCAAACAACAAAATGGTTGCACCACTAGAAAATTGGGATTGCTAGCTTTTTGACAATATTTCGTTTGAAAATTATTGCCACTTGGGGTAAAATTTATGAAAATTTGAAAAAAAGCCCTGTTTTGGGCACTTGGGGCAAACTAAACAGCGGCAAAATTGTAGCACTTGAGGCAAAAACATTTTGGCCCTTGGTCATTCATATGATTGTAGGTGAGCTGGGCAATTAAATAAAAACACCGCCACTTCCCAAGCAGCGGGTGGCAGGTGAGTGGGTGGTGTGATAACCCACGCCGCCAACACAAAAACCCCCACACAAAACAATAGACCGTTGACTTTTTGGCAATTATATGGTTGGCTAAAACCAACTTTTAATACATTAAAACAAACATTGGCAACGATTGTGACTGCTATATGCCAAGCGCTAAGCGCTTTACAAATGCTGTCAGCCAAAGGACTTTAGGAACAAAGTTTTTTATATTTTATAAAAAAAACTTTTAATGAAAGCCTGCAGTATAAGGTCAAACCCGCACCCGACAATTGACAAGACAGTGACTATGATGTTGACAGAGCTGACAAGCTGTCAGGTCGGCTTGAACAAAAACTTTGTTTAAAAAGAGCTTTTAATATAAAATAGCCGATTAATGAAGGAGATGGTACTGACAGACAAAGGACAGATTAGATGGCGATGCAGAAGATTATGCAGACATACCCGATAGTGATGCCAACTGGTACTTAGGAAATATGCTAATAAAGATGCCGATTCTTAGAATATACCGCTCGGGATATTTAATAAAAAATATTTGCCCCAAATGTTTTAATAAGTTAGCCCAGAAACTATTCAAAAATTTGCTCGATAAAATACAATTTTTTTGGCTTGAAAAAATAATAAAACTATGGAATTTTTTTTAATATTTGTTTCTGTGAAATAGATGATGACCTGGGGGTTGTGTGGCCTGCCCAAGCAAATTTTTTTTGCTTCAAAAACAACTTTACCAAAAATGGACGAATTTATAGTCAAAATTCGTTTGATCAGCTTCTAGAACACAATGGTGATGCCGATCTAGGTCCAAGCCCTAGAAGAGGTTAGAGTAGTTGAGCATACACTTAGTGGATCAACCACTAGTGTCAAATGTTCACATGAAGAGGGAGTCATAAGTGATTCAGTTTGTGGTGATTCATTGGTCTTTCTTGAAGACGAAGAGTTTGTTAATGACGAAGTGCAACCTCATCATCACATTGATTCCTTGGTAGCATTGGAGGCTGCCCTATTTCATAAATTGGTGATGCATGCCATAGAGACACATGCCTTTGATGGACATACTTTGGAGGTGAAGCTGATCTATGACACAAGTTATGGAGGTAATGCTATAATGTTTGGTTTTGAGTTACTAATGCTTGTGTTCCAGTTGGACTATGTCATAGGGATTGAAAGAAAGCATGAAGATCTTGGTAGGTTCCTGCCCTTGTTTACGAGGATTCACTCCATTCTCTATTAAGGGATGACTGTTCTACCTTATGGCACATGGAAATCTTGCAGGCTACTTGGTGGACAACAGCTGTTTGGGTGTTTTGGAGAGGGTTGGATCATCTTTTCATCATGGGTGAATGTTGTATGGATGATACTCTATCATCATATGACATTGGCAATGATATTTGCACTCACTTGGGTTTGATTTTCAGTTGGGAGGTTGCTGTTCTGATTGATATCAGCAACATAGGAGGGGTTGATATGTTCTATGCACCTACAAGGGGCATCTTGCACATTCATGGGGAATCCTTCAAAGTTGGAGAGTTGGTTGATGTTGATAGTTCCTTGAGGTACATCTATCTCCTCAATTTTGCTAAATGTAGGATCCAGGTGGTGGTATGATGATATAGGATCTAGGTGGTGGTATGCTTGTCATTGCTTGAGGGCAAGCAATTTCGGGAAGGGAGGATTGTAATGTTCCTTTTGGGCAAGCAAGAGAAAATAAAGAGATTTTTTTTTTTTTTTATAATTATTTTGATTTTTGGTCATTAAAGAGGAGGTTAAATAATATTTATCAAGATTTTTGGTGAAGTCAAAATATTTTTATATATTTTATTTGGGGCTAGGCGACCCCTTTGGGAGTTATAAGGAGGGCAAAAATAAAAAATAAAAAAAAATAATATAGTTTTGAATCACAAGTTTGGCACCAAAAGGAGAAATTAAAAATAAAATTAAAAGCGAATTTGAAATAAGAAGTTGGCGCCCAAGTTGGGTCGGCCAAGTTGGCTCGACCAAGTTGGAGTGATAAGGGTTGATGGATATATATACAAGGTTCATTTGGAGGTTTTAATCTCATCGTGGATTATTCTTCTTTTTTGACCATCAATTATTGCAGCCATTCCAAGGATGAAAACCCTTGTGAATAGTAGAGTTGGACGAAAACCTAGCTCTTCAATGGAGCATTACATGACAGAGGTTCACTTGCGCTTCAATGGAGTTCTATGTTAGATCTTCATGCTCAGATTTTCATATCAGCCTAGGCAACTTGAGGAAGGCTTGAGGAAGGCAGTTTTGGTGTTGTTGTGACCTAGGGTTTAATCCTAGGGTGGAGCGCCCAAGTTGCAAGAGGAGTGCCTTGTTTTGGAGGGGAAGAATTCGCAAGTTTGGAAGGTTTTGGCAAGTTTCCAAGGGTTGCAAACCCTACATTCAGACCAGCAGGCCAACACACCCTTGTGGTAGGGTTTTGAGGACATTTTTATCATGTATTTGCATTTATCTTTGTATTTGTGTGAAATGGAGCAGTTCGCCCAGCTAGGGTTAGGGTAGATCATCATTTCATTTCATGTTTTGGATTGTAAGTGGGGTTTCTTCATATCAGCAAGCTACTGTACATTGCCGGGCATGTTTAGAGCCCGTTTTTGTGGTGGATTTGCTTTCATATTAGGTCTGAATTTGTAGCAGCAAACTGAACAATTGTAAATCAGAATTGTGGCATGTTTGGATGGACATTTTGGTGTTTAATTTCGCTGGTTACATTCATGTTTGTGGTTAGATAAATTTGCTATGATATTTGATGCAATTGGGAAGAATATTTGTTGCTGTTAATGCATGTTTGAAATCATAAAATTACATCAGCAGTTAGGGTTTTTAGCAGAAATTTTAGAGTACAGAAATTAGGGCAGAAGTTTGTGTTTTAAAAAATTCAGAAAATTGCAAATATCCTAGTTGGGATATTTGAGTTTCAGTAGGGAAAACATTGGCAGTTAACAAAAAAGAGATAATATAAAAAAAAAATTAGCAAATGCTGGAGTGTAATTGTTATAGTTACTTGGGTTTAAAATGGAGGAAACATGTTAAACCTTGTAGTGAAGAGCTTCTAGAAAAGCTGTGTTTTGGGTTATCATCAACGTTTCAGATCACACTTTTTGATCCATCATTAGGATGAAAGCAAACGGTAATAGGATTGCAGCAATAGTTCTATAGAAAGTGTGTATGAGATGCTGAGGAAGACAAGTTTATTATGCTCTAGAATGAAATATTAAAAATTGAATTAATTAAAGTAAACAGTAACAATTAAAACTAATAATAATTATAAATTCAAAATATTACCGTGTTGGTAAACAGATTTGTCATTGCATATTTCAAAGTGATTGCATTGACAAATATTCCAATAGTTGGATAAGTTGTTACTGGACTAACAACTTTCCTCTGCATTTGAGAGGGGCAACTCCTTTGTATGATAGTGGTTTTTAGGGTTTTTGTGTACTTTTAATCAAAAAGTACATAAAGGAAAAGGGAAAACAAAAGAAAGTTGAATAATAGAAACCCTAATGGTGAACATGTGAATACCAACTAGGACTTCACAAGGTATGACAAATTACAAAGGGGTTTCACCACATAGCATGTTTTGATATGTAACAATAACGAAAGAAGTGTAACAAATCTCAACATACGAGGAGACAAGTTGGTTCAATGCATTCAAACCAAGATACCAAGTTATGAGTGCGTTCATTACATCAATTGCACAATTTAACAATGGTTTGCACAGGTGCATAGAGGGATTACTGATTTAACAAATGAGAAATCGATAATAATAACATAGGAACACATTTAGAACATACAAACCAAAATCATTCTTCATTATCTTTATGAAATTATACAATTCTAAAAACCCTTTCTGTACGAAGTGAAAACACAAGAGCCATTAGAAGTCTCTTTGAAAATTTGTCTGAGGTTTTCTCCTCTGGAAAAGGTCTCTTTACATTTGAAATAGCCTTGTATTATAGACTTCATTGGATAACCACGTTACAACTACCTAGTAACTACCTCAACTACCTTTTAAAATATTTGAGAAAATAAAGTAAAATAAACTTTATTTTTGCTAAGTTTTGCTCAACTTTTTTCAGAGATTTTCTAACTTTTGATTACAATAAGTGACATAATCCACTTTTACAAAAAGACAATTTGAAACTCATAACTTTGAAAGAAAGGCCAAGATTTTGGTTGTTGAGGTAGGCACTATGTTTCCTTCACTTAAAATATAAATTGAATGCAACATCATAAGCAATATCTTCGTTGAAACTTTGATTCTCTTACATGATTCCCTCCCATAAAAATTCTCAATGTCTTTGTTTGGAATAAGCTGGAAATTGTTTTATTGCTACCTTGTTTTCATTTGGCGCTACATTTCTGTGAACAAAATTGAATCTTTTTTCACTACATACCTATATATGAGCACGGTCTTGATTAATAATATATGGAAATTGCCATCCATCTTTCTCAATTCCTTCATAGGCATTAGTATCTCTATCCATAAAAAATAATAATAAAAACATGATATGGCTGCCATTCTTCTCAAAATTCTCCATTGCAACCTCAATAATTGGGCCAAACAATGACAAATGTGGAATAGTCTACTGGTATCATGATAATTCTTCTTCAAACCTATAGCATGGTTGATGATCTCCATAAGAGTTGAACATAGAATAGTCATGTGTCAATGCATTACTAAACTAAAATAAGAGATTAGATCAACCTCATCAAAGAGAGAAAATATGCCCAATGGTAGAAATAGCTTGTTCATAGGAATTTGGAATGTCCCTGATTACATTAAGGTTTGTCCTCTAATATGCATCCTATATTTTTTTTGGTTTTCAGATGTGTTCATAGTTTTGAGATGTGCAATATAGATAAATAACAACATAGTTGCCAGAAGACTGGTATTGGCATTGGTACGGGAGATTGGTACCGGTACCAATACGTCTATTTCTGAAAATAGGAGACAGGGGTACTTGGAGACGGCATTTTTTTTAATATAATTTAATAATTTAAAGTTTAAACACACAAATATGAAAGAGTCAAAGAGTTCATACTACAAGTACATATTTGATATTACACATTGAAATTTAGAAATGTCGATTCATTTTTTTTCTTTTCATATGGAAACTTGCCGAAATGTAGGGTTTTTTATGTTTTTTTAAATGAAAATTTGAGGAGACGTCTTCGACAAGTTTCCGATACGGGGAAACTGGTACGGGTATCCGAGACACATCCTAGGGGCCGGAGACGCGTCTCCGTGCAACTATGAATAACAACAATAACAACTAATACAAATATTTGCAATGCAATGGCTGAAAACTTAACTTCTTAGAAATACCCACAAACTGAAATATATTCAGATTTATTACAGAAGTAGTACAGTCCTTAAAATAGTGTTTAAACAATATCCAAATGACTATAACACTCTTAGTATTGCATTTTTGACATACCCACTAATTGCTGTGTGGAAAAAATCTAAAACTGGACTATGACCAGCAACCCTGGAACTTGGTAAATGTTCGCAAACTCCCTCTAAACACTGCTGTTCACTTCCAAAATGGTTGCTGAGTAATCTCCAACCCTAGGTGCCTCAAACCCTAGCAATTTCTTGCCCAAAACTTAGGTGATTCAGCCACCAACTCCCACACCCCTCCTTGGATGGTATGGTCTGCCTTGGGAATGGTGTGGCCTTAAACAAGAGGTTTAAATATGATATTTGTGCCTTTCAATTTGCTGCTCAAAACTTTAAAATCTGCTTCTCAAAATTTGTCTTGAAACCCCAATCAGGACATATCAAAATCTGAAAACAATAAGCAACCTGTATGATTAGGTTCTCCATATGCGCAAACCATAATTCTTCTTGAAAACCTTCAATTTAAGGTATTGTAATTTAAGTTAATGTGATACCAAAGATGCCATGTCATGATATCGTAAGCCTCCATAAATGCTTCTTGCAACTATAACCTCTAACAAAAGTCAAATTCTGTTATGCTTTGATAGACATCAATATCCTATTTCATCACTCCATTTTGGCACAGAAGGATGCTGAAAAAGCTCTCATGTTGGCGCACGTAGGTATGATGTTGGTAAGAGCTGTGGAATTCTGCTTTATAGGTAATGCTTGCACTTGCTTGAAAATCTTTAAGCTTTTTTCAACAAATCCATATGTGCTTATTGCATCCCATAAGACAACATATCATCGAGTCATTCTGTCAAACAGTTCACGTGCCTATGAATGAATCACGTCTTTCTTCACTGTAGATTTCTGTGTTGAACTGCTCATAAATTGCTTAGAATTTCTTTAAAACTTTTCTGTATTTTATACTTATATTGTTCTACTTTTCGAAACATTTTAAATTTTGAAATGCTGTTGAAAAATGAAAAAGATATCATAGTTTTATTGTGACTGATTATTGGTAGTTGTAGAAACATTTCTCTTTATTAATGCTCAAAAACCATAAGGTTAGAAAGTTAGAAAATCTGAGCATATGAGCACTACTTCACTAATGCTCAAAAATCATAAGGTTAGAAAGTTAGAAAAGTTGAGCATGTGAGCATATGAGGTTAGAAAGTTAGAAATTCTGAGCATGTGAGCATGTCTTCTTTAATGCTCAAGAACAAACAAGTAAGAAAAGTTGAGCACATGAGGGTAGGTTAGAAATTAGAGAAAAAGTGCGCAACTAAAGCCCAAATTCTAACTTGCTTAGTTTTTGGCAACCTCACAACCTCTCCACTAGTCATTTATTTCTTTTGGTCGATCTAACTTGCTTTTGGCTCGTCAACCTTCTAACTCGCTCATAAAACCATGCATTTTGAAAATATTTAATCTTGTGAGCACATTAGCAAACTCCTTGATAGACTCCGAAGGTTGTGAGTGATAAAGAAGCATAACTTTTGATTGGATCAACGCTTTTTGACTAAATCTTGCCAGGTAAAAAATATCATTACGATCAAAATCCAAAAATATAATTTTATTTCAGCTGAATAAAACCTTTAATTTAATAGTTTCCATAATTTGGCCGTAAGAAAATTTGAAGTTTTAATATCTTGGAAATCGGGAGGTGGGTTGACGCGAAAACTGGCCACATTATCAATAATGATATTAGGAACCTCCCTGCCAAACCATTTTTCCAATATCTCAAACCAAAAGACGTTCTAATCTAAAAACTTGCCCCATTAGGTGAAATGAAGTCATAAACACGTTTGTAAAAGGATTTTGGACCAGCTCTTAAGGATTTTCAAATTTAATTGTTTTCTGTGATTTTCTGCATTGTGTGACTGCTTCTAGGACTTCAGATGAAATGGAAGATGTTCTTCAAGTTGCCAAACCTTTCCACATGAATTCAATCAACTATGATACTCCAAAGATGGATAAGAGTAATGAATAGCATATCAAACATGTGATACTATTAGTTTGCAATTGGAATCGGCTCAAGAAAGGTGTCAAAATGATGCTAACCTACCAATAATAAAATTTGAACAAGGACAATGAAGCAATGCCCAGAGCATCCAAGCCTCAAGGTCAAGAAAGAAGGTTGAAATGTGAGATGAAAAGAAGCAATAGGATATGATTCAAATAGGAAAAACACATGAATGAAGATAATTAAAGAGAACTAAAGAAACTCAAGGAAATGAAGAATAAAGAGTAGAAAATATTGGAATGAAGCAAGATGCTAAAGCCAAGGGGTGGAACGAGAGGGTGTGTATTGAGTGTGAATATTGACATAAAAAAACCAAAAAAGGATGGTGGTAGGGAGAACAAGAGGCCAAGGGTGAAGAGAGACCCTTGAGTTGGTTATATAGAAAAGACAAGAAAAGAGAGAAAAATGGAAGATATAAGTGAGAATTGACATTGGTTGAACCCTAAGAAGAAAGGAGAAGAAAGATTTAGTAAAGAAGGAAAGGGGAGTGGTGAAACAAAGTTGTAAGGACCAAGTTAAAAAGAAAGGATGATGCTCTAGAAAGAAGGAAAAGGGGAGTGGTGATGCAGAGTAGGAAAGTCCAAAACAAGTAATGGAGAGCCAAAAAGTGTGTAGATGAAGGAAAGTATCAAGAGATTAGAAGATAAGAAAACAGTAAGGTATAGACCAAATAGGTCAAAAGGATGTGAAAAGAGAGTATCAGACATAAAAATAAATGCTAGAACAAGAGAACACTAGAGGTTCAAAATAAAAAAGGAGAGAATTGAGAAGTGAGAGGGAAAGTGCATATGACGTCAAAACAAATCAGGATTCAAAAAAAGGTTCAAGAGGTACATAAAGTTTTAAGGAGAGGAATTGGAGGTACATACCCAACTGAGGAGGATGAGGTGAGGGGATATTCCTAATGTCCATGGGTATTTATGATGGGTTGCCAATAGAGACTTATGTCCCAACCTTCAATTTGTTGAGATGAGTAGTGTTTGTTTATTTCAATTGCTTCCCTTAGTTTTATTTTCCAATGTTTCTCTTCTTTTGCTAGTACCTTGGTGGATTCTAAGCCAATATGGTGTTTGGTCTTATAAGAATCATTAGTGAGGCTAGATTTTTTCAAGCATTCATGTTTGAACTCCGCACTGTGTGGGTTGATCCTTGTGTAGATGGATCAACTTGTTTCACCTATGTATAGCGTGTTGGAACACGTTTGTCATTGCACCAAAAGATTGACTTGTTAATGCTCAATACAAACGCTAGAGATAAATGGATCCATGGGAGGCAATTAGTCCATGTCCTGAATTTGAAGGGAGATGTCGGTGATTAGTCCAACAATCCCCCCCTCAGCATCACTCGAGGGGATTCAAACCCACGACCCAGATCTGATACCATTTGTTGGAACACGTTTGTTGTTGCACTAATAGACTGACCTGTTAACACCCGATACAAATGCTAGAGATAAATGGATCCACGTGAGGTGGTTAGTCCATGTCCCAAATCTGAAGGGAGATGCTAGCGATTAGTCTAACACAAGGTTCCACAAGAGTACTCAATTTATATACCCTAGAATCGTGAAGCGGTTCTATTCAATCCTCAGAGGGGAGGATCATATTCCCAACTTTCTTGTGAGCTCTAAAAGAAGTCTTGATGTCTTTTTTCTTTAAAATTTTTGAGATCTTGTCGGAGATACCGTCTAACTTATCGTGACTTACATAACACTTTATAGCTTGGTTGAATGCCCTAGTGACATGCTTCATATTGTACCAACTTAATTTGAAAACCTATGTGAGATTTCTCGGTTGATATGATCTTCATTGCAAACCCAAAAGGCTCTTGGAGCTAGAGTTTTTAAGACCCCTGCTTTTTAGGTAGGATAGTGATGCAATGATGTATGTAGGTAGAGGTAAGTGCAAGTGGTTTTTCTATAAACCTTTTGGGATATAGATCCATCATAGTTTTGAAGTAGAAGATCTCACAGAAAGGAAGTTATTTGTTTTGTTCAAGCTTTTGAGTGAATTTGATACTATCCATTACAATTTTTAAATGAGAGTGAAACTTCTCCATCTTGTCAAGCCTGTGTTGCAACAAAGATTTGTGTTATCAACATAATTTTTTAACCATCTTTGTTTCAAATGGAAAGAATTGAGGATTTTTCTTCAAAGTGTTCCGTGAAGAGGTTGACAACCATAGGAGATAGTGGGGATCCCATCACAAACCCATCAGATTGTTCATAGAAAACATCTTTGAAAGAAAAAATGGTTGATTTGAGGTAAAGTTCAGCTAGGGATGCAGTTTCCTTGTTCATGACTCTATTTATAACCCCTATAAGATCATTAACTAGGACTTTAGTGAACATAGACACTACATCAAAGCTTACTAGGATTTCATTACCACTCACCTTCTTGTCCTTAATGTAATCTACAAAGTGAGCTGTGTCTTTGATGAAGGAATTCATTCTTTCCACAAGAGGTTTTGATTTTCTTGGCGAGGAATGGGGCTGATTTGAAACTATGGAGTTAATGGTGTAAGCAATTGCTATTAATGGTATAACATCCTTGTGAAATTTTGGCATACCATAAATCCTTGTGGTAATCTCTTTTCTTGGTACCATTATATAAGGGAGTGTAATGTCAACCCTAGAATTTAAACCAATTTTTTCCCAAAACCCACAAAGTTTCTGCCTTCTATCATGCAGGCATTTCGTCAAACACTTTGTATTTAATTGAAGTTCAATGTATTTTCAATGTGTTTTGGTATGGGATCATTCAAAGTGGAATTTGTGACAATATTGGTTCAACAAGTAAATCCACAATGTATAGAGATATCACAAACATTTCAACAAACATTTTGCATGCATAAATATTTAGCAACAATACACTTAGCTGTCATAAGAATGAGGTCACATTATAGAGAGCATATCAATCTAACCTGGAAGTCTTCACTGGATGTATTATAGAGAGATTACAGTTGTGTATCAAAATATTGCTTCAAAATGGTGTAACTTCTACAATGGTGACTGCAGTCATACAAAACAAATGCTCAGCTGTAACATGCCAAAATTTAACTTGTAGCTGATTATACTCAGAAATTTTCCTGAGTTCCCCTCCAAACTATTTGAAAACTGCCTCTAACAGCAAAACTTACTGCTGTGACTTCAACTCTTTTTCTAACATTAAGTGCTTGGCATCTATAGTGCTGCATTCCACCCAAAAGACACCCTTACAGCTGCATTCCACCCTTTTTAACCTCAACAATCTCAACGTTGCAATCGGAATATGCTCAACTCACCATGTGAGTATACCACCATCTTCATACCGTTCAACTAGAAGCATTCAGAACAAGCAATCGATCTTCCTTTAATAAAAACGCGACTCCACTAAGGAGTGCGATTTGCTTCAACATTTGAACAAACTTAAGTTTACCATTTACCTTATGGTGCCCATTTCCAAACAAGCATAGATCAACAATTTAAACACACTTATAAATCTTCTTCCAGTTTGCACTAACAAATATAATATTTGGCACAAATCTCATTATATTTGTTTTCAGCTGCGGCAAGGGAATTTTACCATCAAAGCCTCTAACTGGCAACATTCAGCACATGGACAATCTTTGTATGAAATTTCTACAAACCTTCAGTATTCAACCCAAGCATAGGTTCTGAAGTAAATCTACCAACAAACCTTTCTTGCACAAACTGTTACTCTGAATGAATCATACAGTATTAACTAGGGAGGATCTTTCACCACTGTGGCTAATCTTCTCCAAGAGGGTTTTTGTCCTCAAGAAGGCTGAGATGAACCGGGTTCAATCCCACAGAACCACAAAGGTTTCACAAAAAGAAATAAAATAATTTGCATATCCAAATGAGCTCTCTAAATCTCCCTTTATACTTTTTCTGCCGAACTTTTGAAAATATATATTTTTTAAACTCACTTTTTAATAAAATAATCCTTTTTGTGCTCCAAAATATCCTTTTTATAAAATAATGATTATATTTGATATGCAAGGTCCCTTTTTCAAGCATCCATGATTTAAATCATTTAATTCCCTTTCCAATGAGCTATTACACTATATGTTGCTTTTTAAATTATTTCATAAAATTAAGCAACCTTTAGTGAAATAATTAAATTAAAGCTCAATAATTCATCCGAGTTTTGGAAACCGCCAAAGAACATCAGAATCAAAATCTGACTATACTGGAATGATACTGATGATGAATAATGATAATTGGGGTTGACTAGGTGACTTTCCATAAATAGATGCTCTCTCCAAGAGTCTTGGAGAACACACTAGAAGTCAGAATTCTCTTTGGAAAGTGACGTAAGAGTCTTCAAGACCAACTGAGGTCACTACCAAAAACAAAAATCCTTGCAGAACACAACCTGCATGCTTCAAGAACCTTGGAGTTCCCCTCATCAAACACCAAGCTGTTTTGGTCAAAACATGAGCTGGACAAAAGCTCGCAAACCAAAGTAGCTAAAAAAATGGAAACGTTATAGGAAGAATGTGAAATCTCTTTTTTTTGAGGATGAGGACGTTTTTCCAATATCAAGGATCCTAGGTTGAATCTAAAATTCTTATCTCCCACTATTTGTCAAATGGTCAATTGTTTTCATGTCATAATCAATTTTGTTCATAACAACAATGGCATTCCCATCGTCTGCTTTAGTAATGACGATGCCATTTATCTTTGGGAATATTCAATATTTAATAACTTTGAGGTTAAAAAATGGTTTTTTCCTTTTTAGTTTTTTTCTGATTACACTGTTTTTTCATGTGGGTCTAACTGAGCAATAGCGATTCTGGTTGATGTGCCAAGAAGCATATCTCAATAGCAGAGTCTATTAGCCAGATGAGTTTAAAACTTGTATTATAAAGTTATTCTGCTACTATGCTTGATATGCCATTTCAGATAAGATAGAGCCTTGTATTTACTGTCCAATTACAGTTTTTTATATGTGCATTTAGTGATCTTTTGAAGGACATTCAATTATATTGCAGAATTAATTTATGGTGTTGTAACCATGCCATTTCAACCTCAAGTCGTTCTATACAGATAACAAGACACAGATACAAACACAAAAGTCATGTTTGGTTATGCAATTCATAAAGAACTAGGGATGTGATTTAGCGGCAACCTTTCAGCATTTTCCTATGAAGGAAATCACCAGGCAGCCACTTGTATTGTTAGCTCACACACCTGATATAATAAATGCCTAATATTATGGCTGGTTGCCTAACCTCTATCTTTTGTTATAGACATTTGCATTATTTTTAATTGGCATCTGATGCCCATATTTTAAGAACACAATTTCAATATTATTTGTATGAACAAACATTCCTGAATCATAAACTGAAACCGTCTAGTTTGGATTGATAGTTATCTTAACAAAAGCATAGAAACAGATTTTCAATATCCATGATATTGTTAGTTTTTCTTCGTGATTCTGTTTCTGTCAGTGCTCATTTATAATCAGTTGTTCAGTCTTGATTCAGTTTTTAGTGGCAATATCAGTCATTGGATTGAATTTCCTGGTGTGCAGTTTATTTTACTAGTAATTGATTATTATCTGATAACTGAGTATTTATATCTTTCTAACAAGATCAATGTTCACACAGGTAGATAAGGGTGATGAAAGGCTACTTTCCCAAAGTCCTAGAAGATTAAGTGGTGTTTCTGAAAGTGGCATACTTTATATGGACAAATCATCATTGTTCAGAGTTGAAATTTCAGATATTCTCTCTGTATCTCCATGTGCGGATCTTACACTGCCCCCAGGAGGTGGCCTCTGTATTGATACCGTCAAGGGGCCATGTTATCTTGTAAGTTTGATTTGGATTCTCTTTGTGGTTTAAGTTTAGAAGATTATAAGCAGTCATGCCTATATCTTAGCAATAATGATATTGAAACTTATTGACATAAGCTAGAAGAGTTTTAGTCCCTCTCACATGAATAAGAAAAAGAAGGTGCTCAAAGTAACATGAATTTCTATAAGTAAACAACCTTGGTACCGTAAAAGCTATTTTTTAGATCTGCTATTCCGACAGTGGCTGCTACCTAAATAAAATAATAAATTTATTTAATATATATGTTTAAAAGTTTGGAAGCTATAGGGACTCTTGGGTGTTGCCCACAATAGATTTTAATGCTTACGGCCATATACAAAAGACTGCAGATTTTAATACTTACTGCCATATACAAAATGTCAAAAAACTATGTATCATTGAAAACTTCCTTAAACCCAACTCGGTTTGGAATTTCTTTCTTTTGATATCAAGGGACAAAGGCGGGCCTTGTCCATTATTCATATAAATGCTGGTTGGCATGCACATAGAACAATTCCCCTAAATATTTTAAAAGCATCACACACATAAATATTGATTGACATTCAAATATTAAAGCATTCTCTCAACTCTCCACATATGGAATTCAAATCATTTCTGTTTTTCTTCTGGTGTATTTTTTCCCCTTTACTGTAGAACCACTGTAGACGGCCATATTAATAAATAATTATATTGTAATCGACCGTACTAATTAATTAAATAAATGTTGTAGTCGGTTGTAATAGGAATAGATAATAATAGTTTAAATAATACATGCACAGTTTAAAGTAAAAGTTGGATTAGTTGTCGGGCAGGTAGTTAGGAAGAGTTGCCGACGGTTGGTATCTCAACCAACCTCGGCCATCTATATATGTATCTTGTCATTTGTAGTCGGGGACAGTCAAGTGCTATGTATTGTTGAGATACTTCATGAAATCAATCAATCCATTGTGCTGTGCAATTACTCTTACGATTGTTCTGTGATTCAAATGTGATTCATATTCTAGTACATGCATTATGTTTGTGAATTATTCTCGTTTACTTCCGTAGTACGCTAAACACTACCCAGTGAGTAAACAACCACCTAACTCTAAGGCCAGTGGAAATGATTTGTTTTCATGTGTGGCTGGCAAACTGCATCTTTCAATTCCTCTTTGTGTTACTAGTATAAATTTTTTATAGCACTTGTTTTTCTGTGGCTTATTTCATATAGGCAACAAATGACTTTGACTTTGGACCAAGTTCTCGAGCTCCAGATAATTTGTGGATTCGATGGTTTTCTTTTCTTTTGTTTGACATTTTTCACTGCACATGGTGCAAACTGAAGTCTCTACTAGGATACAGTAACATGCAAATAGGCTTTTGGATTTCATTGATTTCTTTTGTTTTTAAAATAGATTCCTTTTACGCGTTAGGACAGTAACATTCAAATAGGCTTTTGGATTTCTCTTGTTTGTTTCTAGAATATAACTCTGATAGTTAATAATGGGAAAATGTGTAACTTTTGGGGTTCAAGAATGTCTTCTGACATTTGTAGCTTTGTTGTTGGAATTTAGTTTGGATAGATAACTATACATGAGAATATTGTACATTTATCTGCCCACACTATTGTGGCAGATATCGTAGCAAGCATTCCATACCTACCACTAGGTCATGCTTGTTGGACTTAAATATGTTCCCATTCATAAGAGGTTTGATATTGTAATTGTGTTGGAATAAGTTTTCATATTTTCTGTGTTGCAGACCTAATTAGCTAGGTATCATCTCTAACTCTTATAATGGTTTCTTTATTGTAGGTAGCAGATACTTGGGAAACAATGGATGGGTGGCTAGATGCGATTCGTCTTGTGTATACTATTTTTGCACGAGGAAAAAGTGATGTATTGGCTGGTGTCATAACTGGTTGATGTCCATTTAGAAGAAATCCCCTGCCATCACTTGCTTATTTAGTAGTTCTTTTGAGAAAATTTTGATTCTATTTTTTATTTATTGATCCTTATCTGACTTCCCTGGACGAATGATTTCAGTGATTCATCCAACTTTTTTTCAATTCTTTATTATACCATTACTAAGAAAATATGTATCACAGTTCTATGTTGAGCAAATATAAATTATATTTCAGTTTTTGTGGGATTTGACCCTTGTACATTAAAGTGGTCTCAAGATGACCTCCAAGAGTAATCATTACATTAATGACATTTGTCTTCACGTATGTTGGTAATAATACAAAGCAAGAGGACCCACTTGGCACAGAAACACCTTTAAACATATTTAGTAGGTTGAGGATGATAAATGCAATCCACCGTTTTGCCTTTTCACTCTCTGCCCTCTTTTTCTGAAATTTGATTCCAAATTTTCTTGATGCTTAAATATTAATTATGTAGCAAATATATTTTTAATTTGCTGTCACTTTTTTCTAATATCTAGATAAGAGGATGTTATACAACTACAAGCATCTTATATTGTGACTTACACATGCATGAAAACAGAAGTAGCTCATTACTTAAACGCAAAAGTCTCTAGCAATTTTTTATATTAAAAAAAGGATTTGTAGTACTTTTTCTTATGGATTAATGACCGGACCCTCCTCCCACCTTTGCTATTGTTGTCACCCCCTAATGGCATTACCCTCATGTGGACCCTATGGGTGTATTTTATATCCACCCACTTTTTTTTTTAATATTATTATTTCTTATAAACGATAAATTAGACAGCTATTAATAAGAAAAGAAGCTGTCACATTGTTTCTGAATTGACAATTAAAAACATGTATATGACGATGATGATGGTGATGACTATTAATGCCCATTAGACCAAATTAATTTGTAGGGAATTTTAAAGTGTATAATTACAATTTACAACATCCTATCTTTAACTTAAATGCGTAAGACATCATCAGAGTTGCTGTATTTGTAGTTATTGCCTTTCAATCTTCCATGTCTTTTGGTTCATCATGGGTTTCTTTATGAAGTTTCATCCTTAAAATTATGGTGGAAGTAGTAGTAATTTTTATTCTCCATTTATGATTTGGCTCACATCTAATGTATGAAATACTTAAAATAAAAAGGAAAAAGAGAAATATGACAATGCTTTTATGTAACTAGGTATTCTATATACAATCATTTTTATATTTATTAACTTTATGAAGGAAACCAATTTGTTTCAGTTGTACACGAGTTTGTAAAGAGTTTTGTAATGTACTTAAGTTGCTTCACATTGTTAAGGGAAGGGCAAAGTGAAGGATAATGGCGTAAAGCCTCAATTTCGCTGTTAAATATTTTACAAACTTGCCCACTCTTAAGGTACTTTTGGTCAAGACAAAAATTGGTTTGACCATGGAATAGTACTAGGTATTACTTTAATGATAATCATTTTTTTTTCCCTTGAGGTTATATAATTTTTTACCTATAAACATGAAGGATATTTCTTACATTGACCTCACAAATAGATACTTACCAGAAACATCTTCAACAAAAGCCTTAAATGCACATACACTTAGTTACTCCAATGGTTTCAAAATTGACATAACATGTGCATATTAAATGAGATAGCAAGGAGGTATACAAAATACTATGGAACATGCAACAAAACACCAAAGAAGATGCAACAAATAAATTTCCTTTGGAGAAATCCTTTAAATGGGAAAATCTCCAGCAAGTGAGGTATAAGCTCCCCATTATCAATACGTAACAATTATTTATATATATGTACAATTTTGTTGAGGAAAAATGAGCACTGCCAAACAAGAAACCTATGTCACTATGCAAATCCCCACAACTTTAATTGTTATCCTAGCTAAACCTATGTCACTATGCAAATCTCCACAACTTTATGTATGCTAAAATTACCATTCATAATGAGAGCCAATCTCTTACACTTAATGAATTTTGTTAGTGTTTTAATTTCTCTTTTGAGACAACACAAAACAATGCAATGTGTATGGCAGTGCTATTTTTCAAATTATAAAGAAAACCTCACGAGTTCTAACTAAATTTAAAACTAACAAAACTTACAAATATGAATACTATACAAGATTTCAATGAATGAAAAGCTAGCTAAGTGGGGAAGATATCTGTTTGGAGTTGTGGAGAATGGTTCGAGAAGGTTGAGGGTGGGGGGGGAGGGGGGATTCCTTAGTGTTGATCAAGCTTTGGGCCTAGTTTGTTGATTGATGTATTAAGCCCTAGTTTTGTGTTAAATGTGAATATTTGATTGACTATGTTTTTGCCTTGGATGTTGCATTAGATTATTAAGTCAAGCATTGCAGTGAGATTGTTAGTTTGAGGATAACTACTTCAAGTATGAATAAACACCTCTTATTGGTTTAGAGAGTAGTATTTAGTTGTAAATAAATATTTAACTAAATAACATCGACAAATCTTGATTTTTGGCTAAATAAGAGTCCAACATTCTAAATTGATAGAAAATGATTAAATGAACAACAATTATACGACCATAGAAAAATAAATTGCCAAAGGAATACACAAAGTTATCACTTAAATGAATAACAAGCATTAATGCAAAGCTTAACACAAGCATTTTAATTCAATTTATTTTTTATCACAAACACAAAATCAATGACCTCAACATAATCTTTTGCAACATAGCACTAATATCAACTTACATTTATTTATTCACTAAAGAAAACATAAAGACTCAACTTCATAGCTTGAGTGACAATTTTTGCAACGTAAATTTGGCATAACTCATTACATTTTTTTTCTCCCTCAAATCACTTTGTTATAAGCTCTCTAAAAGAAGCTCTTATGGATAAAAAATAATAAATATAATGTTATTGAAGTTGCTTTAAGTCTACTCTATCTATTGCAAAGATAAAATAAAATATTTAATTAGCCTAAAATAAATTCTTTTGTTCTTTAAATTTGTGTTCTTGACATAGGTCGATTGGAACAAGGTGGTGCCATGTTTGTTGTGCTTTTTGCTTGAAATCACTTAAACTTGGGTGCTAATTTGGAAATAGGGTGAGCAAGGCAAGAAAACATAATTAAGTGGTGTCATATAACTTAACTTCATGTGTTTTATCCTTGGGTGCATATTTGTAACACCCTTGCCACTTGAAGCACCACTTTCCACTAGTAATGCCAATGTAAAAAAAAATCTTGATCTTTTTAGCACCTCTTTCTCTATGTAGAACTTCATTTTGTCCTTGCTACCTTTGGCCCACTTTTAGTTGGTTGCACCACTTAAAATATGCAAAACATCGACATTCTAAAAATATTTCCTTAATGGCTTTGTTAGCTTAAGGGGTTGCCAATTTTAGTGCTATTTTTAGGTGGTTGCACCACTCAATATGTGTGATATTTCTTTATGGCATGATCTCTTTATGTTCCTTAATTGTTTAACACAATTTTAACCTATTATTGCCATTTTTGACTTGTGCCTATCTTGAATTTTTAGCTCCTTTGACAAGTGCAATTTTGTAACTCTTCCTAGGTGTGGTTCCATGACCACTTAGCAACCTCTTGAGCACAATTTTACCATGATTTGGCCATCTCAAATGTGCACTTAATAGTTGGAAGAATTTTATCATTGCCACTTGAAGAAGCTACCTCTTGATATTTGCCAATATTCAATTTATATTTGAGTCTCTATCATTATATTTTCTTCCTTCGAAGTTGAAGCTATTGATCTTTTAAGATTTAGATAATCTTTGTTCATTACCCCTCATCTGTGAGCATTCTAGAAACATTGTTAATTGATGAATTAGATCAATATCTAATGACTTTTGAAAATAGGAAGGACGACATGTTTGATATTTATAACATGGAAACAATGACATGGTAACTAACTACAAACTTGAGTATAGGCGAATTTTCATAGGGATACCAATAATGGCTCTTTCTAGTGACCATAAGACAAACTTGTGCCACATGAGAACTTTATAATCTTTGGAAATGCAGGTAACTAGTGTCTTATCTATAGGTAATGAAGTCAAGTATATACTAGCATCTAACCTAAATAAACACCTAGATTGTATCTTCTTCCTTCTATGTTGAAGCTATTGATCTTTTAATAACTTGATCATCTTTTCTTGTCTCCCTTGTTTGTAGGCAATGTACAAACATTGCTGGCCGGCAATATAAACCAACCACACATTTGATATTGATAACATTATAAGAACAACATGGTAGTTGATTGTAAACTTCAATGCAAACAAAGTTTTATAAGGTTGCCAATAGTGGCTCTTTTGGGGGACCAAGGGACAAGCTTGGGCAATCAAAGAACTTCAGAAAATTGGAAACACATGTGACTAATGTCTTATTTGTGGGAAATAAAGTAAATTCTATGCTAACACAAATTAAATAAACCTCTAGAAAAAATTATAAGCATACACATTATGAGAAAAGGGAAAAGCATTACGACATCATGAATATTGGAAAAGAGAAGTACCTACCTACCTATAAATAGAAGAAAACACACTAACTAGATGAAGTCACTAACAAGTCAAAAAAAAGTAACAACGCATTTTTTTGAGTAGGGGTTTTACCTAAATCAACTCATATTTTGAAAACCTTCGTAGAATTTACATGGATATCCAAGGTTCAGGAGGGTAGGAATGATCATGAAAGAAGAAAATTATCATGTGGGGTGATCTACATTAGTTCTAGATTATCTTTTCTATTAAAAAATTATGTTGAGCAAATGAAGGTATTGCGCCTCTTTTTCCAAATATCTAACAACATTCTATGACTATAAATGCCTGTAAGAATAGTGATCCTTATATATTGGACTCGATCTTCCTCACATATCACTTCAGCATATTTAACTATATATTTAGATGAAAGACTAGGGTCTAGTAAAGGATGAAAATATTCAAGAAATATTTGTCTTGTGTGCTTGACTTCAATTCTACAACTAGTTTCAACAACATTCTTTTTGCTTGTACCCTTCATCATTTACATTGTTGAAATATGAATTCGATATACCATCCATGATTGAGTCTTAAAATAATAGATCATTGTCAAAATATATATGTCAAAAAAATGTATCATCTTTAATTGTATACTTTTCTATTAGCCTTCTCTTGATTGAAAAGTAGGAATACAATAATCGCATTTATGCATCTCATGTCTTGATATCAAATCATTTCCACATAGTGATGGGATTTGGGTAACTTGGACCTCTTCAACTTCAATCATTTCTTCATGTCCTCAATTTGTGTCCTTTCTTTACCTAATAATTTTTTTTCTATTATTGACCTATCCAAAAACATCAAATGTTCAATTTCTAGCTCTTTATCAATGCTCAGTGTTAGAATATTGTCATTGATGTCAAAGAATGGAAGAAATTGTATGAAGTTTGAAATGGAAAAAGGCCACTAATTGTTATCCATTATATCAAAGGTCGATGCTCATACTCTTGGATGATCATCTTATATTCTTATATTCCAAGATGACTATGCTCTTGCAAGATCAGTTTAAATCTCCTTTGGTATAAAAGACACGCTTCAATAAGTCATAATTCATTTAGTACAAAACATGACCAACCTCCTCATGATTATGTAAGACACACTTCATTTATACTTTTCCTATGCTGGTTGACTATGCTTTGGCATTTGGTCGGTTGTACTTTTGTGTTTAAGCTAAAGACACAACAAACACATTAATCACCAAAGTTAGTGTGTGCTAAGGTGTGAAAAAATAGCAATGGGATTTACAAGGGAAGCATTCAAGTCAATTTGTTAATATGCAACGATTACTTATGGCATTAATATATCAACATCAATTTAATATATCCCAACGATTAATATAAAGTAGTGATTACATTACTAAGAGGTAGTGATTCATACTATTTAAAGTGTTAAAGGCAACAATTAGAAATAAATCTAAATGCAACAATCAATTAATGAAAATAAAACGATCAAGATATTAAAGGGTGGCGACTCATTTAAAAAGGAGTGACTATGCTTAATAAAAGGTAATGATTTAAAAGGTAAAAATAATGATTATAAAGCAATGATTGGTATGTGTGTTAATGGGCATGTCTTTGTAAAAGGTTGTGTCTATTAGAGATACACAATTTCATGAAAACATAAAGATATAAGATGTGAGTGAAATTTGTGGAGATAAAAGAGTGCGAAGGATTACAAAGAAAAATATCATATATACACCTTCAGATTTGCATATGAAAATAAAAAAAGATCATTATAAGAAGTATAAATCCAAAATTAAGAGAAGAATTTATAGCCTATATTATGTCAAAGGCAGATATAAAGAAGTTTATACAAAAGTTGAAGAGGGATTTACATGGTAGATCTATAGAAAAGAGTATAAGTAGATTTGAAAAGGAAAACTTGTTGATTTGAATGTGATTGTTCATCATCCATTAAAGAGGACATTCACAAGAAGATAGTGATCCTATTAGAAGGTTGGTTCCTTAACAAGAGATTGGTGTCTATTATTGGGTTGGTGCTTAGTTGTAAGGATTGGTGTCACTAGTGGGTTGGTTCCTACAAATTCAACAAGCATGGATTAGTGTCTCAAGTGGGTTGATGCTCACAAATTGTATAAGAGGGGATTGATGTCTCCTATAGGTTGATACCTACGAAGTTTGTAAAAGAGTTTCATATAAGCAATATTTTGTCGTGGTTTTCTCCCTTAAAGATTTCTAAGATTTTATGTGAATGATATTGTGTAATTGATATTATTGTAGTTGCTAAGTTTTAAAAAGTAAATAATTGTATTATACTAATTCACCCCCCCTCTTAGTATAATCGTGTGCTCATCACTTATGAGAGATGTCAATAATAAGGATGACAAAAAAATCATTGTATCTTCAAAAGATGACACATTCTCAATGTGTTATATGAAAATATCCAAATCTAGAAGTAAATCTCTATACTTGCCTTTGACATAATATAGGCTTATGAAGATGTATCAACCTCAAACTAAAGATCTTGTTTCCTATCTAAGCATGTTGTTTCTTCTATGTTTAATGCAAGTCCATTGAAGAGTTGCTCAAATATGATGATTAATTAATCTTATATGTTCTCAACCATAGTGCAATTTATTCCTTCTATTTCACCAAGAATAATTAAATAATTGTTTATTGCAATAAATGCTTCTAGTAGTTTATCTATTGCAACAAACATGTGATATGTAGTTACATCTAGTCCTAACATGGGAGTTATTTTTCCTTTATTGTGGAAATTGACTAATACTTGTGAGGTAGATGAAAAATTAAAATCTTCATCATCATTGCTTATCATGAAGGAGACAAGCTAGGTTTTTAAAAACAAGTCACACTAGGAGTCTCCTTCCAAGGATCCTCTTCTAACTCTTCCCTCACAACTTTTTGACTCCACAAACACGTGTAGTCTTGAAAAGTATGTATTTTTAATAGGGACAAACACATTTTGAAAACACCTTGTCATAGAGAGGTGAAAGTTCAAAGCTATCCCACTTCAAACCAACCTATTAGTAGAAATAATTTTAAGAATTTCCAACTACAAGTTAATTTGGGTCAAACATATATTTTAGTTGGATTCATTCTAGCTAAATCAAATTTAGGTCATAACTTTTCTATTTGGAAGTGTCCACTAAATACATATGTAGTATCGTTTTGGAGATAAATTACAAAAAAATAAAATTATTTAAAAAACTTGATGTTCTCACAACTCTTACACAAATATCATTAAAAATTCTAAAAATACCTATTTGTAGATTTGTAAGAGTAGATTTTAAAATATATAGTTTTGATATTTTAGTGTTCATATTTTATTTTTTTATTTTTACTCAATGTAGATCATCAGCACCAAAATTTAAGCTTGATTGTCTTCTTAAGAATAAATAATAAAGTTTATTAAAAATGAAAAAAATATTGTGCATTGGAGGAGAGATTCCATGTCGAGACAATATATATGAAAAATAGTTAATACAAAAGTTGTATCTTGTCAAAATAGTTTTGTTTATCAATATACACAACTTTCAAGATTTATTTAAAAATATATATATATATTTATGAAAAAGGATAAAATAATTAATACTCTAAAGTTTTAAGTTATAAATACAAAAAAAAGAAGAAAAAAAAAGAAATTTACTACATAAAAAGTTGCATCTCACTTAAATTTATTTTTTAGTATTAGCAACTAAATTATAGTTACAATTTTTTTATTAGTACTACCAAATGGGCAACTCCCATTTTATTAAATTTAAAATTGAAAGATACATCTACTCTAGAAGTGATCATACATCATACGTTGATGGTCTGGATTTGTATAATGCATTAAAAATAAAATATTGGAGGACACCTCAAAAGCATGTTTTACTTGCTATGGGAAAAGGATTTCTGGATGATGGCCTAGGTAGAAGTTGAAGAATTCCATGTTGTTTTGATTGAGGCCTTTCTTGGACAAGTGTACAACTTCAACGACCTTTGAGTTTGTTTTACTGGTATGAGCATTGAAGACCCCAACCAACAAATCAACATCTGACCTCAAATAATTTTTTTGAGGGAATTATAGTGATAATTTTATAAAAAAATAACATTCAAATATTTTTTAAAAGAATACACATAAAATCATTAAAATTCAAAATGTATTTCATTTGTTTACATCATTTCAAAATTCAAAACATACATGTCACTTTCTAGTGATTCAAGTTAAAAAGTTAAATTAGTGTTGGTCATTTCCTTTATAAAAGTGGGACATAAATTTGAACTTTCACTTAGAGTCATCACCATGTTCATCATAAAGACATTCTAGGTTACCTAATAACCGTTGTTGTTTGATTTGGAGGAAGTCGTGAGTTGCAACATGCAAAGTATCTTTGGATAATTAATAACACCATAATCATCTATCATATGGAAGAAACAAAAGGTATTTAAGATGACTTTAGAAAACATTTCCAATTAATGTTTTTTGAGTGAAGACACTTTGAAATGATTATTATTTTTACTCCTTTAAATATTTCATTGATAATACTGAGTTGAAGCATTATGTTGAAACTATATTTTCAAGTTGGCCACATTAGTAACTACTCATTGTAGGAGAGGATATTAGAATATGGGATCATTTTCCTAATTAAGTTTTTTAAAGATTTTACTAGTGGTAATTATATCATCTTATAACTTAACTTCCTACTCCTAAGCTTCTTGAAGTTCATCAATTCTCATGGATTCATCCAAGAAAGCAATCTTTGATGGAAGGGTGTTTATGAAATAGTTTAGGAATTTTTGGAGATGGCTTTATATTTGAGTTGATTTTTTAGTGAGGTGGTTGAATTGTGCTACAAAATTTCTCATTGGTTCAATGCTTTTCTTCTTTGTGTTAAAGAATTTAGCAAATTGGTTTGAAGCATGATGAAATTTAATGTTCAAAGTCTCCCATTTAGGGATGTAATCAGTGGCAAGATTATGGAACCATTACAGTATTTCTTCAACTAGGAGTTCAATTTTTTTTTGATTACATCTTGGTGTGATACCCCAAGAATGTTAGAAATTATGATGAATGATAAAATGTGTTTGTTAAGGTATTGTGTTGTCACCAGGGAATTTTGGAAAACTTTCCTTGAGCATGTGTAATACACACTCTATTTTTCTTCTTCTTGAAACCAATGCCAATGATGGAGCATAACATAACATTACAAAATAAAGTTCTTGCAAAAAAGAGTCTTATATAGTATTTTTTATTCTATAATAATTGTTGTTAAAAAGATAAAAATTTGACATAGAATTTCATCATAAAAATGAACATTTTTTCAACACAAATTGCTCAGAGTAAGGATATGAGTTGATAGATGTTGGTCTATTACATAGTTTACAAGCTTATTGTTGTTGCTACAAATCATGAAAGTTCTCAAACTTCTCCAAATACCTAACCAAAATATTTATTTATGATCTAGGATGAAGTAGGCAGGGGTATATCTTACTCAGTCTTACTTCCAACATCATCAAACACTTTAGCCATAGGGAAAGGCTACAGATTTATCATAGTCATGCATATACAATTAACCTGGGTGCTAGAAGCAGGGGTGACTGGAAATATGTGATCAAAACTCCCTCAAATGTGACGAAACCAAGTCAAAACGATGTTCAATTGATGAACCAATCTTGGGAACCACACTTTATGACAAATTCCACCCTCAAACTTAAGTTCTTAAACCTGAAAGTCTCACGCCCCTATATAGGTAACCTTTATGATGGTACAACCTACCTTGGAAATTGTGCCTCTACTTAAACAAGATTAAAATATCTTCAAATCTGGTCGCCCAACCGCAAGGATCACTTCCAAGCTAGTTTTGATGGATTTCATTAGACTAACCACTAAACTTTGCCTCCAAATAAGATGTACGACCAACTAGGGCATTGTTCCTTGCACAAAGTGTATGACATGCAGGACGTTATCTAGAACACCACAAACTTACACCAAAAATACCTTAAATAAATGATAAAATACACTCGAAAAAATACACCATCAAAATACTTCAAAAATCCTCCTTTTTTTGATACCTCGACTTCAAAAACCAATGTGTTTCTTGTGTGAAAACACCTAACTAGCTTTAATGGATCTTGCACCATTGAAACTAGTGAATATTGATGAAGGTTTTCATCCTCAATCAACTCCTGGAAGAACTCAATATTCACTCTGACAACATCCTGCTATGTGCGCAAACTTGAATGAATGAAATGATAGACAAAACTCCCTTATATAGAGTTGGAGGGAAAAAATGACATTTTAAAATTTTAATTAAATATTTCATTTTTTTGTTGTGTTAGTTAATGGATTATTCACTATTGAAATTTATAACTTATCCCCTTTATGGCCCAAATATAGGAATAATTGTTTCTTAATGAAATAATTTCTCTTTGAATTTTAAGAGGTACAACTCCCTCCCCAGATAAAGAAAATATGTTATTTTTCAAATTTAAATTTTACTATGGACATGCTTTTAATTAGAAATCAGTAAAGGTCAAAATAGTTTCAACAATTGACAAAATCCATAAAATGCCACCGATGGGTTTTTTATTATTCAAAACAAAAAGTGATTCCAAAGAAAACAATTGTAACACACGCTATTGTGTTCCACAAGATATAAACCAATAACTTTATCAACTAAAGATATTTCCAACTTGAGAATAGTGAATACTTGAAATAGTTCTCACATTCACATAGAAACATAAGAACTAACAAAACCTATCATAACACACAATTGTAACATATTTCATTTCAATCATTCATAGTCGCAAGCTCACAAATTTACCTCTTTCCCAATTCACCAAAATAACAATCCTTTTTTCTATATATTTTCTCCCAAAAATTTTCTAAGAGAGTCTCAGTAACATCATGATTCAATGTATATATATGCAAGAGTAATAGTTTCTTGAAAATAATAAAAATTAGGAGGTTAAAGAATCCCTTAAAAGTCTCGGGACTTTAACACTCTTTACAAAAATAATTGTGAAGATTGCATGAGACCCATTAATTTATGCTTGGCTTTTACTGAAAAGATAATTCATTTAAAGATAATTTGAATAATTAATGGTTATTTTCTTGTAAGAGCATAAAAGAAAAGAAAATATAAATTAATAGCTAATCTAATCCTATCTTAACTAGAGAGAAATAAAATAAAATAGAGAGAATGGGAGGGAGAAAGAAAGAAATTTTTCTAATTTGACCATTATACTATTGGTTTCCAAGAATATTTGGAGGGGCATCCAAATTATCAAAGTAATAATTAGAACCACCATAGTTTGAATATTAAGATAATGAATACCAAGGAAAATGAATGGCATCTTCTCAACAAAGAGGGTAACCACCATATTGAAATGTTCCAATTTTTTGATTTAATCCTTAGAGATTTTGGACTTTATTCTTCATTGGGATTTAACTCTCTATGTCCATGTCCAAAACCCTTTTCCTTATTGTATTTCAAGTTGTGTTGAATTGAGCTTCTTTTTTGAAGGTGACTTGCTACTTCAATGGTAATATCTTATTGCCTCGAGTCAAAAGGTTGGGTAAAAGGGGGTATGAATAGGGGCTTCAGGCGAATTCAGTGCCAACAATTCACCGCCAACAATTCATCACCATGAAAAATTCATCTCTAGGAAAATTCACCACTAGCAATTCATCATCGTGGAAAATTCACCACCAACAATTTCCTATTTATATATGCGATGAATTATGAGCGGCGATGAATTGATGGTGGTGAAATTTCCACAGCGATGAATTGCTAGTGATGAATTTTCCACGGTGATGAATTGTTGGTGGTGAATTACTAACGGTGAATTTTCCTAGAACCATAAATAAGATATTTAGAAATTTAGGAAATGATAAAGTATCTAAGCATGAAATATCCAATCATCCAATCATGAGGGGACTATAATTCCCTCCAATATATAGATGATATCAAATTGAATCGGGCCAAAAGAAAGAGAGATCAATGCCAATCTTCCCTCCAAATCCTATTTGTTTACCAGCCCAATTTTATACTAACTTTATGTCACCGACATTTCTTTGCTTGCTATGGTTTCATGATATTTGTTCACTTTAACTGGGCTCTTGGTTCATTTTCCATGTGTTTGATTCTAATTGCATTGTGTAGGGTCAGTGTACTGCATTCTAAATTCTGTGATATCATTAGGATTGAGAGGGAGAATTTTATCGCATGTGTTGAGTTGTCTGGAAAAAATCATTTCAAATCAATACGTCTTCAAGTTTCTTTGGCACCTCCTAATTAGCCAAAAATGACTATGTTTATGTCACTAAGTTCTTTCCCATCACTATGTTTTTGTTGCAAGGCTTTTCTGATTGAAGTGATTATAGAGTTTTATTTCAAGAAGCAAGCTACTGGACTATTGACATGTGTCTTTAAGTTGGCGAGTTTGCATGTTGAAATGGGGGCTTACGTATTGGCCTAAGGAACACCGTGTGCTACGCAAATATTGTCGCTCCTTTACATCACAATTTTAATATTTGAGTGCATTTTCATGATGCAGTCAGTGATATATTTGAGGAATCAATTGGGAAAGCTGACATGGAATACAGGTGGCCAAATTCTATTGCATCACCTAGGCTTAGCCTGTTCTCAAGTGCACGATCAGTTGTGATGGTGATGAGTTGGCATAGCTATCTAAATGCATATATGTCATTGGGTCACATGACAGTTGCTAAGGAGAAGTGTATGATGGGTCTCTAAGTGTCACAATATGAGCCTAAATTTGATGCCCATAATTTTTTCTCTTGAGAAGCCAAAATGTGATGCATGATCGCCATCAAAATGACTAAAATTCAAAGTTAGATTAGAAGGATTAACAATTATTCCATTCTATTTTTGAGTTTGTATATACATTTAATGTAAAAGGTGGTGAAACAAGTGAATTGTTTGTCATATTTTCATGGTTATTCAAAATTGATTTTTGACAAGAAAGAATAAAAATGAAGAGGATTGGTCCCCAGGATGTAGACTGGTTGGTTGAGCCATTGAAAGATATAGACAATCGACGTAGGTTCAAGCCTCGACTCACCCAACGGCACACGCTGTGGGGCAAACATTGGGAAATCACATGGCCCAAAGGTGAACTAGTCTCACTCGGTATCAAAAAATTAAGAGAAGCTTGATTGGTCACGAGGACACCACCTCTGAGATATAAAAAAAAGAGGGATTGACAATATTGCTGAAATTCAATTCTATGTGAAGTTTAATTCTATTTGGATCAAGACCTAATTGACCAACTTACCATCTTTGCAAAAGATCTAAGCATGCCAAGGGTATAGGCATATTTTCTAATAGGTTGTAGGATAAGGCTAAATTGATTAGAGATGTTATCATCCTTGTAACTAGTTAGGATTTGTTTTCATTTTTCCATTATCATTCCAAGAAGCTTGCCCCTATATCCAATATATGGTATGTGACTAAGTGAAATTGGTCATCCTAAATGTGTTTATCAACAATGATCTTATTTATGCCATATGTAGCTAGTATGATTCAAAGTTTAGATAGTTGAAGAGTAAAGTGGTGAAGTACTACTCACATTAAACAAGGAAATGATTATAATTATTTTGACCCAAATCCCCATGCCAATTTTAAAATTGACATCAATGAATTATGTTGGGAGTATGTAAGGGATAAAAGTAGTTATAGGATAAAATGGTTGCTTAATCATATTCCAAATGGTCCAACTAGAGTAAATTCAATCCCCTTAGATGAAATTGATCCTTTTAGTGTTGACACTTTTGAGGAGTATTTTGGAATGGCCTACATTACCTTGTATCAAGTCCCAATGACATATTATAAGGCTTAGATGCCTATACATATGATGATGATTTTTGTAGATATCCACCATAGGTATGTGAATAGGTTGTTTGATTTTGCTTACTTTGTGGTATAAGGCATTCATAGGGAGCTTATATCCCTTAAAGTTGATAACATAATTCCATCATTTTTATGATATTTTATACTATGCCATCTTATTATTTGTTGGGATGGATACTTAAGATTCTACTTTAAAAGTCATGACCATATCATCATAAAATAATCCTTTAATTGTTTAGGTAAAAATGCATGTGTCAGATGCACATTGCTAGAATTTAGATTATGGTTCTTTTGAGTGACATTTTGTACAAAGGATTTTGAATATGCTTGGATATAAAAGGAGTATACTTTTTGATACCTTTATTAAGTTCTTAAGATCAAATAAATTTAATTATAAAATTTATTTTGAACATAATTGGGGTGATTGTTCTACCACAAAGATAAGACAATCATTAGTTTTTATTGACCTAAAGTAGAACCACACGCTCTTCCTCTTTGGGTGTCTAACAAAGTAGCTTTCCTTGAAATTATGTGGCAAATAAATGAAGTAAATAAGGTCCACTTGGGGTAACAAAAAATGGTTCCTTCTTTCCATCTACATTGAGGTTCTATGATTTTATTGTAATTGCTAAGGATGGTCTTGATCTCCTACAATCAAAGTTGATGGAGTACATTATGCAGTCAAAGAAAGGAAGAAGGTTTTACCTATAATAATTTATTGATAAAGTTAGGAAGGAGGGAGGAAGGTTAGGCTTTGAGTATCCATTTGATGAATTAAAGGATTTAATCTAAAATTTCTTGACTGAGATGGAAATTTTAAAGAGGAATAATTGGTTGTGTATTCATGTTGTTAAAAAAGAAAAGAATTTTCCTTGATGCAAATGATAAAGGTTTGTTGATAATGCTAGGATCATATTATCAAAATGGGGTTGATGATAGATAATTTGGATACCCTAAGAGTTTTATCCTCAATGGTTTTTCTTATATATATTCTTGAAGAAAGTGTTATGAAAATATAGAGCATGATAATTAGGAAACTGGACAACCAATTTATTGGGCTCAAGGATAGGATAAATTATTGGTTACAGAGGATAAATAACCCATAGAGTTTGTGTTGCATGAGATCATACAACCACTTGTTGGCTATGCTATCACTAAATCTAGTGGGAAAAATGAAGTTGAATATCAAGAGATCAAGCAATTTGTTGCTTCACCTTAGAAACCTAATATTAGTGATCTATCCCTGTTGAATAAGCATTGTTGAATCTAGAAGAATGAGAGAGAATAGTACAAGATGCTAGAGCTATGGATTATGATATTTTTATTTTAGATGATGAATTCAAGATCATGTTGATGAAAGGGAAGGCCAATGCAAACATGCAAAGATTAAATGATAATAAGCAATAAGGGTAGAATACAGTCATGAAAGTGCTACTCAAAGTATTCATAAAAAAATGAATTTTGATATGGAAACAATGAATCTAGAAGATGAAAGGAGACTAGTTAGGGAGAGTGGATGCTTATTGTTACTAGGATTGAATATATCCTCTTCCATAGCCATAGATACTATCATATGGTAGGATGGTGAGGATATTTTGGAAAGTGAAGAGCAAGGAAAGGACATATATTTTGGACTTGGATTCAACACCAAGTATGGGATATTGGCTATATGGATTATGACTCTAGAGAATAATAAACTCCAAGTGGCTTAGGAAACCTAATTGTGAGGAGATTGGGAGATACCTCTACACCACAAGATACATCGCTAGTGGTAAGAACTACTATTTTTAGCAAAGCTACATCCAAGAAGTTGTAGGTAGGTTTTGACAAGCTATAGAATACAAATAATTTGTTACATCAATACAACAAGGTTATATCTATGGTGACAAAACTTAAAGTTTATTGTAGCAGATTCTATAACATCTAATCCTTGAGATGTATATACATCTCAATGAAATAGGGATACACTAATGTTGTAGATAAAGAAATTAAAATAAGGATTAAAAAAGAGCCAAGATGTAGAGGTTGAGGAAAAGGAAAAAGGAGTAAAGGACATATTTGACTTGGTTAGTAACATTTTTTGTCATATAATTTCTTATATTCTACATAGGGTTGATGATTCTTGGGCATGCTAAGGTGAGTTGAAAAAGGTCAAAGCTTTCCAAATTAGCTAGGAGTTAGTTTTGAGGAAAATTCTAAGCACATGGATCCCAAGGGTCATTATGATGAATGCTATTTAGAGATATGCAAGGTATAATATTGAAACTCCTAAGGAAATATTAAGTACATATGAAATGTTCAATATTTTGAATGGTGTTTTTTCTAGAGAAAAAATGATTTGATACTAAAGAAAGAAATGAATAATTTTAAGGCTTTAGAATATTGCTAGTTTCCTTTGGTACTTGGTATTGGTGATGAAATGAAGTCATTAGAGGACTAGAAGGTTGAATTCCAAAACATCACCCCAATTTAGTTAAATTGTTATAAGGTTTATTCTTTTGTGTTCAAAGTTACTTAAGAAGGTAATAATGGTTATTAGGAAGTCTCTCTACTAGTTTAGGTTAAAAGTAACTAATTTATATAGAATAAAAGTTTTACAATTCCAAATATTGGATTCTATAGACAAAATGAACATTTCTAGAAAGAACTTGATCAACTAAAAGTGGTAGATAGATGATTAACCATGTTTCATTGTCTATTTATGATGGAGGATGAAGAGCTCTATGAGAAAGGTGGCTCATTAGTTTCCCATTCTTTCCTATAGGTTGTTGATATTTCTCAATAATTATCCCATGATTGGCAGTTCCACTCTTTTTGTCTCTTAGGGCCTTCATTATTCTCTTAACTAGCTTGACATGTGCAAGTAACAAAATGGCTACTAGTTAGCCAATTTAGTGTAGGAATGACAAGTTTCTCTTGATTAGTTGTAGAATTTTATTTCAAGATATTGCTAAGTCACCTTGTCATTTTACTTCTTTCATCTATATTTTTCTATCCTAGAATGAGGGTGATGGGTTTCCCACTAACAAGCTTCAAGATTACTACTTCAACTATCAAGTTTTGGGTGATAGCATCAACACATCCAATATTGAATTTTCCTTCCATAGTCATAACACCAAATAGGGTGGTTAATTGTAGACCATTTCACCTTTTTCTACATTACCATGTTAGGCTAGGTGCAAGTTCCTTATTAGAAAGAGTGGTTAGAGTATGATTGTTCTCTAACTAATTCTTTCACCAACATGTAAGAGGCGTTGGTAAATAGATTTGTCACTATAGTTTACCTTGAAAAATGACCCCAAGTTGCCATGTTCAACAACGACAGATGAAATAGTAGTTGGAGAGATCACTATTGGGTAAGTGATCCTCCTCTGAATTTTAGAGGTACAACTCCATCGTATAATGAAATTTAGATTTTTAAAGGGTATGCTTTTAACTAGAAAACATGAAAGGAAAATAAGTTAAAATAAAGATAAGAAGGTTACTTTCCATAAAAAGGAGTATGAACACACAAATTCATCCCTCAAAAGCATAAATAGAACATATGAGATGAAGGAAATAACTACAGTTAATCATATGAAAAAACCTCAAAGAAATAGTTATGCATTCACCAACACAAGAACCCACAACACAAAGAAAACATGTCTAACTCATAGACTAGTCATAATATTCTGAATTTATTTCTTTAATCAAAGAGCTCATAGAATCTTTCTTGTGTACAAAATGAGAAACTCAAATCTTCTCCTTTATAAATTCCTAGCTCTTTTCCCAAAAACTCTACCCCTCTCTCTTAGAAGTTTTACAATAAATAAAAAAAGGGTGATTTTTTAGTTTTTATAATTGATCTTTTTTACTTTTGGAGTTTATAGAACTTTATAAAATAAACTACAAAAATAACTCCTAAGAGAACTTTTCAACATTCTTTACATAAGTCATTGATATGTGGGGAGATGGGGGAAAATTTGGACCGCAAGAATCAAAATTCTTTGTTTGTTGTTAACGGTCTTTTTTCAAAATTTCATGACCATTATGTGATTTCTACCAACTTCAATGGTGTCAATCGGATTCGGAGGGGAGAATTTCATCATCCTAATGGTGCTAATATCAACAATTCAGGTCGTGTTCTTTCACCAAATTCTTTTAAAGGCTTTGAGCATTTTTTATGTCTTCCTGGTAGTGTTTTTCATAATGGGTGTTGGGTCTCTGCAAATATGGACTTTCAGCCTTCCTCTCGATCTAAGAAATCATTGAATAGGGCACCACAACATCCTTTTGATATTTGTGTCTAATAAACTGATGCTAGTGATAGCTCTTCAAGATCTCATTCTTGGGCTGAGGTGGTTCGACATTGTCCAACAACTTTCCAAAATAATGCTCCAATCAAAGCTAGAGCTTCCTTCAATCCAAATTTGTAGGGCTCTGGGTTTCTTTCTTATTATGTCACTCTTGAGGATGATTCTCTTGCATTGTTTCTGAATAATATACTTAGGAAGCATAAAGATTTCTATAGGATTCTCAACTTGCAACTGAAGAATGCAAAAAGGTGTAAGATCAAGCAAAATGTACAAAGAAAGGCTGAGAAAGAGTGGGTTCGTAAAGAGCCTTTGATTAGGTCTATTATGTTTCCACAAGCATTGTTGCAACCTAAAATTCAAGATTTGCAATCTCTCGCTCTTGTTGGTAAGTTTTGGAACTTCACTCCTGAAATAGATCTTTTACAAAATGGATTTTTGATGAATGGGAGGGTTCTTCTCAACTGTTTTTTCTTGACAGGGGTGAAGGGTTTTTTGTAGTTATTTTTAATTCTAAGGAAGCCAAAACTATGGTTCACTCTACCAAGTCATGGTTTTGTGAGGTTCATGGCCTTTACACTCTTCCATGGTCTCCAAATTTCAACCCTTCTCTTCATACTGTAAAGTTTGTTCCCTTTTGGGTCCAGTTGCAAGGTCTCCCTTTGGAATATAGAGAAACAAATCTTATTCAAATTCTGGGGAGTCATTTAGGTATCTTTCTCAAGCAGGACTTAGATTTCTTTTCTATTCCTTCGCGCCCAGTAAGGGTTTGTGTTCTTTTGGATGTTTCAAAAGCCCTCCCTTCACATTTGTTAATAAATTCAAATAATGGGGTTTGGAAATAGTTAGTTGTTATTGAGCATCCAAATGAAACATGCTTTCATTGTCATTTTCCACTGCATCCTCTTGTTGCTTGTAAAGGGATTAATGGTGGGGATTTAAAAGAAGTATCAAGTGCAACTTTGGATTTGGTTCCTAAATACTCTGTTTCAATAGAAAATGAACAATCTTCTCCTTTGGTTGTTAAGGGTATCTATTGTAATAATGATGCTATGCTTCAAGGTTTTGTTTCATCTCTACAACTTCATCAATCCACAGATTCAGTTGGAGATTCTCAGAATATAATGGATAATTTAAAATAGAATGGTCAAAAATTGGTTTATTCAAAGCAAGTTGAGTTTGGTTTAGAATATCATGGTAGTTCTAATCAGTTAGTTATTAAAGGTTCTGATGGTCTTACGTCTTTCTGATTTTCCTTTTGTGCAAAATCATGTTACTATTAATTTTCCAAAACAATGGTTGAGTGCATATCATTTGGGTCTCAGGGATTTTCATAGATCATTATATCTCTATTCATCTGATTTGCATTATGTTACAATACAAGAAATACAACATATAGCAAGGCTAATTACTTTTGGGGGTTCTGGGGTTGCTTTTGAGAATTATGTTATGCCCTCTCAATTTCAAATGGATAGTCAAATATTAAGGCCAAGGGGCTCTTTGTGAAGTTGTGAGTGATAAGGTTTTTGATCACTCAGATTTTAATGATGATTTGGATAGTTTCGTTACAAAATCACTATCGCTAGTACCAGATCAATCGATTGATGAAATTTCAACAGAAGTGTTGGAAGAGGATGAAATTTTTGAAATTCCACAAAATTTATCTATATTGCAGTCTCGTTTGTCTCCTACAGTGAGTAAAAGTGAGGATGAAATTTTTGAAGTTCCACAAACTTTATCCATATTGCAGTCTCCTTTGTCACCTACTACTAACAAAAAAAATCTTGTAAAAAGGGGTAGAAAATCATTGGTTACCAAGTTACAAGAGGAAATTGAGGCTGGTACATAGTCTATTTTGAAGGTTACATTAGTTGGGTTTGATAAGCAGAAAAGGCCAAGGAAAGCATGTTGCTCTTCCAAGGTGTAATGCATATAATATCTTGGAATATCAAAGGCATTAATGCCTCTGATAAGAGGGCTCAAATCAAGCATCAATTGGATACTTGTGGAGCAGATGTGGTTATCCTTCAAGAAACAAAAACTTCCCCTGAAAATTTTGATATTATGTGCAAAAAATGGTCTAAATGGCAACTTATTCATTGCCCATCGCAAGGTGCTTCAGGTGGGCTTATAACTCTATGGAATGCTAAAAATGTCTTTATTGATAATGTGACAAATGACAACAATTGACAGCTTATGAGAGTTAAACATTATGACCTTTCTTTTTGGTTAATTAATGTTTATGGTCCTACAAGTACTTTTGCTAAGAAACATCTATGGGAAAAATTAAAGAAAGTCATGGATCAGTTGGATCAAGACAAAGTTATCATTGCAAGTGATTTTAATACAATTTCTTCTCTAGATGAAAAGCATGGTGGTATATGTTCACCACCAGTAGTCATGGAAGATTCCTAGAATTTCATTAAAGATAATGCATTAGTTGATATAGTGCCACAAAATGGGAAGTATACATGGACAAACAGATGGAAATATTTTCTCTAGATAGCAGAAAGACTAGATAGGTTTCTTCTATCTCTGAATTGGTTGGCTATTGATTTTATCTTGTCTTCTGAGATTCTATCATTTAATGCATCAAATCATTTTACCATTTCTCTGAACATTGCTCAAAATGCATTATAGTTAAAGCGTAAATCCTCATTTAAATTTGAATCTATGTGGTTTCATCATCCATATTTTCTTCTTTTGCTCAATCAATGGTGGTTATCAACACCTTTTGTTAAAGGTTCAAGAATGTTTTAGTTATGTAAGAAGTTAGAATATATGAAGTTGCAAATTAAAGAATGGAATCTTTCAGTGTTCAAAAATACTTTTGTGCAGAAGGACTTGGTTTATAAGTAGCTATCAGAAGTAAATGAAATAATAATTTCTCAAGGTATGGATAATGAAACTTTTGAAAATTAGAAAAAATTGCAAAAAGAATGGTGTGAATTATTATTGAAGGAAGAAGTTTATTGGCGTTAGAAATCCAGGGAGCTTTGGCTTAAGGATGGTGATAGAAACACAATTTTTTTTCACATATCAACTCAAATTAAGAGGGTTAAAAATTCATTTTTTTCCATACATGATAGTGAAACAGATGTGTTGTTTTCCAAGGAAGCTGATATTCAGAAAGAAGGCATTAAATTTTTTTCTCAATTGCTTTCAGTTAACCAAGCTTCATCTTCAAATTTTGAAAGTGTTAGGGCAGATTTTTTGGAATCAATTCTTGAATTGATTTGGCAAGAAGATAATGACAAGCTCTTATCTCCTTTCACCTTAGACGAAGTAAAGGTTGTTATATTTTCCTTATCACCTGATAAAGCACTAGGGCTAGATGGATTTACTGCTTTATTTTTTCAAAAATGTTAGGACTTCATTTCAATCTATCTTTTAAGAGCAATGAAAGAATCAAGGTTGTCAGGAGGAATGCTTAAGCAATTTAATGTTATGCACATTGCTATTTTTCCAAAAATAGATTATCCAAAAACATTTTCAGATTTTAGGCCGATATCTCTTTGTAATAAAATTTACAAAATATTCACTAAGGCTATGTACTTAAGGTTACATCCCTTCATATCTAGGATTATCTCTGAAGAGCAAGGTGGATTTGTGCCAGGAAGAGAGATTGTTGAAGGGGCTTTAGTTGCACATGAATTTCTTCATTCAATTGTATCAAATAAGCTTTTGACAATGATTGTTAAACTTGATATGTTGAAAGCATATGATAGGGTTACTTGACAGTTTCTCATTCAAGTTTTCAGAAAATTTGGGTTTTGTCATAAATGGTGCAAATGGGTGCTTTCTTGTCTATCTACAACAAAGTTTTCCGTGATAATAAATGGATGATCAGTGGGATTTTTTAGTTCCACACAAGGTGTTCGACAAGGAGATATTGTTTCTCCTTTTTTATTCATTATTCTTGTAGAGGCATTGAGTAGAGTTGTTTCCAAATGTTATGTGCAAGGTTTGTTGCAGGGTATAGCCATTTTAGGTACAAACATTGCTATCACACACTCTTTATTTGTTGATGATACTTTGCTTTTTGGAAAAGAAGCCTTGGGGGAAGCAAAGCAAATCAAAGTTGTGTTAGATATGTACACTCAAGCATCTGGCCAAAAAATAAATGAGAGTAAATCTAAGATTTATCTCTTCAATACAAAGGCAACAATTTCAAGGCATATTGTAAAGATTCTTGGTTTTCAAGAAGTAGATTTTCCTAGGAAGTATTTGGGAATTCCTTTCTTTATTGGGTAGAATAAAGTTTCTTATTGGCATAAAATCATTCAGAATATTCAAGCAAAAATAAATTCTTGGAAAGGTAGATGGATTCCTTTGTTAGGAAGAATATTAATGGAAAGATCTGTCCTTTCTTCAATACCTAATTACTTTATGTCTGTCCTAAAAGCTCCTGAATCAGTTGTGGTACAAATTGAGAAGCTGATTCAAAATTTCTTATGGTCTGGAAATATAGATAATACTAAGAAGGTTCCCTTAATATCATTAGAAAAAATATGTATGGATAAGGTGCAAGGAGGTGCTAGTCTACACAATATTGCATCTAGGAATCTCTCATTGGGTGCTAAACTAGTTTGGCATATGTACACTCAGCCAAATAAAAAATGGTGCAAGGTCATGCAAGCAAAATATCTAGATAACCTTAATCCCTCTAGAATTCTCACTATGTTAAATCCTCCCTCAGGCTCACAAATGTGGAATTTTCTAATTTCATGCAGGAAATATATAGTATCACATCTCACTTGGGAAGTTAGTAATGGGGAGGAAGCCTTATTCTGGAAAGATTCCTAGAATGGTTTCTAGTCTATTAGTTCTTTAAATGATTTTCAACATATTGAAAACATTTTATCCTCTTTGTGGGCTGATAAGGTTAAAGATTACATTGATTAGATTGATATATCATCTCACAAGGTTATTTGGAAAGATTTGCCAAATTGCAATATTTCACAAGCACATAGAGTGTTGTTAAAGAAAATATTGGATAAAATATTGGTATTCCTATCAAATGAAAATGACAAGTTAAGGTGGGAATTCTCTAAATTTGGTCAGTATTCAGTCAGAGATGGGTATAAATCAGTTTCACAAAATGTAATGCAGATAGGGTGTCAAAGGGCTTATACATTTTATTGGAATTCCATGGTTCTTCCTAAAGCTGGTTGTTTTGCGTGGCTTGCAATTAAGAATAAGATTTTGACAAGTGATAAATTATCCAAATTGGGAATTGCAGATCCATTTCAATGTGTTTTATGTGATAAGCATTTTCGAGATATAAATCATCTATTTGTGAAGTGTGAGGTTGCTCAAGCATGCTGGTCTTTTGTTCAAAGAAAATTGAACTGGTGTGCACCTTTATCTAACAAATTATGGGATATTTTCTCTAGTTGGCCATGTTTGTTTAACAATTCTTTTTTTTTCTTGCATATGGAGAATTATTCCAGCAATGGTTGTGTGGGGAATCTGGTGAGCCAGAAATAAATGTATATTCAGGAAAGAGAAATGTGTGGTTGAAAGCCTATTGATTGGGCTAGAAACTTCTATATTTGAGGTAGTCAACATTTATGTGTATCGGATAAAAAGAGTAGATGCTGCATTTAGAGATTGGGATTCAACATTGTTGTGTAAGTGCTCTCAAATTGCTCTTCCATTTAATGGTAGTAAACTTCAATTACCTTAGAACAAGGTGGATTGGGAAAAGCTAATTTGGAAACCTCCACCTCAAGGTTGGTTTACGTTAAATTTTGATGGATCTAGTAGAGGTAATCTTGGTGAAGCTGGTGCAGGGGTGGTCATTAGAGATCATATGGGTAGAGTTTTAAAGGAAAAATCAATCAAGCTTTCAAATGTTACGAACAATGTAGCCGAGGCTAGTGCAATTTTGTATGGATTAAAAATGGCAAGTATGTTAAAAATTGCTAAATTGCAGATTGTGTTGGAATTGTTGCCTCAATCTCACAGGCTAGAACCTCTGGAAGAGCAAAGTCGGTGTGACATTTCTTTGGTCTGGCCGACTAGCAGTTTGGGAACCTTGTGAAATATTCTGGTCATTGTGACCCTGTAGAAGTATTTTCGAACGCTTTGAAGTCTATCGCTGGGCCTTAAAGCAGTCGTTGTAACTTCTCACCGCGTGGAGATCTCTGGCCAACAGGCCATTCAATCAGGCATCGGGGAGACTCATAGCGACTGGGGGCTTCAGAGTGACTTTCAACACTCGGGAAGAAGTCCCAGCGACATTGGAAGGTCTTTTTGACAGGGATACGTATTGAAGTCATCAGGTTAACCTATGGTGGCTCGATGAGAAGTCTTACCGAAAGTAACATGTCTCGGTGACAGTGTTGGAGCTTTCGGGGAAACCCTTGGGTGATCGGTAAGAAGTCTTATTGATAGTGATATGTCTCACTGACTCGGAGTAACTTAAGGATCTCGGTGAGAAGTCTCAGTGATGAAGGATTGTCTTGGTGACAATGTAACTCTTGAAGACATCAGGGAGACCCTTGGCCGAAAGACTTGTTTCAATATGATGTCTCATCGAATATCGGAAGTCTCACAGACAGCACGTGGGGTCATCGGTTTGGTGTGACTCTTGGCGAACAGTGGTTTCAGGATAACATGAAAGCCTTGGTAAGAAGTCTTGCCGAAGGTTGATTCTCTCGCCGACAGTGGAACACATCGGTATGACTTGAAGGCTTCGGTATGAAGTCTTGGCGAAAGCAGTAAGTCTGGCCGACAAGATTGAATCGGGGTGACTTGGAACTTACGGGGTGATGTCTTGGTGAAGGGTATTTGTCTTGCCGATAGGAATGCGATGGACATCAAAAGTTTCGGTATGACCTTTGCCTAAGTCTTGCCGATAGTGTCATCGGTATAACATAAAGGGCTCAACATGATCTCTCAGCGAATGACTAAAGTCTTGGCGACTAAGGAACACCTCAGAATGACTTATGAGCTCGGTGTAATGTCTCATCGAATGGCGATTGTCTCGCTGATGAGAATGCTGAGTTTGGTATAACATGAAGCTCATTGTGAAATCTTGGCAAAAGATGATAGTCTTGCCGAAGAGAACACTCACATCTATATGACTTGGAGACTTCAGTATAACCTCTTGGCAATAGTTGGATGTCTTAGCAATAGCATTGGCGGATGAATTCAACTAGAGGTTGGTGAGAGGTCTCGCCGATCATGCCGATAAGGAGACTCTTACCGATAGATGGATGCCAATTGGATTTCGACATGACTTGGAGGCTCGATGTGATCTCCTGGTGATAGAGATAGTCTCACCGATGTGCTTGCTAAGGTCAATGTAACTTGTAAGCTCGGTGGAACCTCTTGCCGATGGAGACGACTCTTGGTGACGTGTAATATGGTCTTGTGGCATCGGGGAGACACTTCTAGTGTCTCACCGACATGTGACATAAGTTGATCGCTGTTGACTGAGTGAAGACTGTCCGATGTGGTGTGATGTGGACAAATTAGAGAAAGAATAATGTGAACCGTTTCTGAGCTGGATGATTCGATAGTTGGAAACAAACCGTTTCATTGAGCTGAAGCCGAAGAGATGAAAAAATGAGCTAACAGTGGAGAAGGTCGAGAGGCTGGTTGTATGGCCAGGGGGCCTTGAGGCCGGAACAGAGGAGAAGAGAGAGCTTTTGATCATGAATCTTGCTTGACTTCTCTTATGTTGATTTGCACTGTATATGTGATGGTATTGTAACAGTGTGAAGATCATTTAGTTTGAGAGGGTGATCAGAAACTATACAGGGATATCTGTTGCTACCAGTTGTATCCAGAATGAACAAGGTGTAATCTCTAAAAGGCTAAGAGCCTGAAATTGTATTGTAACTATTTTGTTGCTGAAAAATACAATGGCTCGATCTTTGGAGTGTGGGGTTTTTTAATCCAAAAGGATTTTCCCCATGCAAATCTTTGTGTTATGGTTTTCTATTTTATCTTTCATGCCTGTTGGTTCATGTAGTAGAATATGTTAATGCTTGCTGTTGAATTTACATGTGTTTCTCTCAGATGGATCAATGTAGGAAATGAACTGTGTCTGTTCTGCATTTGGACATAGTTGTTTGTGTCTTTGAGGCAACCTAATCGAAATGAAAGTTACTGAAGGCACTACTGTTTGGAGTTTTCACTAGATGCACTCCTAGATTTCCTTACAAGTGGTATCAGAGCCTTCTTCTGGTTGTTGGTTCTGGGTATTTCTCCTGTGAAGATTTCTTAGCTTGATAGGTTGGAAGAAATCTGGAGAAATGGACTGATGTATTGATCCTTTAGTGAGTGGAAGCCTTGTGGTATTCTGAGACAGCATGCAACTTGAAGGATGGTCAAGATGGAAAAGGGAGTTGATCATGTTGTGATCTGTGTCTCTTGGCTGGTAGAGGTATAACCTTGGAGTATGAGGTGGATTTTCCTACTCTGTGGCTATGTAGCAGTAAAGCTTTCATATTGGTGTCTGTGTGACAGGCTCCTAGTTGATATGGAGAAGCCTAGATTGTTTCTCAATCATGGAAGAGAGTGCTTATGCTAGGCGGTGGTTCCTGGTGTTGGAAAGCACTGCTTCCTATTAACCTTGAATGCTTGAAGGCTATGGAGTTACTCATTAGATGATTTGCAAGCTTATGAAATAGCCTTTCTCTCTTTCTCAGATGCATGTATATGGTGGTGGTTTAAAGTTGGCCCGAAAGGGGCCTAGATTCTCTTGAACTACTGTTTTCTTTCTAAGGAAAATTTGTACTTGCATGGCTCTGTGGTTTTGCAGGTTTTACATGGTTAAGCAAAACTTGTGTTCTTGTGGAGTTGCTGTTAAGCTATTGTCTAGACACTAGCCTTTTGGGGTGTTGCTGGATGAGATAGTTGCAGGTCTGCATGCATGCTTGGTGCATGGTTTTGAGGAGGTATGACTCTTTCTCTGCATGGGAGTGCTGGTAAGTATTTTGTCACTCAGCATTCTTGTGGTAATGCTTGTGGGTTCCTTGATTATGGTGCTTGTTGTAGACATGATTGGCAAATCAGATCTGGCATGATTTGGTGTTTGAGTCATGTTGTCTACGTGGTTATTCTCTTTGATATCTCAGTGTTGCAGTTTTCAATGTGATAACGGGTTTGCATGTTTGATATTTGTGATCTACGAGTTATGCGGTTGGTAGATTAGCTACCCATTGGCTGCAGTGAGATAACTTGGATGTGGACTGTCTTTATCCACGAGGTTGATTAATTGGTGATGCAGATTTGTTAGTTGGCCTTGTCTATGGTCACTTGTGCATTGGTGTGATTGCTTTGAGATGAGAGGATGGATATTATTGAGTACCTAAATAGTCAATTATGGGAACCTGAAATAGTTGGTCATGATGCTTGGAGAGCTTGGGTGTCACGTTTCAGTGGGAGCTCTAGCAATGACTGCGGATTCATCACATGATGGTGAATGGTCTTCTTTAATGTTGCAGAAGGGTTCTTATGAGCTTTTTCTTTTGCATGGACATTATTTGAAGATGTGCAACATCTTGGAACCATGGAGGACACTTGGAGTCTTTGGCTAAGGTGTTGGTGGTGCTTGACAGGTGATGTTGTTCTTAAGTCTATTTGCTTTATGTCATAGTATACTCTTGTTTGTGCACTGGAGTTTTGGCATTGTGCATTGTACTTGAGATAATGGTGGAGTCATTTGAAGCATGGTATGTCCTATGGGGATGTGTAGATCACGGTGTCATGCTAAGTTCCTGATTCAGATGATTGGAGTTTTGACAGTGGTCTGGTAATTCTTTGTGTATTGGGTGCTCTTGATTACTTGCTTGATACTTTGTGATAGTGCAGTAATGCAATTGAAGTTTAGCATGAGATGATCGGTTGCTAGTACTCATGGATACATGAAGAATAAGGTGAGTCTGTTCTTCTCTTATGAGAGATGTGTTGCTGCTTGTTACTCTTGTTTAAGTTTTTTTTAGCAGAAATTCTGAGAAGCCTACACCTAGGTTAAACTTGAGTTCAATAAGAGATCTATGAGGAGATTACTCTTGGATTAGTCATGATGCCTTATAGATCTTGAAGGATTTTTCTTGTTCCCACTCTTGGTCTGCTTGAAAGTTTATCTGAAAGGTATTTGGCCCATTATATTTTTTTTCAAATGTGTTTTATTAAGTTCACTTTCATGATATGGATCTTGAACTACTGTTTAACATTTGGTTCTGGAGGATTCATAGTGGAAGGTGTACAGTTTGTTTTATCTCCTTGAGATTTTGTGTTATGTCATTTATTGATGAGAATTGGTAGGAGATGATGTATGGTCTGATTTCCTAAAATGGGAAATGTTCTAGCTTGATCTTCTTTGAGATGCTTACATCCATTTTGGTTTTGAAGTTGGTTTGATGATAGGGAGGGGTTGGAGGAATCACTCACTGATTCCTGCTCTGGGTCTTGCTTGCAAGACCTCCTTGGTGTCTTACTTCACCACCTTAACCTTTAGGAAATTCTTCATGTTTAGGTACCCCTAGTTCTCCTGGCCAACCCCACTACCATCACAATTCAACCTACCAAGTCAATCTTAGCCCTTAATCTACCCTAAAGACTAACATTTCCCAAGAACTAAAGCTTAGTTTTTCAAGGGTGTGGAGATGCTTCTACTGACTTCATTCCACCCTGTTAAGGCTCAAAAAGATCCACCTAACTCCATCTTTTCATCGCTTCCACCAAACCCTCATTTAGGGTTAAAAAGGCTACTAGCCTAGGAGCCCCAATTAGGTCTCCACCTCCGAGAAAATGGGTTGTCTCTCCTAACTTTTCCAAAGAACATAGAATATTTCCTTTGGCTTCTTGGTCCTTATTCCTACCACTTGAAGATTTTAAAGGTTTAACCCTCAACTGACCGTACATAGGCCTAAACCACAATTTGGCAATAATTAGGTCTTTTTAAGCCATTTTCCTGTCCTTCCTACAACTGTTAGAGATTAATAACACCAGACGGTTAGATGGAGCTTCCTCCTGCATTCAAAACCTTGTCAAGGCTCATGTCTTTCCTCTCCACACCATGTTTTTCCAGGAGATGAACACCCCTACAACTCAAGTGCTTTGCACTTCTTGTCTTCCGTAGCCAGACTCTTCTTAGCTCACCTAGGAGAAGACTCTCACAGTGATACCCTAACTACTAAAGACTCATAACCCTACCATATTTACTATCATGGAGTCTAGCCACAATCCCCAAAAGCTTGTACACTAGGTATAGTGGAAATGTGAACTAAACCTCCATTATTCACAGTCTGCCAGTTAGAACAACAACTAAAAGAAACAAACTAATTACACAAGATTGCTTGAAACGAATAAACTAGCTACCTAATCTTCCACACAATGCTTGGAAGATAAATGAACTACTTCCTACATGTTACAAAGTGTCAGGATCACTCCATTAACACATAATTCAAAGCAAAAACAAAAAAACCAGAAAATTTACACCAATTTATCACTGTCTTCTCTTGTATTCATAAGTTTCCAATAATGCAAAAGCTTCCAACCTTCTCTTAGGTCGATGCACACCCTATATAGGTTAACAAGAGTATTTATGCCTCCCCTTGGTCGGACATGTTAGTTACATTGTGGCAAAGTTACAAAATGCACCATTTTGCACTTGTTGCCAATTTCTAGTAAAATGAATTTTTAAACTCATCAGTAAAATGAGTTTCTAAACTCATCCACCCTTTCCTCTCCTTAACCTACTGATCACTACTGAGAAAGACATACTATTAAACCTCTAACTCTATCTCAATGGTCAATATGACCTTCATGGTAACACATCAAAAACAAAAATTCATCCTAGACTTCCTAATTGCCTAGTGTTTCCTAGGTGCTCCTGCACCATTTGATCTTGGTGATTGAACAAATGGATGTTGTTAAGGATTTCTTTTGGGATGTGAAGAATATCATTCTTGACATAGCTGGCTATTAGAAGTGTATGTAGGAGGTTGTTCTATAGGAAGATGATGTGCATAATTTCTCTTTGTGGCCGTGAAGGTTTGTGGTGAGAGAAATGTCTCTTGTAGCAGTTTGTTGTAGGTTGTGCATATCATTGTGGATTTTTCCTTGGTACTACAGGGTTACATTTTCTATGTGTTGTTTACTAATGGTGATACCTTTGAGGTATGTGGGATTGGATGGAATAGCACAAGCTGTAGGTGCTAGTTTTAGTCGCGTGGGTTTATCAGTTGGATGGAAGCAGTCGGTTTGATTGTTGTTCTAACTGGTGTTGTCTATTTTGTTTCTGGATAATGACTTCACTGTTGTGTTCTTATTGAAGCTTTGAAGTTGATATTGCTTTTGTATAGCATTTGAGCACAGTGAAGTGGTAGCAGTATCTTGTTGTAGATATCACTGGGATCTTATGCTTGTGTTCGTTGGAATGGTGCTTATTCACCTTGGCGATGTATCTTTCTTCCACACGTGGAAGATGACAGGATTGTTGTTTGAATGGTGGACATCTTGGATGTTGGAGCAAAATTCTTGATGGAACATGAGAGCATGTTGAAATCTATGTGGTTTCCTGGAGGGCTGCGATTGATTGTTTTGTTGGACAGTGAGTTGCAGTTGGATGCCTAGTCTTTGTTGCAGATTGTCTAATGGACTGTTATCTATGGAATCATGTTGATTGGGTGTCTTGAGTATTGCAGGGTTTGAACTAATGGAGCTAGTGTGGTCTTAGTTCCTAGTTGCTTTGGAGGTGCCTGTGTGATCTTTGTCAAGTTGGAGATTGTTGGAACTGTTGCCTCAATCTCACAAGCTAGAACCTCTAGAAGAGAAAAGTCAGTGTGACATTTCTTTGGTCTGGCTGACTAGCAGTTTGGGAACCTTGTGAAATATTCTAGTCATTGTGACCCTGTAGAAGTCTTGTCGAATGCGTTGAAGTCTATTGTTGTGACTTAAAGCAGTCGTTGTAACTTCTCACCACGTGGAGATCTCTTGCCGACAGGCCATTCAATTGGGCATTGGGGAGACTCATAGCGACCGGGGGCTTCAGAGTGACTTTCAACACTCGGGAAGAAGTCCCAGTGACATTGCAAGGTCTTTCCGACAGGGATACGTATTGAAGTCATCGGGTTAACCTATGGCGGCTTGGTGAGAAGTCTTATCGAAAGTAACATGTCTCGGTGATAGTGTTGGAGCTTTCGGGGAAACCCTTGGGTGATCGGTAAGAAGTCTTACCGATAGTGATATGTCTCACCGACTCAGAGTAACTTAAGGATCTTGGTGAGAAGTCTCAGCGATGAAGGATTGTCTTGGCAACAATGTAACTCTTGAAGACATTGGGGAGACCCTTGGCTGAAAGACTTGTTTTGATATGATGTCTCATCGAATATCAGAAGTCTCACCGACAACACGTGGGGTCATCGGTTTGGTGTGACTCTTGGCGAACAATGGTTTCGGGATAACATGAAAGCCTCGATAAGAAGTCTTGCCGAAGGTTGATTCTCTTGCTGATAGTGGAACACATCGGTATGACTTGAAGGCTTCGGTATGAAGTCTTGGTGAAAGCAGTAAGTCTGGCTGACAAGATTGAATCGGGGTGACTTGGAACTTGCGAGGTGATGTCTTGGCGAAGGGTATTTGTCTTGCCGATAGGAATGCGATGGACGTCAGAAGTTTCGGTATGACCTTTGCTTAAGTCTTGCCGACAGTGTCATCGGTATAACATAAAGGGCTCGACATGATCTCTCAGCGAATGACTAAAGTCTTGGCGACTAAGGAACACTTCAGAATGACTTATGATCTCGGTGTGATGTCTCATCGAATGGTGATTGTCTCGCCGATGAGAATGCTGAGTTCGGTATAACATGAAGCTCGTTGTGACGTCTTGGCGAAAGACAATAGTCTTGCCGAAGAGAACACTCACGTCTATATGACTTGGAGACTTCGGTATAACCTCTTGGTGACAGTTGGATGTCTTAGCGATAGCATTGGCAGATGAGTTCAACTGGAGGTCGGTGAGAGGTCTCGCCGATCATGCTGATAAGGAGACTCTTGCCGATAGATGGATGCTGATTGGATTTAGGCATGACTTGGAGGCTTGATGTGATCTCCTGGTGATAGCGATAGTCTCACCGATGTGCTTACTGAGGTCAATGTAACTTGTAAGCTCGGTGGAACCTCTTGCCGATGGAGATGACTCTTGGCGACAACATGTAATCGGGTCTTGTGTCATCAGGGAGACACTTCTAGTGTCTCACCGACATGCGACACAAGTTGATCACTATTGACCGAGTGAAGACTGTCCGATGTGGTGTGATGTGGACAAATTAGAGAAAGCAAAATGTGAACTATTTTTGAGCTGGATGATTCGACAGTTGGAAACAAACTGTTTCATTGAGCTGAAGCCGAAGAGATGAAAAAATGAGCTAACAGTGGAGAAGGTTGAGAGGCTGGTTGTATGGCCGGGGGGCCTTGAGGCCAAAACAAAGGAGAAGATAGAGCTTCTGATCATGAATCTTGCTTGACTTCTCTTATGTTGATCTGCACTGTATATGTGATTGTATTGTAACAGTGCGAAGATCACTTAGTTTGAGAGGGTGATCAGATACTGTACAGGGATATTTGTTGCTACCAGTTGTATCCAGAATGAACAAGGTGTAATCTCTGAAAGGCTAAGAGCCTGAAATTGTATTGTAACTATTTTGTTGCTGAATAATACAATGGCTCGATCTTTGGAGTGGGGTTTTTTATTTGAACGGATTTTCCCCACGTAAATCTTTGTGTTCTGGTTTTCTGTTTCATCTTTCATGCCTGTTGGTTTGTGTAGTAGAATTTGTTAATGCTTGTTGTTGAATTTACATGTGTTTCTCTCAAATGGATCAATGTAGGAAATGAACTGTGTTTGTTCTGCATTTGGACATAGTTGTTCGTGTCTTTGAGGAAACCTAATCGAAATGAAAGTTACCGAAGGCACTACTGTTTGGAGTTTTCACTAGATGCGCTCCTAGATTTCCTTACAGATTGAAGGAGATTGTTTAATAATACCGAATGCATGTAAAGAACATAAAATTATCAACTGGCATCTTCAATATATCTTGAAGCAGGTATGGTCTCTATTGGAAAAATTTAGCATGTATTAGATTCTACATATATATAGAGAAGGAAACAAACTGACATATTTCTTGGCAAACATGGGAATAGAATAGGGGGAAGAATTAGTAATTCATGTAATTGATTGAAAAAACACAAATAAAAATGTGTAATATCATTAGTAATGAAGGTGAATTATAGAAAAATCACAATGAGCTTAGTTAGAGTTTGGGTGCAGAGGTAATAGAAAAAGGAATCAAGAATCTATCTATAGTTTCATGTGGGATTTTATGCATGATAAACTCATTTTAGTTCTGAATAAAATGCATTTTGACATGCTTTGTTATCACTAAAACACAAGGGTATTTAAATTGTCTATTGCAATGCTTTTGAGGAAACTTCTAAGGCAAAAGGAAAGATTATGTTGGAGATAGTGGTGTTACTTTTGAAATTTACAAGCTGAGTAAGTGATATCGGGTTTGGGTAGCACAGTAAATGTTTTTCTTCAGATCTTATTTTAGTTCCAATTGCCAAGTGGCAACATATTGTTACATGTACATTGAGTCTAACTGGAATTTTGGTTTGTTACAATTGAGGAAGCAATTTTTGTGATGGGTGACATATGTCAAAGGTACAAATTTTGAATGCAAAGTGTTCGGTAAGAAAAAAAAATCTCTTGTGATGTGTAATAGAGCAATTGACTAAGGCTCTTTACTTATTTGAAATGCAATATCCATTTGGAAAGAAGTATTGACAGTTGTGTGGTGTTAGGGACAACAATTGTATAGAGGCAAAACAAAGGTCGAATTTCCAAAATTCTATGTCAAGATTTGCAATTCTTTCCTACTTGAAAATCAACTGACAAGTGGAAAAGTCTAGATAGATGGAAGGCATTAAGAAGAACAACTGTGGTGTTGAATTAACATATGCCATACAATCAAGGTAGCTTTTGATAATTTGCATAATCCTAACTTGTATGTGTTAATGATGGAGTTAGCATACATGCCATCAAAAATATACAATGGGAATCAACTCGCGTCATAATTTTCTTTTATGTGGATCAAAGGATGTACGCCAAAGTACTAGTTCCTTTAATGGTTATTTCGTGTGATATCTCTAGCATAATGTTAAGCTTCAGGCGAATCGGTTTAGGAATACAAAATATGCCATTCAAGTATGTTGGCTTTCAGTTGTTTATTTATTGGATTGTCCTTGATGTCAAAACAAACATGCTTTGATGTCAATCAAACAGGCTTTGATCTTTACTTGTAGATCACAATGATGACTCTTGAGACATATTGATTTCCAAGGATCATAGATGATACATAGATGATCTCCATTGTTGTGTTGGTTTGGTTTTGGTGGCATGTGATGCTGACATCTTGTCTTTTGCAGTTCTAGGTTCTGGTTATTGCATGATTCAAGTTGATGATGACAATTGTTTATTGAACAAACCAAATGTTCTATGAGTGGTACATCTTTGCACAAAGAATACAAGGTTTTTTTTTTTATTACACATAGTGTGCCAACATTCGATGCTTGGTGATATAGACATTATAAGTCTTATAAGGATTCAGTTTGTTTTGAACATACAAGAATTTGGGCAACATGGTGGTGGTTTACATTGATCTTGGTGGCATGTGCTTTTTCAGTTGTTGGTTCACATGGTTCATTGGTTCATGTGGTGTTGGTTCACATGGTTCATCATGTAAATTCATTTTTTACATGTATATGTTGGTACTAATGTTTAATGTGTGTTCATTATGATAGGGCCTGCACATGAGCTATATGGTATGATTTCTCAGGAATATATGATTCATTTCATTTTGGAAGGGCATGAACATGAGGCATATGACTTGTTTATCATGAGGTATTTGGTATGAGTTTTGAGGAACATATGATTCATTAGTGCTTGCAACAATTACAGAATCAGATTGTTTGAATACTCTGAGGTGATCTTGGCCTTCCTTGTTACATTTTTAATGTGATTGTTTGTTCACATTTTCTTGGTGGCATTGTTATTACATATTGTCATATGGATTTGGCAATAAAATTGTAACAATGATTTATATGGCATATGGCTTTGGAAATAAAATTGCATCCATGGTTATATTGTATACAGATTGGTCTTAATTACATATCATTAAAAGGAGATGACTTTATTAAAAGTCATATGGCAGAATTGGTTGATGTTTTGGGCTCTATGCTTATATTGGGCAGTCACACTTTATGCTTATATCGAGCAGTCATATAAACCATATGAAGGCTTGGCAGTGCAAGGTATTGTATTTGAATGGTCATCGGTGGTTGATTTAGTGATTTGACACCAACATATATATTTGGTTATGATGTGGCAATAATGTTTGTTGGCATAAGGTTTTGACATCGGACTCAAAATCATTATGATGTTTGATTTAAATCATGCAAATCATTGAGCTTTGTTACCGGATCTAAAATCATCATTATTTTTGGTAAAGTCCTCAAAGGACTTGAAGTAAAAGGTAGGGAAAAACTTAACATGGATTGTTTTGAACCCTAGCCGCCATGAGAATATTGTAAATCTATTTTTCTCTTGACCAACACTAAAGGAGTTAAAGAGTTAGTTGCAAACATGGAAAATAGTTTATGAGCCAACAAGAACTTGGTGGTTGTTGAGATAGTGGCAATGGCTACTTCAGTTGATCAGTTGTAGTTGGCTTCATTGGGCTTTGTCTGGTATTTGTTTGTTTTATTCATTACATAATCAACTCCTATTTTTTAAAGAAAAGATTAAAGGGAGTTAATACATTTTAAAGCTCGATTCATAACTGAAATTTTGTTTAGGGCTGCTCTTTAAAACCCTAACCCGAGTTGTTCTTGACAGTTACAAAACTGAATTCAAAGATTTTGTATCCATTTTAAAAAGAGGGGTGTTTTGGTATTTGTTTTGTGGAGACGAGGCATTTTTGTGATGGGAGGAAAAAGATATTTTATGAATACTCTTTAAGAGATTATTTTTGATACTGAATATCATTCTATATTGAAGGTTTGTTAATTTGTTGAGAAGATATTGATGCACAACATTCTTCGATGAACTGAATGACAATATGCTTGGTCTTCTATTGTAATTCTAGGGTTGCAAAACTTGCACTTCTAGAGTTCTGATAGAATGTTATAATTTGTTACTTTGTAAAGGAGTTGGTGCTCCTGTGTCTCATGAAGTTGGTGCTTCTGATTTTTGTGGAGTTGGTGCTCTTGAATGTAAAAGAGTTGGTGCTCTAAGTGAATAAAGGAAATATTTTTTGAGTGGTTTTTTATACCCCAAGAGGGTTTTTCCACTCAGGAAATTTTTTGGTGTTATGTAATATTTTTCTGTGTGATTGGTTCATTTATTTGAGTTGCATAATATTGCTGATATCAGTCATTAATTTTCTGCCCATTCCTTAACTTATCTTGCATAAATGATTCAATTACAAACTTTGATTCACGTGCAACATTTGTCAAGCCAGTCTAAGTTAATTTGATTTGCAGAAAATGCTATTTTGTCTAAGTTCATGAGAAGTGAGGTTTTCAATAAGCCATTTGATAATTTGTTTTCAAAGTTTAAAAATTGTAGCTGTTATAAATTACTGATTCAGCCCCCGTCTCAGTGATTTCAATCTTCCAACAATTGGTATCAGAGCATAGGGTCCTTGCATAGGTCTAACCAACCTAGGATATATTCTGGTTAATGGAAGTCTGATAGTCATATCCCAAGTTCAAGAAGGTACTTTTGTGACTTAAGCCGAATCCTTGTTTAAAAATTTTGATTGACTTAAGGATTTTTGGTATTGAAGTGTTGTGTTTAATATGGAAAAAGGTAGAAGGAATAAGGGAAAAATAAGTTCACAATAAAACACTAACAAGCAAGCTCTATCTGAACCTAGTGTAAGGAGTAATGAAGAAGAGATCATTAACAACAACTCAAAAATGATAGAGTATCCTATGTTTAGAACACCTCAGTTTGAAGGTACCAACTTTATTTTGTGGAAGCGTCGGATGGAAACTTATCTTTCTTCCTTAGGTTTTGATGTTTGGGGAGCAGTAGAAAGAGGTTATATTGTATCTGTAACATCTCCTACCACACATGAGGAGAAGACAACTCTTGAGTCCAATGCTAGGGCTATAAATGCTATTTTCAATAGTTTGCCAAATGAAATTGTTGCTAAGGTTATGCAATGCAAAAATGCAAAGGAAGTTTGCGACAAACTAATTAAAATAAATCAAGATGGTGAGTTACAAGAAGAGATATCTTTGAAAACTCAAGCAAGTTGCGACTCATTTGTAAGTGGTGATTGTGCAAATCCTCATAGTTTTGGAGAAAGTCAGATTGAGTCTAAATCTATAGAGATTATAGATGAACATTCAGATGGTCAAGAAATTAATGAAGAAGTAGATCAATTTTTGGGTGAAGTGAATTCTAAACAAGAATTTGTTGAAGAGAGTGAGGTAGATTTGGAAGGTGAACTCCTGTGTGCTCGAGATACAATTAAGCAGCTTAGAAGAGAGAACCAAAATTTAAAAAGGAAACTTCAACAAGAAAAAGATATCAAAGATAAGATATGTTTAGATCTTATAGAAGAAAAGATACAAGTTGAATAAGCTAGAAAGATTGAGGAAAAAGTTAGAAACCAACTTAAGGAAAAAGAACAGAGTTTAGAAAAACTTGAGTGGCAAGTGGTGTTACTGAGGAACATTGATAAAGCATCAAAGCAGTTAAGTGATGAGAAAATTGACGAGAATTGTTCTATGTCTTTGGATAAATTTTTCAGTGCATAGAAAGCTCTAAGTGATAAAAGTGGTCTGGTCTTAGAGGAAGGACAATGTTCTAAGGTTAGTGTTACCTATTTTTAGCCACAACTCAAAATAGGTAGAGCTGATTTACATTCTTCATTAAAAGGTACAAAAATTTCTGCTTAAGTATTCATTACATTCCAGAATCTGATTACTTGTTAATTTCTAGTGTGATTATGCAAAATTTTGTAACAGAAGAAATCATTAAAATTGCATAGTAATGTTGTTTTATTCATATTGTAAAAACCAAAGTCCCACACAAGCCGTGGGAGTAACTTAATTTGATTTTCATAATCAAATAATGAATACAAAAAGGAGATGTGCACAACACAACTGAAGAGAATATAGGTATAAGAGAGAAGGTGATTCGTCATTGCCTAGAATGACGAATCGTTGTCACATTTGAAGCCTTTAGTTGTCGCCACTCTGGTGTCTCCAGATTGTTTAGTTCCAAGCTCCATAGGTTTCCTGTAGGATTGTTGAAAAGTGGTGTTAGAGCAATGAAGAATCAAGTCCTTCCTTATGCCTACATTACCAACAAAGATGTGGTACACATTCAATCAGGCATTCATTAGATGATTTGAACAAAATGAAAATAACATAAAAAGGCAGATGTTCAAGGAGCACAAAGATCAATGGAAGCTTTCAGCTTCATTTATTTTGTAACATGTTTGTTTAAGTGTGCAAGTATAGGTAATCATCATTCCAATCAATAGATATGCTTATGAGTGGTGTGAAATGTGGCTCTCACAAGTGTTGAGCCCAGCTCATAAACAATGTAAGAGCAGCATGCAAAAGCTGAGCAATCACAGTTATTATGTTCATAGGTAAATAATGGCAGCATTATGAAATTCTCTTAAAGTCATGCCTTAGTGATTGCATGATAGTTTGATCATAAAACTCATAATCAAGGAAAGAGATCATAGTGTTGTACAACTATATTATAAGATAGCAGTACAATTTCAGCTTTATCATCAAAAGCACATCAATGATCAGTATAAGGCAAAAATTTCATTTAACTTACAATGTGCTAGTATGATAATGCATGTATTCGGAAAATGGAAAAATACATCAATCTAGCTCGAACATGTGATATGATGCAAGGATCTACAAAGCATAAAACAACAACATGATATGAAGATAGTCAACATTCATTGATAACATGGCCACAAAGCAATATTCAAATTATAATGATATGGTATCAATTCTGAAGGAGTGGATGTTTGAGGCTGCATTGATTTCATTAAAGCTTCAGAAATCAATATAGAGCAGTAATTCATGAATGCAACCTTGTTTCCAATGATCTCTAAGCTGGAGAAATCAGCCCACAATGAACAATTATGAAAGGACAACCATTAAAGGTACAGGAATAGATTATCAAAACAATATCAGGTTTGCGAAAGCTACAGAAGCAGTCAACATGACCATGCAATAAGAATAATTATCATGTATAGAGCATAATGATAGACAACATAATGTCAATATGCCTATCAAGCATGAGCTTGCTTTGGGACCTTGACTGAGTAGCATTCAGCTCTAAAAGAAATGAAATGGGTGCAGGAAGGCACAAAATATTTTCTCTTCTCTACAGTGTTATTATCTTAGTTAGTATGTTCATTCTTGTCGAAAAGTGTGATATAAAGCAGCCTCTGCATAATAAATCCTTGGTATATATGCACAAGAGATACAAAGTCATGGAAAAATAGATATAAGCCAGTGGCCTGATTCATCATAAAAGGAAAAAGCCTCAGGAAAAGTTTAAGTTCAAAGCATGAATCTTTACGAAGGTCGAGCCAGGGTTTTAAGATTCTTCATTCTCAAAAGTTACAAAACAATCACTTGCAGATTATAAGTCTTACACAGGGATGTGCCATGAAATTTATCTAGAATAATTACTCAAGCATGTTTCAGTTGTGTTGTCTTAACAGGAAAATCATAACATCAGAGTTGATAGCACTTTTAATGTATCTCAAATTTTGATGGTACATAGGCTCTAAACTCTAAGTATTATGCATAAGGATCACACCCTCAATAGAAAAAAGAGATACAAATAGGAGGCCCAACTTGTGTCACATATGCAAGAATATGAAACCCTTATGAATGACTAAAGCTAGCAAATGAATTCTTCATTAAAATTCTTAGAATTTTCTCATGGAAAAATAGAATAATGATTGGTAATAAATATGGGTTTTTGATTCCATTTCAAAGTTTACAAAGTGGAGATAATTCATTGCCTTGGAGAAAACTAGGCACCCAGAAAATGGAGAAGAAAAAATACTCATCAACTATGGTAGGCCACGGCCTAGAAATCATGTCAAAATCACACCAAATAAGCTTCTGAAGATCTCCAATGGTGGCTAGCAAAATGCAGAAATCTACAGGGAAAAAGAGAATAGCAAAAATGAATGAGAAATGAGTCATGGCCATGGCTATAGATCCAGAGGATGCTTTGAAATGAAAGAAAAATGTTAAAATATGAGATGAAGTGACTTACTCTATAGGAAATCTCCATTTAAAATCCTAGAAGTAGCAAGGAATCCATCAGAAACAGTAAAATATGGTGAACAGATTCTATTCCATGGCAGCCAGTGTCAAAATCCAGAAACTCATTCAAAACCCACAACCAAAAATCTCTCAGAAGGAGAGAAACATAGACAGAAGCCACAAAATGATACTACAATCAAAACCTGTGACCTTCACCTTCAGAAAGTTGCAGTTTACAAGCAAAGGCTTCAAGTTTTCTTGAATAAAGATCAACTTACTCATGGTTCAGGTTTGTTTTGCATGAAAGATCTCAGTCTTAAGCTCCTGAAGAATTTGCACTTGCATAACTTTACTTAGGTAATATTTTAATTCCAAGGTTAATTATTCTCATCCTTATCTTGTTGAGCTATCTTGTTGCTCAAGATAATATTAGGGTTATGCAACTTTGCTTTTATAAAGCAAATCATCTCATGTAATTATGAATTCCTGAATAATATTATTTTGCACATCTTTTTGCAAAGCTTCTGCTTTTTCTATTTTTCTCTTTTGTGGAAGGCTTTTTTGGTTTGCATTTCAGATCTTGGTTTCTAACATGGTATTAGAGCCTTGATTTGCATCCCCTTCTCATATTTTTGAGAAAATCATTGCAGAGTTCGTTTAGGATTCCTTGAGGGTTTTATACCTTGAGATTGTCTCTCTATTTGGGTGCTCTTGCATGGTTACTTTCGGCACACATTGGAGGAAATTTGAGCTCATTTTTGAGTCCAAGGCTATCGAAAAAGTCAAGATCGACTTTTGTTTCACCTAAATCTGACATTTTATGCTAGAGTTATGAGGGTTTGAAGATTTTCCAGATCTGGGAGTTGTGAAGCTTCTGGTGCATTTTCAGGCAGATCGGACCTCGCCATCCGATCTAGAGCATCTGAGAGATGAAAATTGACATATAACACGCCCTATTTTGGTGTCAGGAGCTTCTGAGGCAAATTTTTTTTGTTTTAGAAGTCATACGATATGTGTACGACCCCTGTGCACAATTCTCAAAAAAAGAATTGAGGTTTTTTTAATATTTTTTCCTACATGCCAAATTTTGTTTTTATTGGTTTTTTGTTTTTTTTGAAAGTAAAAAAAAAAAATCAATGCAAAAGAATTTGGTTTAGGCTTTAAAGCCTACGCACAAGGTTTAGGGCCGTACCCTAGCGGCAGGCCCAAGTTGGCCCATGGCCCACTTGCAACCAGCGGCTCCTTTGGAAGCCCTCGATGGCTCAACCCCTGCCGATGGTTTTCACCTACTCGCGACGGCCCTTTCACACCAGCCGGCGGTTATTTTTAACCATCGGAACTCCTTCTAGCAACTCCTTCCTGGAAGGCACAGAAAACTGTCGGTGACCCTCATGCAAAAAACTGGCAAGTTTGTAGAAATTCGGTAAAAGAATTAGCCAGGGAATATTCCCTGGTACATCAGAATATTCCGGCAGACATGTAGATTCCAGCAATTGTCAAAATCTTTCTGGCAAAGGAATTTTTTTCTGGCAACGTCCAGATGACCGTCAATTTTAAGCTTGTGAAGTGCTGACGTCATCATGACATCAGTGGCCGTACGACCCTCTTTGTCCCCTCCTAACCCCAATTTGCCTTCAAGGAGCAGTTTTTTTCCTTTTGGCGTAACTTGGGCATACGGTATCGAAATCGGGCAAATGAGATATCGCCGAAAAATTGGTTCTGAGCACTTTCCTGTGGTGTAGTTTATTTTTCAGTATTTTTCGGTTTAGCTACATTTATTGTTGTTTGAAGTCATATGTTAATTTTTGGCTTCTGAGCTCATAACTTTTTGCCATGATCTCCGATTTTCGCCTTCTTTGCGATGTTGGAAAGGTATTGAGGAGCTCTATTTTGCTGTCTATGCACTTTTTTTTGTATCTGTCCCAGGTTGATCATTATTCCATATTTTTCCTGATGGGTGTTTTGGAGATTACTTGGATGTTTTGGCAGTTGGAAAGGTGAAACTTGAATATTTTCACTTCATTTAAGTACCACATCATCTTATTTTCTATGTATTCACATTTAGCATTCTCTCCTTTTACAATCATTGGGTTATTGTAATAAATGAACTGAGATAAAGTTCCATAGGAGGTTTTCTTGCATAATAATCTGATTAGAGTGTGCATGCACTTTGATCTCCATCTTCATCTTGATTTTTTGACAACTTGCATGGGTTATATCTGGTTTCTTAGTTTCTTTTGGCCACATCTTGTCTTAGCTTGACACATATCAGATTCATCGGTTCACACTTTAGATTGAGAGTTTATGGTTATTGATCCGCATTGGTTCAGATCCTTCTCAATTTGAGGGCCATGTTTTTATGGTTAATGTTCCAGAGTCTTTATGGTACTTGTTCCTATGGAAGAGTTTTAGTCTCAGTTTGGCATCAGCATCGAGATACACGGTTTCCAGATTCTATCATCATTTCATCTACTGTTGCTTCATAGATTACAGGGTTGTTCCAATTTGTGAGTTTTCCAATGTTCCATGGCATCAGGCCTGCTATCGTATTATTATGATTCTGGTTTTGGTTTCTTGTAGATAGAAGTATCTTTCCTTGCTTTCCAGATTGTAGTTCCAGTGTTACTCCACAGTGTTCTTCTAGTGCTTCTTTGCAGCAGTCATCTCATAGTAGGGGGGTTTTGTCCCACTGGGTATTCCTTCTCTACCTCATTATTGCATTTGTACATGGGTACCTGATCAGGCCTTATTGTCAGGACCCATTCATTCATGCTTTCTTGCATTCATCTTAGTTTTAGGTGCATGCTTTCTTAGTCTCCCTAAGTTGCACTTATGGGGGGGTGTTAGTGTAATTAATATTTAATTACACTTGCATAACTTTACTTGGGTAATATTTAATTCCTAGGTTAATTATTCTCATCCTTATCTTGTTGCTCAAGATAAGATTAGGGTTATGCATACTTTTCTTTTATAAAGTAAATCATCTCATGTAATTATGAATTCTTGAATAATATTATTTGCACATCTTCTTGCAAAGCTTTGCTTTTTCTGTTTTTCTCTTCTATGGAAGGTTATTTTCTAGTTTGCATTTCAGATCTTGGTTTCTAACACAAAATCAGCTCCAAGAAGTTGATGATATGAAGAATAACATGAATAACATGAAGGACATATTGTTAGAATTCACAAAGTAGATAGAAGAGATTAGGAGGCAGCAAGAGTACAATCAACAACAAGTAGAGATGGCCTATCAGGCCTATCTCTATGAGCAAGAATTACTAATGCAGAGGAGACAATTTGAAGAAAGGCTCAAAAGGGAGTTAGCATAGGAGGAGAAAATCAAGTCCTTGCTTTCTCAAAAGCATGGTATCCAAACAACTTCTTGCATTTCAGATCAATTTCAAGAGGAAGAATTTCCAAGGTATGAAATCCCAAATTTTACAACCATTCATCCTTCGCAAGTAGAGGAAATTAATCTAGTACAGCCTAGTGTGGTTACAAACCAACCCATTGATAAGGACATTTTACTTCTCATGGAGAAGGTCAGAAACATAAACCCATTGTGTTTAGCTTTGGAAGTTTACCGATTAGAGCAGGAAGTTGTGGTTGCTCGTACTATGTCCCCAGCTCAAAATTACCATATTACGTGTGAAGATAGTTCCTTGGATTTTGAATCATCTGAAAAAATTTCTAATGTTGTTTATAACATGGATGAAAATAGAGTACAAGAATTACCAGTCAAAAATCTTTACTTACAGGATGCCCAAGCTTCATTTGAGAAGGCACTATACGAGGAAGAACAATTGGTTTATCTGTTTGATCAACTACCTGGTTTTATTGAGCAAGCTATTGTAGAACCAAATTTACCAGTTGATTTGGAACAACCAGAAGCTGTTGCAAAACATGATGTACTGTTGGCTCAAGATGAGATTCAAGCCTCAATCCATATAAAAGAGCAAAAGGTCAACCCTATTTTGGAGGTTGAAGAGAATGATCTATGTAAAGTTTATGAAGAAAGTGGTTCTTAGACTTTTTCTGACTTATTTGATGAACTTCCCCAATTTGTTAATGAAAATGAGGATCTCACATGCATGATAGCATCTATACATGGTAGGGAACTAAATGAAAAAACTCATTTGAATTTAATGCAAAGTTATGAGTTAGATGAGAACATGTTTTCAGATATCATAGAAGCTTTTGTTTTAACATAGATGATGAGCTAGTATCATATGAAAGAGAAGCATGTGATCAACCCATTCAAGTTCAAGAGGCTATTGAAAAAGTTGTAGAAGATAATGCCTTGCAGCCTATGAACTTATTTGATGAGTTGCCCCACTTTGTTGAGGAGGAGTTGTACTCTATTATGGACAAAGAATAGAAGGAACGACAATTTGAAGACTTGTTTTCAGTAATTCAACAAGGATATCAGCTCCTTAGTCAAGAAGATCCGACCATTGAAAACATAAATGGTTTCTTTTCAGAGACTATTATAGATGATGCAAAGAAACATGATTCCCTTTTCGTTGAAGAGCTGAAAGAAAGGGCAGTCGATCCTCCTATAAACAATAACAGAAAAATATTTCAAGAAGATCAGACTGTAGCAGCTAGTGAACAACCTACATATTACCTCCAATCAACATCTTTTCAAGGAAAAGATGAAGTCTTTAGAGATCAACAAAAGGATAGCTTAACTTCATTTAATGTTCTTGAAAATCAAGAACAATGGGCTGAGAAAATAGAGCATAAACATGGGGCTGAATGTTACAAATTGAGTGTCATAACAAGGGAATGTCTTATCAGGCACCTAGCACAGTTGAAGGATAGCCAAGAGGAGTTACCGATTGAATTATTTGCTTGGGAGCACGAGATTCAATATCAAAAGTCATCAATGCAAGTGGCTTACCATATTCAAAATAGTTGCGTGCACCTCTTGTCTAACACATAAAAGAAGGTGATTTTCATGATTGAAGTTTTGGTGTAGTTTGTCTGCTTCATGGACCAGGTGAAGAATAGTGGATAACTTTGGAACAAGTATTGTGATATGTGTAGCAATCAGCATAACAACAACTTTATGATTTTTAATGGATATGTATTCATCACACTTTGATAAGTTATTGTACACAGTATTCAAAATCAGACAATAAGTTTCATTTCATTTGACAGTGTGGATATTTCATTTCTTGGAATGCATTCTACAGTAACAGGATCATAACAGGACTAGGTGTGAAGGTTTTGGCTAACTTGGCTGATGTTCTCAATAAGTTGCATACCTAATAAAGTTTTGATGGTAATTTCAAGATTGAATGTAAAGGGACAAAATTTTGTGGTGCATATCATAAGCAACTCAGAATTGCCTATTGGAAGGTGGAATTTGAATTTGGTATGTCAATGATAGTCATATATGAGAAAGCAATAAAGAGCCTTGGTTTAAATATTTATTTCATGTTTGATACCTGGTATCTTCCTTGATGCATGATAAACAAATTAGAAAACAATGTATTGATGCTTCTTTCTTTGGTCATGAGTCCTCAGTCACATAAGATAATGATTATGCTAGTGGTGGTCTGTGTTTCTCAAAAGGTGTATGAGTTAGCTATTTTTGATAAGATAAAAAGTGGCTTGAACAATGAAGTAGTATTCATCCTTTTTGCCATTAAATCTTGGTATCATTGCTTAACACATTGAAATTATACTTAACAGTTACTAGTTGTAATATAGTTCTTTGTTTAAACTATATGAATGAAGTGTCAATAATAGAGCATGATGAGATAGTGAGCTATTTGAAGTCTGAATTGAAGTAATGACAGAGGTAGTTAGTTGAAAGACATTAACAGTGAATACTACTTGACAGTGAGTTCTGCAATGCTGTGCTTGGAATTTTCTTGTAATGTTTCATAATTAGAACATGAAAAACATTCAAGATCTCAAAATTTACAATTTCAAGTGTTTATCTGTGGATGTTTACCAATCAAGAACATAATATGAATTTGTTATGTCTATACAAAAGTTAGATACTAAAAATGTTTTCTGAAGTTATGTTTGTAGGTGCAACAGTGTAGCTTTTTGACAAAATAGGTTCTTGACATTGGTTATGATGGTACAAAGATTGTATACATAAAATTATACTCTTGACAAATAGTCAAAAATCATTAGTAGAAGTTTGTACATTCTTGGATGATGAATATTTCAATATGACTCTAGTGATCATTACTTTCTTTTGATAGTTGATTGTTATAGGACACTGGTTGTTTGGAGTACATTATGACTTGAGACTTGTATGCAGATGTTATGTGGACTGTATGATATAGATTTGATTGATTTATGTCATTTTGTGGTGCTCAAGATAAAAGGAGCTTTAGTGGTTGTATAAAGTACAACGTTTGATAAGATGAAATTTTGTTGGCCTAATATTCATACTATTGGTTCAGTAAGTTTTGAGTATGACAGTGGTATCTACTTGTTTGATGTATACAAACCTTGTTAGATCTCTTTGGTAGTAGTATACTGCAGTGTTTTATTTGTCAATAAATTCGTTTGGGATATCATCTGGGATTGAACAGTACTTTTCATTGAGATATTTCTTTCATGGATTCAGAGGGAGCAATGTGCAATGAGTTGATGTATATTCAGTTATTTGCTGATATTTTTGGCATTTTATGTGTTGTTGATCAGTGGATCCATTGCATAATTCTTGTTGGCATATGACTTATCTTCTTTGAGGTGTCAGGTATATGCTGAAAATAGTGGTAGAAAGACAAAAAAGATCTAAAATTCAGAGTTACAGGGTCACTGATTGAAGAATTTGCACATTTGCAATAAGCTTGAGAAAATAAATGGTGACTCAGTATTCATTGTTAATTGGAACACTAAATATGGTACTCAGAAAGGAATATTTGTACCAATTTTAATTTATCTGTATGTGAAGCTTCTTTGTAGGGGGAGCTTGGTTCTATGGTTTCTCACTTACAACTCTCTTATATATTTTCATTTGCTGCTTATTTGTTTCTCTTGCAGCAGGGTTTGATTGGATAATTTGTTGGTTTTAGTTGTTTGTGTGCATGTAATTTCACATTCTCCTCTATTCTTCTTTGTCATTGAGGCAAAAAGGGGGAGACATGATGTGTTTTTCCATCAAGGACAAAGGGGGAGTTTGTTGGCTTTCAATTGTTTATTTATTGGATTGTCCTTGATGTCAAAACAAACAAGCTTTGATGTCAATCAAATAGGCTTTGATCTTTACTTGTAGATCACAATGATGACTCTTGAGACATATTGATTGCCAAGGATAATAGATGATACATAGATGATCTCCATTGTTGTGTTGGTTTGGTTTTGGTGGCATGTGATGCTGACATCTTGTCTTTTGCAGTTCTAGGTTCTGGTTATTGCATGATTCAAGTTGATGATGACAATTGTTTATTGAATAGACCAAATGTTCTATGAGTGGTACATCTTTGCACAAATCATACACGGTTTTTCTTTATTACACATAGTGTTCCAACATTCGATGCTTGGTGATATAGACATTATAAGTCTTATAAGGATTCAGTTTGTTTTGAACATACAAGACTTTGGGTAGCATGGTGGTGGTTTACATTGATCTTGGTGGCATGCATTTTTTCAGTTGTTGGTTCACATGGCTCATTGGTTCATGTGGTGTTGGTTCACATGGTTCATCATGTACATTCAATTTTTACATGTATATGTTGGTACTAATGTTTAATGTGTGTTCATTATGATAGGGCCTGCACATGAGGTATATGGTATGATTTATTAGGAATATATGATTCATTTCATTTTGGCAGGGCATGAACATGAGGCATATGGCTTGTTTGTCATGAGGTATTTGGTATGAGTTTTCAGGAACATATGATTCATTAGTTCTTGCAGCAATTACAGACTCAAATTGTTTGCATACTCTGAGGTGATCTTGGCCTTCCTTGTTACATTTTTAATGTGATTGTTTGTTCACATTTTCTTGGTGGCATTGTTATTGCTTATTGTCATATGGCTTTGGCAATAAAATTGTAACAATGATTTATATGGCATATGGCTTTGGAAATAAAATTGTATCCATGGTTATATTGTAAACAGATTGGTCTTAATTACATATCATTAAAAGGAGATGACTTTATTAAAATTCATATGGTAGACTTGGTTAATGTTTCGGGCTTTATGCTTATATCGGGCAGTCACACTTTATTCTTATATCGGGTAGTCATATAAACCATATGAAGGCTTGGCAGTACAAGGTATTGTATTTGAATGGTCATCAGTGGTTGATTTAGTGATTTGACACTTACAACATATATATTTGGTTATGATGTGGCAATAATGTGTGTTGGCATAAGGTTTTGACATCAGACTCAAAATCATTATGATGTTTGATTTAAATCATGCATATCATTGAGCTTTGTTACCGGATCTAAAAGCATCATTATTTTTGGTAAATTCCTCAAAGGACTCGAAGTAAAAGATAGGGAAAAACTTAACATGCATTGTTTTGAACCCTAGCCGCCATGAGAATATTGTAAATTTGTTTTTCTCTTGACCGACACTAAAGGAGTTAAAGAGTTAGTTGCAAACATGGAAAATAGTTTACGAGCCAACAAGAACTTGGTGGTTGTTGAGATAGTGGCAATGGTTGCTTCAGCTGATTAGTTGCAATTGGCTTCATCGGGCTTTGTCTGGTATTTGTTTGTTTTATTCATTACATAATCGACTCCTCTTTTTTAAAGAAAAGATTAAAGGGAGTTAATACATTTTAAAGCTCGATTCATAACTGAAATTTTGTTTAGGGTTAATCTTTAAAACCCTAACCTGAGTTGTTCTTGACAGTTACAAAACTGAATTCAGAGATTTTGTATCTATTTTAAAAAGAGGGGTGTTTTGGTATTTGTTTTGTGGAGACGAGGCAGTTTTGTGATGGGAGGAAAAAGAGATTTTATGAATACTCTTTAAGAGATTATTTTTGATACTAAATATCATTTTGTATTGAAGGTCTATTAATTTGTTGAGAAGATGTTGATGCACAACATTCTTCAATGAACTGAATGAGAATATGCTTGGTCTTCTATTGTAATTCGAGGGTTGCCAAAACTTGCACTTCTAGAGTTCTGATAGAATGCTATAATTTGTTACTTTGTAAAGGAGTTGGTGCTCCTATGTCTCATGAAGTTGGTGCTTCTAATTTTTGTGGAGTTGGTGCTCCTGAATGTAAAAGAGTTGGTGCTCTAAGTGAATAAAGGAAAGATTTTTTGAGTGGTTTTTTATACCCCAAGATGGTTTTTCCACTCAGGACAATTTTTGGTGTTATGTAATATTTTTCTGTGTGATTGGTTCATTTATTTGAGTTGCATAATATTGCTGATATCAGTCATTTATTTTCTACCCATTCGTTAACTTATCCTGCATAAATGATTCAATTACAAGCTCTAATTCATGTGCAACATTTGTCAAGCTAGTCTAAGTTAATTTGATTTGCAACACATGTTGTTTTGTCTAAGTTCATGAGAAGTGAGGTTTTCAATAAGCCATTTGATAATTTGTTTTTAAAGTTTAAAAATTGTAGCTCTTATAAATAACTGATTCACCCCCCCTCTCAATGATTTCAATCTTTCAACAAAGTACACCCAACACAGTCATCAACTGTGATCAAGACTCATACTATAAGATTTGACCTTCGTTTTTGCTAATATTTTGCGTCATGTGCAGGTTACAAGTGTCAAAAATCATGAGAACTCACATTGTTTCCAAATGTACGAGCTAGAAGTGTGATTTAATCATTCAAATTATAGTTTGTTGTGAAGTGGATTGGATCTATAAAAAAGGAATTACTAAGTTTAAAGAAAGTATATGCGGAGGTTGTGCATTGCAAAAGATAGCTTTATTTCAATTAATGGTTAATAGAAATAGAGTGTCTTCTAATAATTTTCTTCATATCCAAAGAGGAGTGTTTGGTAATGATTTCATTCATGCCACTGGGAAAGACTTCATAGCTGTCATTCTAAAACCTATTTTCAGCCTAGATATAAGAAATAAATTTGTCAGAATGTTGCGCATTGTTACAAGAAGCAATTTGTTTGAGTGGAGAGCTAGGAGAATAGTTTTTATGAGTTCACAAAATTCATCCAATAGTGGTGAGTTGAGAGTTCTAAATTCACTCTGTGCAAGTGTAGAAGGAGGATGATGGAGTTTTACCCTTGCAATTACAGAGTCTTCATGCTAGTCAATGAATGGGAGATGTCGATTGTAGAGGAAATAGGAGATGCGGAGCTTCATTTAGTTTTCAGAGATCATTGTGCAACATTTACTAAGCATATTAAAAGGATAATTGGTGAAGAAATCCTGGAGCTAGAAGTGAAACGAGTAATATATCCATCACAAATTCTGTCTGTGTTTGTTTCAAACCTATTGGACTTGCTTCAGTATGTAAGACTTGTGGAAATGATTCTTAATAAAGTCGTGAATGTGGATTTTCTTCCAAGTGGTGTTTTCTCCAAAGCTTGTCAAAAGTATGATCTATGGAAGACATAGATGTTGGAGGCCTGTTTCCTAGACATTTCTTATTGAACCGAGCAACATTCAAGAAGTTGTTGGTAGCAATCAACAAATCGTTCTCTAAGGAATTCCAACATTATGCTCAATGTTCTGTGAAGGTATGTTGTATAATTTGATGATGACCTAACAAAAAGAACTAAAGTAACTGTGCAGGCTATCATGGTGTTCTTGGGAAATGTTCACGATCATTCGCTATTGCCTCAAATGTCGTTGTTGTAGAACGAGAATAGTATTCATATCCAGAATGACCATCTCAATAATCCAGGGGTGGTAGAAGAACAAGGGCACAATGTTGTTATGTATGAAGGCCAAGTGTTAAACCTAAATGATATTCCACAAATTCCTCCAGAATATGGTATTATGGTTGGAGAGTAAGGAGAAAATGAAAACCTTGTGATGATGGAAGAATAGGGTGCAAGATGATATGCAAGTTTTGTAAAAAATGAAAAGGAAAGAATTTTGCTACAAAAAGGTCAGAAACAAAGGAATTGAATTTTTTCAAAAGAAGAAATGTCCTTTGGGATTCTGATGCGTCAAGAAAAATAGGGTCTATTCAAGAAGATATATGATAGAAGGCCATAATTTATACAGACAAAAATGCATTCAAATATGTCTGGTATTTTGAAGTATGTAATAGGGATGGGGATAAATCTATGGGGAAAATATGGGTCTGTAGTAGAATATGTTATGAGCTGGATGGGACTATATTATGGTAGAATATAATGTAATTTTCTTTTATATATCAATATAAATATATAGGCACTAGCCTTTTGATAAAAAAAAAATCTTTACATAAAATAATGGACCTTGCCTTACTTGACACCCTCTTTGAAACATTCACTCTCATATTTATTTTTATGTATTTCCAATAATGTATCATCCTTTAAAATGGCTCTAATAACCACTATGAGCAATCATGGAGCTCTAAAAACTTTTAAAATTTTCAAAAAAATAACTTTTTGTCTCTCCTTTTTTTCCTTTAAAAAGTGGTTGTTAAGATTTTGGGTCCTTGTCACAACCTCATCAAGATCCAACAAGATTGTCATAATCTCATGAGGTTCTAATGAAGGTTTTCTAACCTTGCAAAAAAATTGAAAATAATTTATTTTTGAAACCACATATGATTTTTGGAGGTCTTTAGAACACTTAAAGATTTAATTAAAACTTGAGAAGGACTGGGTAATTCATGTCAGATTTTCAAAGTTGATATGTAGGTTTGAAATGACTACACATTATGAAAAATAAGCAAAAAATGTTTAAAATAGGTTGAGTTCAAAATGAGGCCAACAACTAGATCTAAATGGGGACAAGGACTACCAAGGACGTAGCAAGAACCTAGAATCTCTAGTTAGGATCAATGCTTTAAATCCATTGGGATACAGAGTTAGGGAAATTAATAGAACATGAATAGCAAAGAGGAACCAAACAAAAACCAAAATTGAGGCACAAAAAAAGGACAAACATGAAAACAAAACAAAAAAAGCCTATGTACATGGTAGGGGACCCTACCTCAAATTTCTCCAAAGTGTTCATGCAAAACCATTGACAGGATGAGAGAAGTAAATGCTTGTACGAAATAGTGGACACTGAGTAAGAACTACCTAAAGACCTACCAACCAATTTTCCACTATCATGGCAATAGATCTAAACATAATGTCATGTAAAAGTTCCCTAGATACAATATTATGCCCAAATAGCCACTCTGCAAAGTACACCTCTGAAGCCATTTGAATCACATCGTCACTACTCAACATATGGTCACTAGAATCCATATGTACAATATTGAACATAATAGCATCATGTGCTTGATTTTTTGTGGAAGAAATAAACCCTTGACTTGGACATCCATAATGAAAGTTATGAGAATAAGAGATCTCTTGAGGGTCATTTGTGGAAGTAATTTTATCTAAATATGAATTATTGAACACTGACTCGCAACATATGTACTATCAACTTTATTCAATTCAACTACTAGTTTATCTAATATTTTAGTTTCTTTCGTATTATTCTTTATTTCACATAATGGATCAAGATGGAAAGGAACAAATGGTTGAATTGAAATGATTGCATTCTACATGATGTTAACTTCAAAGCAAAAAGATTCAAGAATAGGGTGATATATTACCTCTTCTAATTCTTCGTAACCTTCGTCAATAAACATAAATGCTTGATATTTTGATTGTGTGCATGGAACAACATTAGTAATTGATGGTTTATTTTTAATCATCTTGCCTTCAGATTGTGCTCTAGTATCTTCATGTGACTTTATAAACATTTTTTTGCAACAATCCCTCTTCATTATGTTCTTCAATAAATTTAAAAGATTCATACTTAGGCTGCCTATAAGTTTGAGAAAGATTACCTGGTGATTCATTTTTACATTGCCTTTCTCCAAGCTGACCTTCAATACTTGTTCTACCTGAGCCATCTTCCAAGGTTGTACCAACACCTTCAAATGTGAAAGCTTCTATTTTTGGAGAAGAAGGCATTAGTAAGTATTCATTTCCATTTTCCTCCCAGTGGCTCATATCAGCAAGAGATTTTCCAAGAGTCCATGCAGCTGAAACATAACCAATATCTATCTCTCTTGGCTAAATATAATAATTATCCACATCTTCAAGGGAATCATTTCTTTGATCCTGTTTTTTTTAGTCATCATCACTACTTTTGATATGCAACTAATATATTTCAGCATGTTTTGTGGTACAAGGTTAATTATGGAAGAAACTAATGGAGAAGAAAACACAACTCACCCAATTCCACACCAAAACTCAGATTATTTAGACTCAGTGATAATTTAATTTAACAATTGACAATGACTTATGTCAATTTTATCGATTTACAATTTCTTTAGCATTAATTCCCAATTGCAAACAAATAATTTTATTAAATCAGATTTCATTAATTACATTACAAAATTAAGCAACTCTAAAACCTCTTAGACTTCCAACTCTTCATCTTCGCCTCTACACCGCCACACCCTTTGGTTCTCCTCTACCCATACACCACTCCACTCCTTGTGAGATTTCTACCACACACATTAACTCCTCATGATTTCTCTCCTATTATTCTCAAGGTCACGCCATTCAATGTCCTCTTCACCTCTTATGCATATACCTTGCTTCTTCTACCAAAATTCTTCATAGCCTCCCAATATTATCAATTTTTTCTAAATTCTTGCACAATTTATACAAGCTTTAGTCACCATCACCTCTGCTATACTTCAATGTAAAATTTAAAGCAATACATGTTGCAAGAATGGAGAAAGGAATGAAGGTGTTGTCATTGATGTCAACTGGTTATTTGCTAGTTGATGTTGGCTGCATATGTTGAGGATGTTGAGAAAATTGTATTAAAGAAAGTTTATAGGTATTCAATTATTGCTCCGAGTAATGATTTGATATTTTCCCCTATGTTCATGTGGTTCAGATATGTTGGTCATGGTTGTTGAAGGTTGCTATATCTAGATTTTTAGTTGTTGGTTCATTGTGAAGTTTGAGTTGTGTTCACCAATTATGAACTATGTTTTTTTGTGTTCTGGTTGAGGTCTAGGAAAAAAGTTGTTGGTCCAGATTTCTCTTTGTTCTAGATTTGTGTTGCCCTGATTGGATTGAAGATATTTTTGGTTTTTGGAAGTTTCAAGCTTAATCTTTCTATGTGTTTTACACTTGGTTTGGCTGACATTGTGTTAAGCACTATCTTCGAAGTTGATGAAGCGTGTTGGATCTATTTTGGGTCCTGGTGAAGAATGTGTTTGGGTTTCCCTCATTCTAATTCCACCGTAGGATGTTTTGGTGCTGACCTAATTTGAATTTAAAGTTGGATGGCTGACTTTGGATCTTTTTCAAGGTTGGAGATAGCATAAATACATGATGAGCTAGTAATAAAAAATATACAAGAGAAAAGAAGGAAGATAAGTGAAAGAGTAGACACGACATTGATGCTATTCAGAAAGTGTGTGAGTTGTGTGTGGTAGATCAGTGTGAAGCTTAATGCTAAGTTACTGGATGTAGTGAGTAGAAGGCGAACTCTATCATTCATGCAAGTTGATAAAGTGATTGTGATGGAATCCTTTATTGCATTGGGATTGTAGTCTCTCTATAACAAGTCTTCTTTTTCTTCTTTGTATCTCTATGGAAATGAGCCCTCTGAGTTGTAGATTTGTCGGATAGTGAGTCCTTATTCTGGACAGTGAGTCCTTAATTGAGGCAGTGATCCTTGTTTAAGGAAATGAGCCTTTTTGTAATCAATTTTGATATTCTCTATAGTGCGAGTTAATCCTCACTATGGTTTTTCCCTTATTGGGTTTTCTATGTAAATTTGGTGTTATTGTGTTGGATTTGAGTTTCTGCATTGAAATTTGATGATTAATCATTTAAGTGGTTTTAAGTATTAGTTCCAGTGATTGAATTAAAGGTTAAAATCTATGACAACTAATTCACCCCCCCTCTCATTTGTCCTATTCAACAATTGGTATCAAATTCAAGTTCCTTAGTGAAGAGCTTAACCACTTGAGGAAGGTCCGGGATGGCTAGCAAGATGTTATTTGATTATTTTAGGTTTGATGGAACTAATTATGGTATCTGGAAAGTATTGATGGAAGAATATCTAGAGTATTGCGAATATGATGTAGAGAAATCTTACAAGAATCCTTACACCCCTCCTGCTAATGGTCTAAGTACACCTAAAGAGATCAAAGCACATGGAGTGAGCAATAAGGTGGAGTTTATCTTGAAGAATATTTTGGTACATTCCAAGTTGATTAAGGTTCAAAATTTGAAGATAGCTAAGGAAGTATGGGATGCTTTAGAAAGAGCACATGATGGTGATGAAAGAATTAAAGAGGCAAAATTGCAGAATTTGGAAACATAGTTTGATCTTATACATATGTCTGAAGATGAAAATGTTAAAGCTTATGTACAAAGATTGGATGAGGTAGTGGCTAAAATGCGATCACTTGGTGCTACTATAGATGAAACTAGGATTTAAAGAAGATTATCAGAACTCTTCCTAATGCTTATAGTGAGAAGGTGAGTGATATTGAGTAGATAATAGATTATAAGACTTGTACTAAGGATTTGTTGCTAGGATTTTTGACATCTTATGAGATGAGGAAGCCGAGTCTAAGAAATGGAGGAAAATCAAAGATTTCCTTTAAAGCTTCAAAAGTCGAAGATATGGAAGAAGATAACTTTGATGAAATAGAAGCTAACTTTTTAAGAAGAATGAGGAAAATCTCTAGTAAGTATGAAGGTAAGTTTCCATTTAAATGCTTTAGTTGTGGAGAAATAGGTCATTAGGTTGCAAAGTGTTTGAAAAGAGATAAAAGGAATAAACAAAGATATGAACAAGAAAATATAGTAAAGAAGATTAATAGAGCTTACTATGTGAATGAGAATGCTAGTATTTCTTATGAAGATTCAAAATATGAAGATCCAAATGACAATGAATGCTTGTTCTTGGCGATTAAGGATGAACCTACTTCTACTAATTCAAAAAAATAGGTAAAGGAAAGCCCTCCAGAGAAGGACAAGGAGAAAAATGAAGGTACAATTATCTCTTTGGTTATGGCATAGGAGAATGTGTCACATGAATTTTGATAACTTGGAAAGGATTAGTGTTGTTCAGGCCATGAGATATTTACCAAGAATTAAAAAGCCTATTAATACTATTTGCAGGAATTGTCAGTTTGGGAAGCAATAAATCATTATAGACCAAAGGAACAATCTAATACCAGACTACTGGATTAGTTCATACAGATCTCTATGGTCCTATGAGAGTGCAAAGTCTACTTGGTGAAAGGTAATTTATGCTTTTAATTAATGATTATTCTAGATATACATGGGTTACATTTCTTAGAGAGAAATCTGATGCATTAGATAGATTCGAGGCATTCAAGGCTATGGTTGAAAATGAAGTGAATTTGAAGATAAAATGCTTAAGATCTAATAGAGGTGGAGAATTCACCTCCCATGAGTTCAATATGTTTTGTGAAGTGCATCGAATAAGGAGATAGTTATCTACTTCGAAAACTCCTCAGCAGAATGGAATTGTTGAAAGGAAAAATAGAACATTTCAAGAGGACGTTAGATCAATGATCACTAAAGCTATATTATCGGAAGTTTACTAGAAATAAGCTATTCATACTATTGTTTATGTGTTCAATTGAGTTCAAGCAAGAGAAAATAGTACAAAGACTTCCTATGAGCTATGGCATGGAAGAATTCCTATAGTTAAATATTTCAAGGTATTAAGAAGCAAATGCTATATCAAAAGAGATGAGGAAACTTTGGGTAAGTTTGATGCAATAAGTGATGAAGGCGTGTTAACCAGAAGCAAAGCTACTGCTAAAGTAAATTTGTGTTTATTATCTGAGATTGAGCCGAAGACAGTAAGTGAAGCCTATAAAGATGAACATTGGAAGGAAGCAATGAAAGAAGAACTTTTGTAGATTGAGAATAATTAAACTTGGGAATTGGTCCCAAGACTGACAAATAAAAATATTATTGGATCAAAATGGGTATTCAAAAATAAGTTGAATGAGAATGGAGAAGTTGTTATAAACAAAGCGAGGCTTATGTGTATAGGTTACTCACAAGTAGAAGACAAATTTTTAGGAGACTTTTTCCCCAGTAGCAAGAATGGAAGCTATAAGGATGTTCTTGGCATTGGCTGCTCATAAAGATTTCAAAATCTATCAGATGTATGTCAAGTTAGCATTTTTGAATGGTGAGTTGGAAGAATAAGTTTACATGGAACAACCGAAAGGATTTTAGTTAACAGATCAACTAAATATGGTGTGCAGATTGAAAAAATCTTTATATGGATTGAAGCAAAATCCTAGAGCTTGGTATGCAAGGTTAGATAGGTATTTGATTCAACAAGGATTTAACAAAGGTACGACATACAATAATTTTTACTTTAAGATTGAAAATGACAAAATCTTAATTGTAGTTGTATATGTTGATGACATTATCTTTGGAGGAAATGAAAAAATGTTTGTGGAAGAGATACAGAAAGAATTTGAAATGTCTATGTTTGGGGAGATGAATTTCTTTCTTGGGCTACAAATTAATCAAACAAAGAAAGAAATTTTCATTTCATAGTCTAAGTATGTGAGAGAGATGTTGAAGAAGTTTGGGATGGATGGTTCCAAACTGATAAGTACTCCTATGGTGACTGGTTGAAAATTGGGTAAAGATGATGATTCACGTAAGACTGATCAAAGCAAATATAGAACTATGATTGGTGGATTATTGTATTTGACTGCTACTAGACCAAATATTATGCATGCGGTTTTTCTTGTGACTAGATTTCAAGATCTGAAGGAAACACATGCTGCTACAGTTAAAATAATATTCATATATTTGAATGGCACTCTGAATTATGGATTGTGGTATCGTACAGATATTGATTTTACACTTAGTGCCTATACAGATGCAGATTAGGTTGGATGTGTAGATGAAAAAAATAGTACAATTGGTGGTGCATTCTTTCTTGGATGCAAATTGGTGGCATGGTTGAGAAAGAAGCTAGATTCAATCTCTTTGTCTACTGCTAAAGCTGAGTATATTGTTGTTACATCTTGTTGTACACAAGTTCTATGGATGAAACAGACATTGAAAGATATCACAGTGGTATATGATGATCCCATTTCTATCTTTTGTGATAATACGAGTGCAATTAACATTTTGAAGAATCTTGTGATGCACTCGAGGATGAAGCATATATCTATTAGATATAATTTCTTGAGAGAGAAGGTCATGGAGAATTGAAAGGAAATAGAAAAGAGCAATGGAAAGTACTAATAAAGAAAAATTGTTTGAAGAAAAGAGATTACCAAATAGATTGAAGTATCCAAACCAAGCACCACCAAAGCAAGAGAGACACAAGAATTTGTTAAGGGGAAAAAACAAGAAAAAAACCCAATATTATGAATAGAGGAAAAATGCCTAAAGAATAATACAAAGAGAGAGAGAGAGCTTCAACCTTAGTTTGCTTGCTTGAATCTTGAAGAATGAGAGGAGAGGCACCTCAATAAGTAGAGGTGAGAAGGAGTTAGAATGTAACTCCCAACTCAATGAATGCCACCATTCATCTATGTGTGTGCAAAGTGTCACCTCTTAAGGAGGTGGTTACAAATATTCCTTAATAAAGGAATTAAAAAATAAGTCATCCTCACACATGTGTGAGATGACAAAAAAGACAAAAGACTTGTAGGGATTCCTTTGGAATATTCCTACAAGTTAATAAATAATTATAATGAAAGAATAACCTTTACTAAGTAAAGATTAATCTTCTAACAAGAATGAAGTCAAGCTTGAGTATGTTACGAAAAATGATCAAATTGTTGATATATTTACAAAAGCTCTTCCTAAAGATACTTTTCAGTATTTCCAGGAGAAGTTAGGGGTTATTTCCCCTCCTTTCATAAACTAAGATGCATTTGGAGATGCATCAGTCCGATGGATTCATGGTTCTATCTTTTTGGACTTATATTTTGGTGGCTACCTCTTAGAGAAGCAGGTAGTTTCAGGTGTTGTCATTGCGAGTATTATGTTTTCATGTCAAAGGAAGCTTCAATGAACATATATTTTTCATTTGCTATGTCAAAGGGGGAGAGAAAGCATGTGAAAAAGAGAGAAATCTAATGAGAGAAATCATGTAATGAGGAAGATGATCTTCTAAGGGGGAGAAGCAAAAAGAAAAAACTATTGAGAAGTATATTTAGAATTGGTATGGTGTCTTTGATCATTTTTCACATCATGTGTTGCTATCAATGACAAAGGGGGATATTGTTGCAAGAATGGAGAAAGGAATGCAGGTGTTGTAATTGATGTCAACTAGTCAACTGGTTATCTACTAGTTGTTGTTGGCTGCATATGTTGAGGATATTGAGAAAATTGTATTAAAGAAAGTTTACAGATATTCAGTTGTTGCTCTAGGTAATGATCTAGTGTTTACCCATATGTTCGTGCAGTTCAGATATGTTGGTCATGGTTTTTGAAGGTTGTTATATCTAGATTTTTGGCTATTGGTTCATTGTGAAGTTTGAGTTGTATTCACTAGTTGTGAACTATGTTTTTCTATGTTCTGGTTGAGGTCTGGGAGAAAAGTTGTTGGTCTGGATTTATGTTTGTTCTAGAGTTGTGTTCCCCTGATTGCATTGAAGATATTTTTGGTTTCTGGAAGTTTCAAGCTTAATTGTTCTATGTGTTTGACACTGGTTTGGTTGACCTTGTGTTAAGCACTATCTTTGAAGTTGATGAAGCGTGTTGGATCTATTTTGGGTCTCGATGAAGTATGTGTTTGGGTCTCCCTCATTTTAATTCCACCCTAGGATGTTTTGGATTTGACCTAATTTGAATTTAAAGTTAGATGGCCGACTTTGGATCTTTTTCAAGGTTGGAGATAGTATAAATACAAGATGAGATAGTAATGAAAAATATACAAAAGAAAAGAAGGAAGAAAAGTGAAAGAGTAGACGCGACATTGATGCTATTTAGAAAGTGTGTGTGAGTTGTGTGTAGTAGATTAGTGTGAAGCTTAATGTCGAGTTACCAGATGTAGTGAGCAGAAGGAAAACTCTATCATTCATGCAAGTTGATCAAGTGACTGTGGTGGAATCCTTTTTTGTATTGGGATTTTAGTCTATTTGTAACAAGTCTTCTTTATCTTGTGTGTATCTTTGTGGGAGTGAGCCCTCCAGGTTGTAGCCCTATCAGAAAGTGAGTCCTTATTCCAAACAGCGAGTCCTTAATTTAGGCAGTGAGCCTTATCTAAGGCAGTGAGCCTTGTTTCTGTTAGTGAACCTTTTTGTAATCGGTTTTCATATTCTCTATATTGTGAGTTAATCCTCACCATGATTTTTTCCTTTATTGGGTTTTCCATGTAAATATGGTGTTATTGTGTTTATGTGTTGGATTTGAGTTTCCGCATTGGCATTTGATGATTAATCATTTAAGCAATTTTAAGTATTAGTTTCGATGATTGAATTAAAGATTAAAATCTATGACAACTAATTCACCCCCTCCCTCTCAGTTTTCCTATTTAATAACAAAAATTTGGCACTACTTAATATTCAATTCTAGATTTCTACAATCATATTCAACTTTTTTTTTACCAAACCTTCTTCATGAGCTTTCTTACCTCCATTTTGCAAATTCTTTTCCTCATTAAAATCTACGTGGTGCAGGGGCACCCACCGGCTTTCATGCCCCAAGAAGGGTCAAATGTTGAAATTTTGTTTTATTTGAGTTCATTTCATGTAATAAGGTCTTATAAGACTATTTCATAGGTTTTTGAGTCAGTTTTGGGTCATTAAGGGTATTGTTGCAAAAAAAATGTAAAATGTTGTCAATATTGCAAATGTTGTCAAATTGCACAATGTGGAATATGAAGGGTCAATGTTGCATAAAGTGAGAATTTGAATGGTTGTAAGTTGAAAAGTTGGTTGAGAACCATTAGAAAATGGTTGTAAATGTTTAAATATCCTTAGGGGAGGTTGAACCCAAGGTTGGTGGTGACATTTTTGAAGTGAAATCAATAAAAGTCATCCTTGTTTCTATTTTTCTGAACATTAAATTGTTGTTTTAGAGTTTGGTATAGCTTGGCATAGTTGATTAATAATCTAAACACAATTGGAGGTTGTTATATGAATTTAATTTAATTTAATTTTTGTTTCATCAATTTTCATTGAGTATTAAGAAAGTTACAAATGTTTTTGTGAAAGTAGCCAGAAACCCTAGTAGGCCTAATTGGAGGGAAAACAGGCCAATTTTGAGGGTTTCCGTACAAAACAACCTACCCTGATTTTTGAGATATGTTAAATAAGGTTCAAATGGATATTTGATTCAAGTTTTATTACTTAGAGATCAATTCTGGTCTGAAAGTTATGACCTAAAAACATGAATTTGCTGCTCCATTTCAAGCCTTATTCAAAATGCAGCAGCAAATTTTTGGCTTTATTATTCCAAAACAATCACCCCTAAATTTTTAGTATGTTTTATAAATTCCAAATGGGTATGCAAAAAAACTTTTATATTGTGGATATGAATTTTTGTTTGAAACTTATGATAAAAATACCCAGTTTGTTGTGCTACAAGGAATAGTGACAATTTGTGAAGGAAATCATTATGTTTGAGGTGTTATGACTTTGTCAAGGGTTTGATTGAATTATTTTGTATTCACCCACCATGCTCTACATCAAATTGGTATTAGAGCTCGAAGATCTAGGTGAGATAAGTTTTTGGGAGTTTTTGTGTATTTTTTTTTGCAGGTTGAAGTAAGAACTTGGATGCCAAAATACTAGGTAGTGAAGAAAGGATGAAACCTAGTTGAGGTATCACGAAGACAAGAAGAAACAAGGTGAAAGAGACTTTATTTAGAAATAAGAATAGACATGTTGAGGAGAATAGTTCATGGAGAATTACATAGTAAGGAGACACCAAGCAAGAAACAAGAGAAAAAAAAAGAAAAAAAATGAGAGGAAGAAGAAAGATGGGAGAGAAGAACAAGTATTCAATAGGAGATAATAAAGTTGAGCCAAACTTTTGAAGAAATGGAAAAGAGAATGGAACTTGAGATGCAACAACTTCTTGAGAAAGAAAACCAAGAAAATGGTTGGCATTTACCAATAAGAAGGTTAAATGGCTTGTCAAGAAGATCACTCAGAGGAGAAGAATGCAAAAGATGATAGCAGTAAGGATGGATGAGTTGCAAGCTATGTTGAAAGGAAGGGTGGGTGCTAGAAGAATATGAAGAGACAAGTAAATCTTGTGTTTTTGAAACTAAGCCTTTGTGTGAGTATGTGTTTACAAGTGCAACAGATGGAAATGAAGATGGAAAAGAGTCTAAAGAAGGAGGAGAAGTGCATACAGTGTATGAAGATGGCTATACAAATATAACACACTATGGTGAAGAAGATATTGCCAAAATAACTGAGGTAGTAGTTGTGTATTCTGATTTTTTGGATGATGAGTGTTCTGATCAATTGTATTCCAATGATGGCGATAAAGACATAGATGATGGTACTAAAGCATATGAATGAGAACTAGAATTTTGGAACCTAAATTTTGAAAAGATGCTCAATAAGAGATGATGCAAGAAGAAGAAAAAAGATCCAGAGAAAGTTGTAGAGATGAAGGACAAGTTACAAAAGAATTGGAAAGCTAGGAAGAAAGAGAAAACCTGCACTCAAGTGGACTTGAGTTCTTTCCCTTGGGAGTATGGTGTAGGGGCACCCACAGACTTTCATGCCCCAAGAGGGGTCAAATGTTGAAATTTTGTTTTACTTGAGTTCATTTTATGTAATAAGGTCTTATAAGACCATTTCATAGGTTTTTGAGTTGGTTTTTGGCCATTAGGGTCTTGTTGCAAAAAAAATAAAATGTTGTCAAATTGTACATTGTAGAATATGAAGGGTCAATGTTGCATAAAGTGAGAATTTGAATGGTTGTAAGTTGAAAAGTTGGTTGAGAACCATTAGAAAATGGTTGTAAATGTTTAAATATCCTTGAGGAAGGTTGAACCCAAGGTTGGTGATGACATTTTTGAAGTGAAATCAATAAAAGACATCATTGTTTCAACTTTTCTAAACATTAAATTATTGTTTCATAGATTGGTACAGCTTGGTACAGTTGATTAATAATCTAAAACCAACTAGAGATTGTTGTTATGTGAATATAATTTTATTTTATTTTTGTTTCATCAATTTTCATTGAGTATTAAGAAAGTTACAAGTGTTTTGGTGAAAGCAGCCAGAAACCCCGGTAGACTTAATTTGAGGAAAAACAGTCCAATTTTGAGAGTTTTGTACAAAACAACCTACCTTAATTTTGAGATATGTTAAATAAGGGCCAAATGGGTATTTGAATCAAATTTTTGTTCTTGGATATTAATTCTGGTTTGAAAGTTATGACCAAAAAACATGAATTTGCTGCTCCATTTCAAGTCTTATTCAAAATGTAGCAACAGATTTTTGGCTTTATTGTTCTAAAATAACCACCCATAAATTTTTAGTATGTTTTATAACTTCCAAATGGGTATCCAATTTTTTTTTTCTATTGTGGGTATGAATTTTGGTTTGAAACTTATGACAAAAATACCCTGTTTGTTGTGTTACAAGGAATAGTGTCAATTTGTGAAGGAAATCATCGTGTTTGAGGTGTTATGTCTTTTTAAAGGGTTTTATTGAGTTATTTTGTGTTCACTCACCTTTCTCTACATCACTATTCTACCTTATTTATTTTTTTATTATCCCTTTGAACAGTCTTCTTTTCCTTTATGCCTGCGTGCCTTTCTTCACTCTAATCTCCGTGTCTTCATTTGCTCCCTTACCATTGATCCTTTCCATGTGGTGTGTTATTCAAAATGAATTCATCTACTCAAATTTGGTAACCTTCCCTGGATTCGATCCTGATTCAGGAGCATCCAGTGGTGTAAGGGCAATCTTGCATTACCCAAAAATAGTTAAATTTCAAGTTTCTCAGTTTTTAAATGTTTTTACATTTTTGGATACCTTTTTCGTCATAATGAAATTCTCAATTTATGGTTTTTATTTTCTATTCCTAGGTTGAAAGCTATTGCAATTTTAGTTTCCCAGATTCGCACCTGAAAATCTTTCGAGTTGGATTTGAGGCACTTAGAGTTCCCGAATCGGCCCCAAAACTTGCCGAAATTAGTGTAGAAAATTTCAAGCGCGTTATTGATTTCGAGACCTTTCCAACGGTTCAAACAGTTCGCGAATTAGAGTCTCGGATCAAAAGTTATTGCCCCGGGAAGTTGGCGCACTTTCTAGAAGATACAATTGCAAATGCTCTTTTGAATTTTGAACTTCAAGTTGTAATTTTTCGGGGCCAAACCATCTAAACTCAAATTTGAATGTTGTTTTGGCTCCAAACTAAAGAGGAGCTCTATTTATGGGCGGGTTTCTAATTTGTGGGTAGCTTTTCAGGGACAAGCTCGCATATTGCGAAAGGGTTATTCTGTAGGTTTCTGTAACTTGCATGTGTTGTAGAACTTGGGGATTTGAGATCCTCTGTATGTAAGAAGCTCCATTTTTTGAATAATAAAATTATTTTCTTGTTTGTGGGTTATTTTCTAAGTCTCGGGCTGTGCCCTCATTAAATCCTCATTTCCAAAGGCTTCTATAATGTTTGGTCTTTCTAATGACACGAGATTTACTTGATGGTAAATGCATTTATTACTTCAGCCCTCAACACCAGAGACTTCTCCTCTCAGCTTCACACCCCTTAATTTCTTGCTTTTCCTTTTTCAAAATTAAAAGGAATGTGAAGAGGTTGGGCAATTAAACATCTCCTCCCAGCATGGCTTTTTCTTTTCTCTTAGCTTCCACCTCAATTCATTTATTCTTCTGGTGTTATTTTCTGACTTTATCTCTCTTAAAATATTATGCCAACGAGAACCAATAACATCATTTTGTCACAAATGCACTAAGTCTTGATGCAATTTCTTACCAAGAGTCCAAATTTCTACCCATAAGAAGACTTTTCATGAAGCCTTAATAATTATTCAAATGATATATTTTTTGATGATGTTGATCACTTGTGCACCTGGATGCTCCTGCATCAGACACACTGAGTCAGAAGTTTGTGATCATGGGCTCACAAAGGTGGAGCTGAGTCGTAGAACTAATATTTGAAACTACAAACAATCTCTAGTAAACTTAGTCTCTATCAACTTGACCTCCGTCAAATTCTTCATCCTCTTCTCTCCATGCCCTCCTCTGGCATGTCTTCTCTACAATTATTCCCTTGCAATGCAACCTCCATGTTGCAACCGTACCTCAATCCCTACGAATATTCCACTTCGTCTATTGTAATCTTCCATTACTACTTTCCTTTGTGCCTTCTACTCTCAATCATTTGGGACTCCACTCATTTGCAACAATAATTTTGAGCTTCTCTCATGCTTCCAACTCTGTGCTTTCCAACGCTCAACCTTTTAGGACTCCACTCACCTACAACGGTACTTTTGAGCTCCTCAATTACTCTTCCACTAACCACAAGTTTCGTCACAAGATGCCTCATGTTCAACAATGTGCTTATGCCCCCGAAACCTCTGCTCACCTCCCTCTCCACCCGCAGGTCCTGGTGTGAATTGCCTCTCTCTCAACACTCTATCCACATGCTCAAAATGTCTAGCTATGATATCACTTGATGGAGAAGAAAACACAAATCACCCAATTCCAGACCAAAACTCAAATTACTCAGACTCAGTGATGATTTAATTTAACAATTGACAATAACTTGTGTGAATTTTATTGATTTACAATTGCTTCAACACAAATTCCCAATTACAAACAAATAATTTTATTAAATCAGATTTCATGAATTACATTAAAAAATTATGCAACTCTAAGGCCTCTCAGACTTCCAACTCTTTGTCTTCACCTCTGCACCACCACACCCTTTGGTTCTCCTCTTCCCACACACCACTCCACTCCTTGTGTGATATGCTGCCACACACATTAACTCCTCACGATTTCTCTCTTATTCTACTCAAGGCCACACCATTCAATGTCCTCTTCACCTCTTACGCATATACCTTGCTTTCTCTCCAAAAATTCTTCTCAGCCTCCCAGTATTATTAAATTTCTCTAAATTCTTGCACAGTTTATACAAGCTTCAGTCACCATCACCTTTGCCATCGTCCAATGTTGAATTTGAAGCAATAAAAACTTGGTGTTTCCTGATCTCCAATTCCAAATGTCTACAATCATATTCAATTTTTTTTACCAACCTTCTACATGAGCTTTCTTACCTCCATTTTGCAAATTCTTTTCCTCATTAAAATTTGTGTTGCCTCCTTTATTCTATTATCAATCCTTTGAGCAGTCTTGTTTGCCTTTATGCATGCATTCCTTTCTTCACTCCAATCTCCTTGTCTTCATTTTCTCCCTTACCATTGATCCTCTCCATGTGGCATGCTATTCACAATGCATTCATCTACTTAGATTTGATAACCTTCCCTGGCTTCGATCCTTGTTTCCAAAGGATTCTACAATGTTTGGTAATTTTGATGGCATGGGATCTACTTGATGGTAAGTGCATTTGTTACTTCATCCCTCAGTGCTAGAAACTTCTCCTCTCTCTTAGCTGCGCATCCCTTAATTTCTTGCTTTTTCCTTTTTAAAAATAAAAAGGAATGTGAAGAGGCTGGGGAATTAAACGTCTCCTCCTAGCATGACCTTTTCTTTTCTCTTATATTTCCACCTCAATTCATTTATTCTTTTAGTGTTATTTTCTGACTTTATCTCTCTCATTAAAATATTATGCCAACTAGAACCAATAACATCATTTTGTTGCAAATGCACTGTCTTGATGCATTTTGTTACAAGAGTCCAAATTTCTGCCTGTAAGAAGATTTTTCATGAAACCTTACCAATTATTCGAAACAATATATTTTTTGGTGATGTCGATTGCTCGTGGAATCAAATGCTCTTGCACCAGAAACCAAAACACGCCTTTCACCCAAAATTGTGAGATTCTGACAATCAGATGTAGGGGGCATTGAGTTTACTCTTTTTGTAGAAAAATAATGTTACATATAAGGTTTCCCTTCAAGATTAAAATTTTGATTTTGCATTGAAGAAAACTCTATAATTTCTATATTTTTTCTTTTTTGCATTTTTCTTTCAACAAACCAGATAAAATTAAATCATCTTCAATTTCAATAGCTTCTTTTTGTGTAGCCTATTGAATTCGTATCATATTTCACTTTAGGAAAACTTTGACCTCAGATTATAATATAGTCATAAAGAAACACCACTAATTGTTTTCACTTTGTTGATCATCTTGAGGAATATTTTTCAATAATCTATTGAGTTGTTCCACAAACCCCTCATGGGTTCACTTTCTTTCTTCCAATTTTTGAAAAATTGAGACAAAAAAGAATACATGTCAATTATAGGCTTGAATCTTGCAAGAAATTTCTCTTTCAAGTTATCCCAATTTGTGATACATCCATCTTTCAAAATTTGAAACCATTTTGTAGCATGTCCAATGAGGATTTCAACAAATAGTCTCACAAATACATCTTCTTCATGAACTCCTAAAATTCCATAGGCATTAATGAATGCTTGAACATTATGGTTGGGATCTTGTGAATTCTCTCTAGTGAACTTTGGGAAATATTTTCTAGACCCCTTAGGAAAGGTTGTATATTGAGCCAGTGCCAATGATCGTCCAAAGTGAGTTCCCCATGATTGAGATGAAACTATTGCCATGGTGCAAGCTTGAAAATAATGATAATAAATATATAATTATTACACAGTCACCAACCTCCATTCAAAAGGACCTATACCTTTAATTTTCCATATAATAATATGCACCAGTCTTTTTGTCTCCCCAGTAGAGTCACCAAAAATTTGTTGGTAAAAAAAAATTCATTGTAGTTTTCCTTGAAAAATGACCCTAAGTTTCCCTACTGAGTAGTGAAAAATGAACCAATAGTTGGAGAGAATGCTATTGGGTTAGTGATCTTGCTCTAAAATTTAGAGGTATAGCTCCCTTGTACGATGAAATTTAGATTTTTAAAGGATGTGCTTTTAACCAAAAAGAAGGAAAGGAAAATAAGTTAAAATAAAGATAAGAAGGATACTTTTCATAAAAAGGACAATCACATAAATTCATCCCTCAAAGGTATAAAGAGAACATATAAGATGAAGGAAATAACTACATTTAATCATATGATAAAACCTCAAAGAAATAGTTGCAAATTTACCAACAGAGGAATTCACAACACAAAAAAATGTCACTCACAAACCACTCATATTATTATTAGGAAATAATACATGAATACCCACAATCTTTAATCCATTTCCTACATAACCCCATGAGAGAAAAGCATGCATACAAGTGACCATAATTCATAGATCAAATAGACAAGCCAAATGATAACACAAGATATACCCTAGGAAAATCCTCGAGAGGGAAAAATCCAGCCTCCAAAATAATCCATACTCCATCTATTATTCAACAAATAAATAATACATGCACTTACAAGATTTATCATGAATACTTATGAAGCATCGAGCCTCTTCAATACATCCTCTATGTGTCCTAGCATGAATCCACACATCCCATGTTGTGCTTCACATATGCACTCCTCAGAAAGACTCAATAATGAAAACCCACTCACTCAACCAACCTTAACTACTAAACACGTGCTTGCTTTTATAGAATCAAGATGACACAAATACAACCAAGTGGTAAAATAAAACCATGTGAATACAAAACCACTAACTCCTTATTTAATATTGGGTACTAAGTCTTCACTTTATTAAAAATTCATCAACATTAAATTATTATCCCATGCCTCCTACACATTAAATAATAATCCAATGTTACAATACAACATAAAGTGGTCCCCAAATAATTACCTAGTGTGACTAACCACACCTCCTAGGTGCATAAAAACTAAATAATTATTTAATTACAACATTATAATATAACATTTCATGCAATGGTGTACAACACCATATCCCAACAATTATTCTCCATTTATTTCTTTAATTGAAGAGCTTGCAGTCTCGTTCATGTTCACAGTCTCGTGGTCAATGGAATTTTGATGTTTATCTATATTTAGCTACTCTGGTAATGGGAGTATGTTGATCTGGTATCTTGATCCAGATTATTCCTTTTTTTGTAAGATCTTCCCAAAAGCTGATAATATGTTTCATCTTGATATCAATTGCATCCAGTGACATGGTTTTTGCTGACTAGGTTGTATGGTTGGGAAGGTACAGTTACCAATAGTTTTGGAAATAGTGTCATACTCATACAGTGGCTCTATACGTTGGTTTTTGGTCTGGATTCTATCTCAGAAAAATATATCATTACAGGACTTTGTACATAAGTTTGAGACTACAAGATGTATCTTACTTTGGAGCTTCATAATGATATGTGAAGGCATTTGGAAGATATGAATGACATTATTCTGATTTGTAGTCTACAATGAGTTTTCATACGGTACACTGATGTGGGAGACTCCACATTTTCTCATATTTTATTATCTTATCGTGTGGTATTGAAGATAAGTAGCTTAATGCCATCTAAGGGAGAATTCAATATGCTAACAAGTTTTTGTGTTACACGTTTGACAGATTACATATATGTTTAGAGTTTTTGGTCTTACTCTAGCCGACCTAATTATGTATTAATATTGAGAAGTTTTTATATGTGCTATGAATGATTAAGGGATCAATCTTAGGTCCACTCCGACTAATTATATGTAAAGATGAATATGTTTTGAGGAAAATGCTGACAAAGTTGATTAGGCCAACCTAATTAGTAAACATGGATATATATGTGTATATATGTAAGACATTTTTGGAGAGAGAGAGAGTAGAGAGGCAGAGAAGGAGAGTGTGTGAAAGATACATGAAGACAGATGTGAATGGATATGTGCGAAATTGTATAAATGTGCATATAAGTGTGTTATTTATGTATTATGCTTCACCGAAACTAAACCCCAACACAAGGAAGGTGCATTTTCATCAATTCATACTTTTGTTAGTGAGCCACATCATTTTGTATCTTGGTAGTAAGCCAAATCATTTTGTATCTACTTCAAGTTGTGAACCTTTCAAGGAAAGTGAGTCCTGGCAGTGAGTCCTTGTAATATTCTATATCTGGATATATTATATTTTGAGCTAATCCTCACTGTGGTTTTTCCCATTTTGGGTTTTCCACGTAACAATACTGGTGTTCATGTGTGTTGATGCATCGTCTTGATTCCATGTTTTCTCTTGCTGATTCAGTCAGATTTGTGATAATGTTTAGATGGATTTTATTTGAATGGTTTTATGGAATACTGATTCACCCCCCCTCTCAGTATTCCATATGTTCAACAATTGGTATCCGAGTTTGGTTCCTCTAAAGAAGCCTAATAGCTTGGGGAAGGTCTTGAATTTTGAATACATGGAAGATAAAAAAATTTGCATTCCTTTGGAAGTGATCTCTGTTAGACATATAAAAGAAAATGAAGATTTGAAGGACAGGTTGAAGGAAGCAAATGAGTGTATTAAGAATTTGAGGGAAAGATACACAGAATTCAGTGATCAATTAAAGGAAACAAATGAAGACATCACTGGATTGAAAGAAAAATTGGAAGAAAAGAGAAATATTGAAGATTATTAGAAAGTTGAAATTCAAAGTAAGATGGATGAACGTGCAAAGCTTGAGCAAGAAGTAGTAACTCTGGAATCAGATCTAGAAAGGGAAAACAAACATGAGGACAAATTCAAGGCAAGCAATGCAATACTTGATGAGTTGATTAACTTTCAAACACCTACTATGGATAAAAGTGGTCTGGGATTCAAAAAAGGACAGTGTTCAAAGGTGAACCAATCTCTTGACATGAAGATTCAAAGTGATGGTGGATAGTTCAAGAATCTAAGGAGAAATACCGGAAGGATTCCCATTAGACAACCTAATGCTCAAAGGTATTTATCTTTTAATGGTGTTTTTTATTCTTGTAATAAGTTTGGACATAGGGAAAAATATTGTAAAAAGAAAAAAGAGTAGAATGATGGAACAAATGAAAATACTTTATCATTCTTTGATCAATGTTATGAATGCAAGAAGATTGGACATAAGGTTATGGAATGTAGAATTCAGAAGTTGAACAAGGCATCTTATTCATTTAATAGCTACTGTTATCATTGTAAATCATTTGGACACAAGGCTAACCAGTGTAAAAATAGATTGAATAAAAGAAAACTTGGAGAAGAATGTTGTTTGTTGTAATTGCAGAAATTCAAAATATTTTGCCAGAAATTGTAGAAGTAGAAACATGAGAAGTAACAATCTGATAAATAAACATGAACTATTCATTAAGTTTGATCTAGTAGAAGTGAAGAAGGAAATGGAAATAATTTGGAGAAGGGAAGGAGAATTTAAGCAAAGTGAATCATAATCATTGGTCATTTCTATGCCATCCTCCAATGCAAACACTCTCATCAAAAATTAATTCAAGTAGTGCCTAAGGGGGAGCAATGATCAAAATATTTAATGACCCCTCTTTTCGATATATGATGTCATATCATGTCATGAATGAATTTACTAGGATAATGAATTCATATTTCATGCGAAAGGAAGTTGTAGAAACACATGTGTGAAGAATGAATTGCATAGAATTTGAAAGGATGAAAGTGTACACAATTTTTTAGGTGATCTACTTGTGATTTGAAACATTTATTGCAGAAGCAATTGGAATGAAAGAAATAAAATCAAATAATTTAATGAAATTTCATTCGATGAAAATAATTTGTGAAGGAGAAGCATGTAGAAGAAGCTTGAAGAAACCAGAGCAATTTCATACGGCGGAAATTTAGAATTTGGCTTTGGCAAGCAGAGAAAGAGGTAAGTCACTGAATTATTTGATGAATCTTGTTAAATATGATGGATATACCTCAAATCATATATAATTCAGTGAAGTTGAAACCACAACTTAAATTGTACCCTGTTAAAACCTTGAAACTTGATCTTTTGGGTGCTTTTTTCAGAAATTCCTTTTGGTGTTATACTGATTGAAGGCATTGGAATATACATTCACCAAAGATTGGAAGAATCCTCTTGTGGAAAATCTCGCATATTGTGGGTTGAAGAATTAATTGGAAATAATTTTATCCTAAAACTAGAATACAATGTACTTACAAAAATGAAATTAGATGTATAGAACGATTTTTTGAACTTTAATAATGAAGATAGATGTATCAGAATGTCTCTTAGCATAATTCATGGTGAATATGTGTGGCTTGACGAATCATATGCTATAACCAGAGATGTAATCAAGGAACTAACTGGCTTATTATCCTTTGGACCGACTCTTGAGTGCTATCGTGATAGAGGAAAAGGTTTAATTAGGAACACATGTGCTGGAATCACTAACCCAACAATTCAATATGCAACTATAGTTATTTCACAAATGATCTTTGGTGACAATGATGTCTCCACTACTACAATTGATCTTGCATTGGATATGGTTGAGAATAGAATGGAATATGACCTTTGTGAGCTTCTCCAACAATAGTTGTTGGAAAATCTAAGAGATATCAAGAAAAAGAAGAATTGTACATTTAGATATGGTACATTGGTTTTATGTCTAATTTTCCATTTTGTGAAGGAGAATCTTGGAATAAGTGAGGTTAGTTGGGAGAAAACCATACCAGTTTCTCATCAGATTGAGGAACTTATGAGAAACATTGGGGATTTGGATGCACAAGGAGATGCTAGATTGTTGCATTCTTTGGTAAGTTTCATATAAAAATGAACAAAAGAAGGAGAGTTCCCAAAGAACTAGTTACAAAATATAAGAGTGATATAACCTTCTTGGTAACCATTGATAGTTTCATAATTAAGGCAGTTGAACTAAGGAATTCATGGATACCTGAGTTTGGATATGAGATTGAGAAGGACTACATTGCTAGTTGCATTGAATTGTTGATTAATAGCCCCTGGGACCCCAACAAACCTCGGTTTGGAACCTACACTGAAGTAGCTAAATTTCTTGAGAAGATTGGATTATCCTCCGAAAAATCAATGTCTACCTTCAAAGAAAAGAGAAGAGTCACATAAATTCATGCACTAGTAGCTTAGGTTGAACTTGCTCCAAGAATACTTAAGTAGTTAGCCAGGAGAAAGAGCATAGTTTCAGATAGTTCCTAGTGTCGTCACTAGTTCATCACAATCCACAATGGTAAGCACAAGCTCATTAACTAATATATTTGATGAATTAAAGGGTAGAGCAGTAAGTGACATGGTCACTTGGGTTGAAGATAAAGGATTGTTGGAAATTGTAGAGAAACACAAGTCTACTCACAACTCTGCACTTGAAAGACTCAAAGATATTAAAGAGTGTGAGAAAGAGGTCAAGAGTTTATTCACATTCTGTTGGACTTGGTCTGATGCAATTCAAAAATTCAAGAATGTTGAGAGAAAAATTGAAACTCAGATCAAGTTTGCATCTAGCACATTTGATCCTACTCTTGATTTGGATGATCAGACGTGGTATGGATTGAAAAAACTGCATGAGGAATACCTTGCATCGCATAAAGAAAAAGGAGAGATGGTTAAACAATATGTGAAGCTCGGAGATTTAATCAAGATTAAGTGTACACCTATCTATTATGCTCTTTTGATAGCTAACAAGATTCTAAAATCTAATGATACCCTCCTAAATGTGGTTGAAGGAAAGGACATCTTAAGTGATCTCAATTATCTATGCAGTGCATTTTTAGAGGCAAAAAGGCTTTGGGATGAAGGGAGATCCTCATGGACTAAGATTCTTAGCAAGATTCAAGAAACAACAGCCTCTGGTTATCATCTCTATTTGGAATATACTCCTTAGGGGGAGTGTTCATGTATGCAAAGGATCTGTTAAAGCATTAAAACTATTTTTCCTTTTCCATTTATTTCAAAGCGGGAGAGAGAAAGAAAGAGGTGTCATGAGAAAACAAGAAAATACTGTGAAATATTTTTTGAAGAGCTAGGTATCATGTGAATAGTTTTTGTGGAGAAAAATAAAAAATTAGGAAGAAGTTTCTTTTGATGGTTTTCACATCATGTGTTTCCATCAATGACAAAGGGGGAGATTGCTGGAAATTGAGAGATTTTCATTGATGTCAACAAATGGAATTTGGATAATTGCCTCAATGGAATTTTGAAGTTTATCAATATTCAGGTGCTCTGGTAATGGAAGTTTGTTGATCAGTATCTTGATCCAGATTATTCCTTTTTTTGTAATATCTGCTTGGAAGTTGATAATATATTTCATCTTGATATAAGTTGCATCCATTGACATGGTTTTAGATGACTAGGTTGTAAGGTTGGAAAGGTATAATTACCAATAGTTTTGCAAATAGTGTCATACTCACACTTGCTCTATACATTGGTTTTTTGGTCTGAATTCTATCTTAGAAAAAGATATCATTATATGACTTTGTACATAAGTTTGAGACTACAAGATGCATCTTACTTTGGAGCTTCATAATGAAATGTGAAGGCATTTGCAAGATATGAATGATAGTCTATAGTGAGTTTTCATACAATACACTGATGTGGGAGATTCCACATTTTCTTATATTTTATTATCTTATCATGTGGTGTTGAAGATAAGTAGCTCGATGTCGTCTAAGGGAGAATTCAACATGCTAACAAGTTTTTGTGTTACACATTTGACGGATTACATATATGTTTGGATTTTTTGGTCTTACTTTGGCTGTCCTAATTATGTATTAATATTGATAAGTTTTTATATGTGCTATGAATGAATAAGGGATCTATCTTAGGTCCACGCCGACTACTTATATGCGAAGGTGAATATTTTTTGAGGACGATGCTGATAGAGTTGATTAGGACAACCTAATTAGTAAACATGGATATATATGTGTATATATGTAAGACATTTTTGGAGAGAAAGTAGAGAGGTAGAGAAGTGAGTGTGTGAAAGATACATGAAGACAAAGATGCAAATGGCTATGTGTGAAATTGTATAGATGTGAAGATAAGTGTGTTATTTATGTATTTTTCTTCACCAAAATAGACCCCAACACAAGGAAGGTGCATTTTCATCAGTTCATACTTTTGGAAGTGAACCACATCATTTTGTATCTTGGCAGTGAGCCAAATATTTTGTATCTACTTTAGGCTATGAGCCTTTCAAGGAGAGTGAGTCTTGGCAGTGAGCCCTTGCAATATTCTATATCCCAGATATATCATATTGTGAACTAATCCTCATCATGGTTTTTCCCATTTTGGGTTTTCCATGTAAAAATACTGGTGTTCATGTGTGTTGATGTATTGTCTTGATTCCATGTTTTCTCTTGTTGATTCAGTCAAATTTGTGATAATGTTTAGATGGATTTTATGTGAATGGTTTTATGGAACACTGATTCACCCCCCCCTCTCAGTATTCCAGATGTTCAATAGTTCCTATGTACAAAATGACAAACTCAAATCTTCTCCTTTAGAAATTCCCATCTCTCTACCCAAAAACTCTACGCCTCTCTCGTAGAAGTTTTACAATAAACATAAAAGAGTGAATTTTCAATTTCTGTAGTTGACTCTTTTTTAATTCAAGATTTTACAAAGTTTTACAAAATAAATTACAAAAATAACTCTTGAGATAACTTTTCAACATTCTTTAAATAAAATAATGGACCTTGCCTCTTTATTTTAAATCTTTTATAACCAATAATCGTCACCTTCTTTGAAACCTTCACTCTCATCTTTATTTTTATGTATTTTCAATAATGTATTGTCTTTTAAATGTCTCTAATAACCATTGTGAAAACCCATGGAGCTCTAAAAATTTAATAAAATTTTCAAAAACAAAAAAAATTGCTTCTCCTTTTTTCCTTTAAAAAGTGGTTGAGATTTTGGGTGGTTATCACAACCTTGCCGAATTTTGATAGAGGTTTATAACCTTGTAAGACTTTTCAAAACAATTTATTTTTGAAGCCACATATGATTTTTGGAGGTCTTCAATACACTTAGAGCTTTAATTAAAACTTCAGAAGGACTAGGTAATTCATCTTGGATTTTTAAAGCTAACATGGAGGTTTGAAATGATTGCACATTATGGAAAATAAGCATAAAATGTTTAAAATATATTGAGCTCAAAATGAGGTCAACAAGAGGTCATGGGATTCTCCCATTTTTTATGTGTCTCCCCCTATGCAATTTGTAATGAGTTCATCAAATTGTTGTGATTTGACAAGTGTCACCCATTTGCAAAGAACTTCTTTGAAGACATTTTTTTTACATAAGGATTGGATCTCCCCTTAAGAAAGTCTACATTAGAAGGAAGATGAATCCAAAAATAAATAAATCAAACCATCTTTCACCCCTAAGATGCAACAAGAATTAGTAAATCTTAGATAATGTGGGATAATTAAGACAATTAAACATTATTCTTGGGTGTCTAACCTAGTTTATATAAGAAATAAGAATAGTGACATAAAATTGTGTGTGGAATTCATGAATTTGAACATATCATCCTTAAAGAACAATTATCCCTTTCCTAATGGGGAGGTAATGCTACAAAGATAATAGTATGTGATCTCTTATCAATTATGGACTGATTTTATGGATATAACTAGGTTAAAGTCAAGGAATTAGAGCAATACAAGATAACATTCAATATCCCATGGGAAAAAGATGTGTATGTTTGGATGCCCTTTGGTATGACTATTTCTAGAGCCACTTTTCAACAAGCTATGAATATGGTGCTTTTTGATATAATTGATATCATAAATATTATTTATTATGTGATGATTTTATAGAATTTTCTAAGAAAGTTGAGGACCATTGTAGTCATTTAAAGAGTATATTTTAGAGATTCTTGGATTATAGTATTTCCCTTTACCCAAAAAAGTGCATGTTTTGGGTTACTGAGAGAAAATTGTTGGGACATATAGTGTCTAAGGATGGATTGAAATTGATCTCAAAGAGTGGTTACAATAAAAAGTAATCCCTAACTAAAAATGGCTAAGGGCATCCAATATTTTTTTGGGAAGATTAATTTTATCAAAATGTTTGTACCTAGCTTCAAAAAGAAAACTAAATACATATCCAAAATTCTTAAGGGACAAACTATACCTTGGAAAGGAGAGCCTATTGAAACATTTCAAATCATCAAGGGAGAAATTAAACAATCTCTACTATTGGCTTCACCTGATTTATCAAATCAGTTTCATTTTTTTATTTCACCTCTTTCCACATTATTGCAACTATATTGTTACAAAAGAATCAAGATAGTATTGAACGACCTATCTCTTTTTTAGTAAGTCTCTCCAAATTTCATAAGTAAAATATGATGCTATAGAAAAATAGGGTTATGACCTTATCAAATTTGTTAAAAAAATAGAACTTATTTGGTAGGTGCTAAAATTATTGTATGTCACACACTATTGTAAGAGATATTTTTACTCAGTAAGATGTAATCTATAGAATATGTAGATGAGTCAACAAGATCCATGAGTTCAATATTGATATTTGGATAATCAAACTGGTCAAAGGGTAGGGATTAGCTAAATTAATGGTAGAATCAAACTTAGAATTGTCTAAGATAAATCAACTAGAGGTGAACATAGGTGAAGAAATATACAATTTGGAAAAATCACATTGTATTACTTATACCATATGAATTGCACTAATATAATGGCAAAAAGATAAAAGAAAACCCTAAAGTTTAATGCAATGAAATATTCCCTAATTAGTGGAGATTTATTTTGGAGAAACAAGGACAATATTCTTATAAATTCAAATCCATTTGTCAACCTATCTTAATGGTTAATGTGAAATATGTTTAAACTCATTTAAATATAAGTATTTCCCTCCATTTGAACATCTAATTAATTTTGATATCTTTTTGGAATTTTAAAGGAAATTAATTTAATTTTAAGAGAAAAATAAGCAAAGGATTTACAACACTATTACAATCAACTATAATTCGCAACACATAAAAAAAAACATGATTATGCATTGTAAGATGTTTTATGTTTATGTTTTTTATTGCTATGAGCGCTAACACTCACATGATCTCCAAGCATCATCATACTTCTCCTTGTATGTGATGAGTAAAGTGACTTCAAGAAAACAAGGATATTAGATCTGAGTGTTAAGTTTTAGTAGTGTTCTTTATCATTCATATTTATTTATTTGTCTTTGCTCCTATGAGAGAACGTGATTTATATCATTATCATCATAACTATTTGTGGAGGTAGAAACAAAAATGGGGTTTGACCTAGGAAAGCCCCTATATGACACATCCCTTCTCCCATTTTCTATATCTTGTAGGCTCGAGGTTTGAAGTGGATTGAAGTGGATTTGAGATCTCAAGGCTTCAAAATCTTAGTTCATGATTTCATGCACCTATTATCAACAAATTAAGGGGAGTTGATTATATACATACTGTCAGATTTCATATTAAGGTTTTCATAGTCTGAGACGTGCAAAATTTTTTCCACCTATACTAGCTCTCAAACCCTATAAATTAGCACTCCAAGACTAGGATGCCCACCTCTGTCTTGCCAATTCAACAAAAAAATTGAATGCTAGGTTCTTCTCTTTTTTCACTCTCAATATTTTCTTCTAGTTTTTTTCTTTTTTCTACATTTTCTAGTTTCTGTAACAATCTATCACTTTGGTCTTAATTCACCTAGTTCACTAGATCTTCCAATCAATCATTGCATACCATCACCCAAATAAAAAGGGACCAAAACCTTGACCAATTGTTTGTCTCTCCCATAAGGATACCATCCAAATAGTTTCTCTTAGTTACTTTTGTGTCCCTCAATATTTATGGTGGAATGAGTGATTTAGGTTGGCTACTTGGCTTAGATCTCATTTCACCATCTTACATATACACAATCCTATTTATGACTAGTGATTTTAATTATATATTTCATTAGAACACACAGTGGTTGGTGAAGAGGCTTGAGTGTAATTAGACTACATATTTGTATTAGTCCTTTGATAATATTACACAAGGATTCAAATGTAATGAGACTACATACTATATGTCCATATTTAGGTCAGTGAGTTGATTTGTTTGTAAACAAGTCTATTTATTGACTTGAGAGTATCTCAAATGGTGAATTGTCTATTATGAAAAGATTGTGTATAATGAATTGACCATGTATAGTATATGATTAGTTTCTAAGTAAGTGAACCTATTTTTTGAGATTATAGATAGATTCCCACATAAAGACCAAAGATGATACCCTTTCATTCATAGAATGTTAAATAGATCTAATTGGTTTCAATATTTATTTCTTCATTAAAGGTGTTTATGATCTCTAATTTGGGATCTTAATAATTCAATCATTATAGTGTAATGTAGATGCACACACATATATATATGCATGTATGTAAATTGATATATACATACATATATATGTATATGTGTATATTATACCAATATACATACATATACATGCATGTATGTATGTACATATCTACATTACATTATAATGATTAAATTATTGATACCAACAAACACACACACATATGTGTGTCTATTTGTGTATAAATATTTGTTAGTATTTGTTTATGAAATTTGAGTTGATTATTGCTATGACATTATTTAAGATATATAAACATTTTAAGGGGAAAATATAGATACTTTCCTTCTCATGATGTTGTGCTTTAATAAAAAATGTTGAAAAATAATTATCTTTTGCATAGTAAAATTTGATTTTACCTGTGATATTTCATGATTTAGTTTATTATTTTGTTATTGTGAAGTATCTAAGTGAGTATAAAGTTGTCTTCTATTGACAAGATTGAGATAGAGGTGTGTAAACGATGACACACACATATCTAAGTGAGTATAAAGTTATCTTCTATTGACAAGATTGAGATAGAGGTGTGTAAACAATGACACACATATCAATATTGGAACAAAATTTTGCATTATAAAACTTTGGCCAAAGTAATACTATTTGTTGCTTGCATTGTCAGTTCATAGTGTTCGATAATTTTCATATTAGTTAGAATTTCCATACTTAGCTAGAGGGTATCTAGAGTTGTATGAAATATTGTATGTGAAAAAATCAATGCACCATACTAGTTCTCAAATGGAATGATATGAATGTAGGTCTCTTTATCTCTTGCCCTCGTGAAGGGTGGGGCCACTTCCAATTGGAAGGTATGCAAGGGACTATTCATCTATGGTTGGAGGAAAATCACTTGAATGATGTTCTCCCTCTTGTAGTTGAAAGAATGTTGAAGGCTTGATCATATAGAGACATTGCATTTATGATATATTATACTTGAAAACTTGTAAAATTATATGTTTGGAATTGTATGCTTGTTTATTGGAAATTATCTTGTACAAGTGGCTAAATTGTTAAATTATTATTATGTAATAATACACATAAGTGATAAGATTATATGATTTATGTACTTTATTATTGTTAAATTTATCATTGAATTAATTAGATAAAGTATATGAATATTATCATATTTAAAAAAGACATTAGGAGTTCTATTATTTTTTTATAATGAATTATCATTTGTACAAATCAACTCAATGAGAGATTTTGGGTTGGGGTAGGTTTAGGTAAAGGGATTTGAAATGATTCTTTAACTTTCTCTATCTTCTCTCCCTCCAATTTCTTTCCTTGTTATTTTTCTACATCTAACTACTTCTCAAATTCATCCAAATTCTTATCTAATTCAAATATTGTGATGGTAGGGATTTCATCTTGGGATTATTATGTTTTCTCTCTTTCCTCTAGGACCACATCCCTATTTTGAGTTACATCTTTGTTTTCCTCATTATATTTCTTCCTATCTTCCTTCATTTGACTTATGGTCTCCAATTCCTTTTCCTAATTTTATTTGAATCATGCATAAAGCCTTGCAACTTTATTTATTCAATTTGTTCATCTATTTATTGATAAATCCTCTATAATAGATAGGGAAGGAGGAGAGATTTTTGGTGAAGGGAAAATAGGTAATTCGAGACATTTTGGGACAAATCCTTTGTTTAAAATATATTAATAGGAGAATAATGGGGAGTAAGAGGCTTATTTAAAATAATACCAATTAGGTCTACTTAGAGAACAATATAGGAAAATTTATTTTAAGTAGGAGGGAAAATAGTTCCAAAATAATGTGAAGAATCGCTTGCAAAGGATTGAAATATTTAGGGGTTGGCATAAGTTTATTTGCAACAATAGAAATTGGAACTTGAATTTAGGGAATATAGGTACCTATTTTAATGGTTATTCCTTGGTAATTTATATAATTGTGAGGTTGTAGGAGCAATAAATTTTGTTAGTTGTCCCTATACTAAATTATATTCTTAGGATTTCTCTTGAGGCAAAGCTCCTCATTTATATCTTCTTAATCATTTGCATAGCCTTCCTCTAATTAGATACCTTCTTTATAGTATCCTTTTCGTTTTGGGATCCTTTGGAAGGGATTTTTGCTATGGAGGCTTGTTATATTTCACCTTCTTAGATTTTGACCTTTTGGAGGTTTCTCCTATTATTTTCACTCTTGAAACTTCTAAATATTTGATTTTCTTTGGGGCCATTTCTTAGTGAAATCAGTGAATATTTCAAAAAATCCTCCAAGGATGATTCTTCTTCTTTAGATCATTCACTAGGAGGAATAAGAAGCTAGAATATTCCTCTTTTATTAAAAACATATAGCAATACATTCCCATAATTAGACACTTCATCTAGAACTTATGCAATTACAAAAGTCATCTAGTAGGTTGTTAGTCTAGACTATCTCCTTTGTATTAATCATGTTCATCACTACGATCAACCTATTAATTCTTAAGGTGAGTTACATGCTTCATATGAGAACCAACAAATTTCTCCATTTTTCCTTTTGGGTCAAAGGATGACCTCTTATCATGAATGTGGAAATTGAGTCTCTAGATCTCTATATTTGACTCATTCGCATTGGACAATATAACAAAAGCATATACGATCTTGTTATAGTTGGAAATTGAACTTTAGCCCTATGCTTCTTAGCCAAGTCCTTATGTGCTTCACATAACTACCTATTCAATTTTATGGGAACCACCTTATCACTAGAAAATTTTGGCAACCTAAAATGTTCCCTAGTGAATCATCCTACTTTGATATAGGTGCACCTAGGGAATTGGATACCAATTAAAATACTTCATAATCAATTGCATGACCCATTATTCTTCTCAAAAGTGTGATTATATCCTTAATTTTCATATAAAAATCACTTATTGCCATTATCTTGGGGAGCTTGAAGATAATGTACCTAGGTTCTAACAACCATCTCCTATTCATGCCTATAGGAAGTTATTTGGGTCCTCATTGAATAAGATCAAACTATCATTAGTTTTCAAAAAATATCTTAGGGCGATAAGGGTATTGATGAGAGAGTACATTTTATAGTGTCGTAGAACTTTGACTAGTTGCACTAGAAACTAGAAACATTGTCTATTTGTTATGATCTATTCCCATATATTAAAAGTGCACGAGGACTTGACTATACCAAATTTTAATGGTGTATTTCATAGATTTAGAAATATATAGAGGTCAATAGAGCTCAAGGAGTTGATTAAAAAATGTAGGATAGTAGATATAAATTAGGCTTTATAAAGGTAGTGTTCACATAAGCGGACTATTACTACAACTTGGTAGGTAGGTAGAAAAGTAAAATATAGAAGATGAAAGATGTGGTGAGTGAAAGAAAGGTGGAAGAAGTCCATGGAATCCTCACAAACCCACACACTTATATTTTTACAATGTCATGGAGTTGATTGAGAGATCAATACTTTTGGATAAAAAGAAAAAGTGGAAGATGTTTGTTGGAATCTCGCAGACTTGCATAATACAACTTTGCAAATTTTTATTGGGCATTGGTAACTTTTTGAAAGTGGAGAAATAATGGATGCTATACTTTTAGGGACTTCAATATTTTAAACCAAAATTCAAAATTATGAGAGAGTTCTTGGAAATTCTTCAACCCTACAAAGACTTAGGAAAAAAACTCGAATCTCACTCTTAAGACACTCTAAAACTTTCCAAAAGGTTTTTCCCGTTCCTTTAACTTTAATATGCACTTCCTCAATACCATCACAAACTTGCCACTAACACAAAATATACACAAGGGTACCAACATAGTTTAATCAAGATATAACTAATGGCAAGATACTTAAAAAAGATGGGTGTCTATTTTGCTAAGGTGAAATGGGGTGTGTGTATAGGGCACAACAAGTTGTTTGTTTTCTTGGACATACATCTTTATAATATTTTACATGTAAGTCAAAAGGAGGCACAATGCAATTGTAAAAATGGTATATCTTACACTTTTTTCATTCTTTTTGGACTCACTTTGACTTGATTATCCTTTATGCAATGACTAGCATACAAGTGAAATATTTTTGCATAAAAGTTAGCAATTTACATGAACCTTGATTGATCCTGACTTATCCCAAGAACTCTCAAATTTCTTGTTCTCCATCTTAGATCAAAATCAAGGCTTGAAATTGACCCCTACACTTTTATAGTCAAAATTTCAAATTAGACATTTACCATCCTTTTCCAACTTATCACTATCTACAAACTTGAGTACAAAATATTTGAAATTATACTCTAGGGTCTTGTATAAGAGGTCAATACTCTAATTTTTTTTAAGACAAATAGAAAAAGGAAGATCCACCAAGAACTCTAAATACTCTCTGGAGTTATCACAAGAGCATCAAATTATATTAGCATCTACACATGTATCAATGGATAGGCATATTGTGGTGTTTCTTGTTGCCTTTGATCTTCATTCACAAGCTATTTAAGCAATCCACCTAGGGACTTGACTAAGAAGATCAAGTCTCCTTATTGTAGTTCAAATGCCCAAAGGCAAACAAACTACTTTCCAAATTACAAGTCTTCCTCAACCAATTTCACATGCACACATTAATTCTACACATGAAGTCCACTTTTATATCTTGAAATCAAACTAAATTGATTTAATATCATGATTTTATCCCATATATTTAAATAAAAATTATATTGTTCTATATGAATACAATACAATCCAGATCTAATATCAAAATGCTATATATATATATACTAAAAATAAAATAAAATTGTAATCTAATATCTCACCAAACTACCCCTAAAACCCATTTTTATTATTTTCTATGTCATATTTCTATACCATTAATTATATGTCATTGATACATTAAATGCAATAGTGATATATACATAAAAGGTACAATGACATTAAATGCAATAGTGATATATACATAAAAGGTGCAATGGAGAGGTTTCGTGTGGGATATTGAATAGGCTATGGATTAAGTACTTCCACATGGGGTGTTTTGGAGATATGCTTTACATCTCATGTGTATATTTTTTGTTATGATTAGAACGTGTGATGCGATTGATTACCATTTATTGTAGACCTTTTGACCATGTAACATCAAATGATTTTCTTTTTATAGCATAATATTAACATTTGAAATGATTAATGCACATTGTCCTTTAAAGATTCAATGCTCATTATCATATCTTAATAAATCTTAATTTATTGCAACCTTTTTCTATTTGTTTAGATAATAACAAACATTTCTTCTAAGGTATTCATTAATAAGATTTGACGTATATTACAATTTTTTTGGATTATTATGTAATAACTTTAGTTAAATGTGAAAAAATTGGAATAATATAATTTTGTGTGTTTGTTTGTTTGTTTTTTTTAATTCTATGTAATGTAGATGATAATTTAATTTTGTTTTATGTGTTTAATTATATTTTATTTTGTGAAATAAATGTTTTAATTATTATTTTTTTATAATTTTTTTGGTTTATATTAAACGTTTAGATTATATTTTATGATTTATTATAATATTAAAAATAAATGATAAAAAAATATAAAAAATGTTTAATTATTAAAAAAATAATTTTTAAATATCAAATAGCATAATCTTATCAATATAAAAATGATAAAATTATCAAGAAAGATTTTAAATTTGAAAATGAAACTTTAAGATCAAAATTAAATCTAATTTAAATAAAATTAATAAATCAAAGAAATTACTATAGTAAATAATAATCAATAAAAGATAAATTTAAAATTTAATAATTAACCATTAAAATTTCAAGCTATAAAAATATATTATGATATTGCTATCATGATTCAACCATGTAGTTTTACGAGTCAAACTCATTGACCCATGTTTCATGAGTAGTGGTTCACAAGAACCCATCTCTCATGATAGTGAATGGTCCACTTAGCACTCATTGCATCTAGGTGATGCTCACAAAGGTGAAGCACTGGGTCTTCTCGGGAGGTCACCCATCCCAGTATCGCTCCAACTCAAGCGCGCTTAACCACATAATTTTCCCCCAAGGTTAAGCCCACTTAGCTGGGAAGGCCCAGTGCTTCACCTCTGTGAGCATCACCTAGATGTAATGAGTGCTAAGTGGACCATTCACTATCATGAGAGATGGTTTCTTGTGAACCACTACTCATGAAACATGGGTCAATGAGTTTGACTCGTAAAACTACACGATTGAATCCTGATTGTAATATCATAATTTGACATGTTGTGGAAAATACCTCCTACTTATAAAAATATATCTTATTTTATTGTGTCAATATAAGCTAAAGGGAAATTAATGTTGTTAAAAATGAAAGATATATTAAAAATATCATGATGGAAAAAAAAAGGAAGATTAGTGATGAATTCATGAGGGAAAGAAAAGACAAATGGGTATTGGTAAACAATGATCAATCAATTAAGTGGATAAAAGGATGGAAAAAGGTTATATGATACAAAAATTTAAATTTCATTTTAGTGTGTTAATTGCGGCTACATTTATCCAATATATATTCTCTAAATTTAATTTTTTAAAATAAAAATAATATTTACCATTTTTGCACGTACATGATGTGATAGGAGGATTGGTAATTGGACCATAAAAAATATGAACTTTCAAGATTGTATGCTAGTTTGATTGACTCTAAACACGTTCTGAGAAATATCTCTATTAATAAATTCACCCCTAATAAAACAAAAATCTTAATCAATATGTTTTCTCGTGACCATTCTCCTTACAAAACAACATCTCAAATAAATTTAGAAACCACCTTCAAACTACATAAAAATATAATATCTCCTAGTTTCCTTTTTAAACCACTTACATTTACAAAATTGATTGTTCTTAAAACCACTTACAATGGTAATTAAGTCCCTCTAACAAAGGAAGATGGTACAAAAATATAATTTAAACTTTTTAATCATTTCACATTTTCAATCATTGATATTTCCCTCGTGGGATGATTATTGACCAACTTTTTTTCCCTTTCCGGACTTTTGTATTCTAACTTTTTTTTCTAAGCATTAATCTTCCTACTTTATAATTTCCCCACTTTCTCTTATTTATTTAATGATATATTTTTACACCTTATCACTCATATTATAAATCATTTTCCTTTTGCTTAATGATTTATCTTTTACGTTTAAGACGTATTCCAACTATTAATATTTTATATTTGAGGAAGTTTGAAAGTTGATGCAGAAATGTTGGGAAAGTTCCAAAAAGTTCAAACCTTAGGATTCTATTGTCAATGCAAAATCAAATTATGGCCCTCCTCATGTGACTAAAGACAATGGCTAGGTAGTTAGAAGGGGATGATAGAGTAGAATAAGTAATGAATAAAGAGTAATTGGGAGATAATTAGGACATGGAGTTTTTCAAAGTGTAACTTTAATGGAGTTTTCATTTGGTTTAGATAGTAAGGAAAGAATATTGGGTAGAGAAGGACAAGTGGTGGCATATCATGTTGTGTCGTTTTCTATGATTTGGTCTGTTTTTTGTTAACAAATTTATCATTTCTTTTGAAAAAAAAAAGATTGGATAGAGAAGGACAACTTAAAATATTGGAAGACAATTTAAGAAATTTTGAAAAATGGTATAAGAAATCAATGAAGTTTTCTACTACATTGGAGATGAAGAGAAGGGAAAAAAATTGAAAACCACCCAATGATGAATAAGGTAAAACCCTAGAATTTCAACTTCCTAATTATGTTATGAAAATCATTGTTGATGTCAAACCCAAATTATTATTCTACTTTTTAAAGAGGAATCCCTATAAAAACATAATTTTATATATGGGAAAAATTGAATTGGGAAAAAAGGGGTTGGAAAATTGAAACCAAAAGAGGATAAGGGAAAGGTCATGTCTCATGTATGTTTGCATGTTGATTATGTTGCAATATAGCATGTGGTTTATTTGTGGGTAAGTTTGTTATCTTCAAGCTTGGAACTTTGATTTTCACCATCAAGTCTTTCTTATTCACACTACATTGTGTGAATAGAATTGTCCTACTTAAATATGGATTTTAGATCATTCCTAAAAGAAATTGTGGCTTAGCATAACTCAAAATAAATCTTCTAGCTAAAAGGTTTACCTTAGGGTTCACATGGAAGTTAATTTGAACAAACCTTGACTATAGAAATTTAAACTAATTAGTCTTGGTTTCGAATTGGAACAAACATTAATTTATGTGCACATGATACATGATTGTCATGTCAAAAAACATGGATTTTTCACACAATTCTTCTTCTTCTATGTCTTTCAACCATTCTATCCAATCCTTCATTTTGTATCCCCCTTCATATAAGGTCACTTTTTTACCTCTTGTACATTATAAACCCTATGTTTCCTCCTCTACCCACAACTTTCTATTGAACTGCCTTCAAAATTCCCCCCTTCTTACAAGGATGTTATGACTAATAATCAGAGAATGGTTAGAAAGAGGAAGGAACCCTTTGGTTCTCTTTCTAATTCTAACCTTTGCTATCCAAACCATGAAAAAATCCTCCTTCAACCTTTTCTCTACATCCTCTTATTCAAGGCTCCACTTCCCCTCCACCAAGCTAATGTAAAAGATCAAGGTCCCCTTTGATCACCTCTAAAGACTAAAAGAGCAATGATTAACTAGTTCTACTTTTTATTCATTTTAGTGTGTTGTCTCAAGATGATGATAATATTCTATTCTTCACCATGAATTGATACATACTTTCTTGGAATGTAAGAGGGATTTCTCTTCCTTATCAGAAATTTAGAGTCAAAGAGATCATTGTGAAATAAAAACTTGGTGTTTTATTCTTTGAAGAAGTTAAAGTAAGCAATAGCCACCTTGATGCATCTCTTTACAATATATGGAAAGATGATGTTTTTCTATATACATCTCATAGAGATGTCAAGAGAGGAGTTGTTACAACAACATCTCAATGTATTTCTAAAAAAATCATTGATAAGGAGAGGATCTGATGCAGGAGCATCTAGTGGTGTAAGGGCAATCTTGCATCACCCAAAAATAGTTAAATTTCAAGTTTCTCAGTTTTTAGATATTTTTACATTTTTTGGATACCCTTTTTGTTATAATGAAATTCCCAATTTATGGTTTTTATTTTCTATTCCTGGGCTGAAAGATATTGCAGTTTTAGTTTCCCAAATTTGCACCTAAAAATCTTCTGAGTTAGATTTGAGGCACTTAGAATTCCCGGAACGGCCCCAAAACTTGCCGAAATCAGCATGGAAAATTTCAAGCGTGTTATTGACTTCGAGACCTTTCCAACGGTTCAAACGGTTTGCGAATCGGAGTCCCAGATCAAAAGTTATGGCCCCGGGAAGTTGGCGCACTTTCTAGAAGATACAATTGCAAATGCTCTTTTGAAATTTGAACTTCATGTTGTAAATTTTCGCCAAACCGCCTAAACTCAAATTTGAATGTTTTTTGGCTCCAAACTAATGAGGAGCTCTATTTATGGGCGGGTTTCTAATTTTTGGGTAACTTTTTGGGGACAAGCTCGCATATTGCGAAAGGGTTATTCTGTAGCTTTCTGTAACTTGCATGTGTTGTAGAACTTGGGGATTTGAGATCCTCTGCATGTAAGAAGCTCCATTTTCTGAATAATAAAATTATTCTCTTGTTTGTGGATTATTTTCTAAGTCTCGGGTTGTGCCCTCATCAAGTGGTATCAGAGCTGGTTTTCTTGAGTGTGAATAGATCGCCGATCGTGAGGCAGTTTGTGCCAGGACCATGGTTGTGGGTTCAAGATCTTTAAGATGCCTCCAAGAGTGATTCCTGGTAGGCGTGGTCATGCCAGAGGTGGCAGAAATGCTGGTGGAAGAGATCCATTGGCGGCTAAGGGTTTCAAAGCCCTTCAGAGACAAATTGATGCATTGCAGGAACAAATGAGAAGAGGGTTAGACCCGGGAAGGAGAGGAGAAAGTGAAGACAAAGAAGAGGTGGAAGATTCAGACATAGAAGAGGAAGAAGAAGTGATCAATCGAGATAAGATGCGGCTGATAAGGGCCATTTCAAAAATCGGAAAAAGACCCAGAATAGAAGTCCCCAGTTATTCTGGAGGTTTAAACCCAGAAGAGTTGATCGACTGGATCAACGAGCTAGAAGAGTATTTTGAGTATGAAGAAGTAGAAGAACCAGATCGGGTTAAGTTTGCAAAAATGAAGCTTAAGGGCCATGCCAATATTTGGTGGAAAGAGGTCCAGTTGGAGAGAAATCAGAGAGGAAAAGGAAAGATCAGCAGTTGGGATTGCATGGTAGAGAAACTGAAGAAGCAGTTCATACCGGTGGACTATGAGTTAGATCTGTTGAAGAAATTGCAAGGGTTGAAGCAGGGAAGCAGATCTGTGAAAGAATATACTAAAGATTTTCACAAGATATTCATCAGAACGGGTCACATAGAGGCCAATAAGGAGAAGGTAGCCTGATATCTTAATGGGTTACGACCGAGCATTCAGGAGGAGTTAAGCCTAGTTAGAATGACCACCATTAAGGATGTGTATCAGTTTGCTCTGAAGGTGGAAGAGAAGCTGAACAAAAGATTTGATGGCAAGAAAAAGGGACGAGGAGGTCAAAGCGGAAGGGGTAGTGGAAGACCTTCAGGAAGTCGAAATGATGATGAAAATAAAAGTGAAGATGTGGGTACCAGCCGAAGCCAAAGGAATGACAACTTCTACTGCCCACATGATCAAAATAGTGGTGATCAAAGAGGTAGAGGACGAGGAAGATCTGGGCCAAGACCTGGAAGAGGTGGTTTTAGAGGAACTTGTTTCCATTGTGGTGAAGAAGGGCATCGAGCCTATGAATGTCCACAACATCAAGGAAGGGCAGACAAAAGGCCAGAAGGTTGTGGAAGAGTTGCACATGTAGATGAGGAAGCTCGATCCGAGCATTCAGATGATGCAGAAAGGGGAGAATCCCTAGTGGTCAGAAGAGCCCTGTTGACTGAAGAGGAGCCAGAACAAAGGAAGAATCTGTTTCGCACAAGATGCAAGTGTGAAGACAAATGTTGTGATGTCATTATTGACAATGGGAGTACCGATAATCTGGTGTTAGAAGAGATGGTTGCGAAGTTGAAGCTGAAAAGGGAGAGGCATCCACATCCATATTGGATTGCCTAGTTGCAGAAAGACCACAAAGTTTTGGTTAGTGAGCAATGCCTAGTAAAGTTCAAGATCGGAAGCTATCATGATGAGGTACTATGTGATATCATCGCCATGGATGCATGTCACATGTTGTTGGGGAGGCCGTGGCAGTTTGATAGGCGAGCTATACATGATGGCCATGCAAACACTTACTCCCTGATGAAGGATGGAGTCCGCCATAAGTTGAAGCCCTTGAAGAAGGATGAAGAAAAGGTATGCAGTAGTGCTAGAATTTGTTTTGTTGATGGAAGAAATTTTTTAGAAGGCATGAAGCATGAGCGTATGTGTTATGCATTGATTCCTAGAATGGATAAGGAAGATAGTGATGGGGTACCAGTAGAAGTTTTTGGGTTATTAAATGAGTTTTAAGAGATTATTTCTGATAATGTACCTGAGGGTTTACCAGCAATGAGGAAGATCAGTCATTAGATTGACTTGATTCCTGGAGCTAGTTTGCCAACTAAGGCAGCTCATAGAGTGACTCTAATAGAAAATGAGGAGTTGAATAGACAAGTTCAAGAGTTGATGAGAAAGGGTTTGATACGAGAGAGTTTGAGTCCATGTGCAGTACCTGTAGTACTAGCACCAAAGAAGGATGGGGAGTGGAGGAT
>VDFB02058242.1:664590931-664796109 GCA_007258455.2 Sequoia sempervirens | reverse complement strand
TAGATTTGAAATAAACTTGGATATATTAGTGTATCCCAAGGAACCCCTTTAAAATCATAAAATTACCACATCTTAAAAGTTAAAATCCTAATCATCTCAAAGTTCAAAGGCCCCAAAAGCTACCTAGATCTAAAAATCCAATACACCTCATATTTCCATTCTAAATCTAAAGTACCAAAATCCCAATATTCAAAAATCCAAAAAACCAAAGTTCACTTGGGTTTCAAAATTGATTCTTCAAAATCCAATGACCTCAAAGAAAGAATCCATGAATCTAAAACCACAAGTGAATGGTCAATAATCACAAAGTCCAAAAATTGGCAATCAAATTGAACCCTAAAATCTAATAATATCAAGTACAAATAATCCAATTAGCCACATGACCCAATGCACCATTATATGGAAGAGCATGATGACGTTGGTTATGATGTGCCCTAAGGATCAACTCACAAATGAAAGTGATAAAATAAATACACATAAGAAAGTAAGAACAAATGTTGTAAATGCTTAAGGTACTTAGGTCCTTATATTGTGGTGCTTAAGGTCAAATGCTACAACAAGTCTTGGTTTCTTTCCATATTATAACATATACCTACATATAATCTCTATAAAATCATATCATACTAAATCCACCATTCTTATTATCCTTTATATCATTATCTTTATCCTCATTCAATTAATTTAATCAAATCCTAGCATCAATTCTTCCTTTCCTTACATACCCACTTTCATACATCTAACCATCTCCCCTCTCCCTTCCTTCTATCTCTTCAACCCCTCTATGCATTCATTATCCCTTTAGACCTAGTTTTCCTTTCAAGATACCACCCACTTCCTATCAACCTACCTACTCTTTGAAGGGAGCCTCTCTAACCCATATCCTAACCCTCATTCTTCAAAATAGCTAGGAAATCTTACTACCAATTCAATCCACCAAATTTATTTACTTATCTTCTTTGGAATGAAATTTCATATGGTAGTCGCAACACTAGATCTCAAAGAGAAAAATGTAGACACCTAAAATAAGCCACATTCTAATAATAAATCTAGCATCACCATTGTTTCCATTTTTTACATCATATTGGGCATCACAATCACACTTGCATCATGTTGAAGTGCTAATTATTATAATTAATTAATTAGGACTTAGCCTCTAATATTCCCTTCATCATCAAACTAACTAAAAATATTACATTTATTTAATAAACTAACATCCTACATCCATCTCACCTAATTGATTAAATAACCTAATTATTTGATTATCCTAAATCTCCAAATTCTAGTTTAATCCTCCAATAATTGGACAATCATGTCCCATCCATAATTAAAAATTAAATTAAATATAATTCATCAACCCAAAATGATGTTAACATTCATTCCTAGTCATCAAATCAATCAAACTAATTGTAGCCACCAATCTCCAACTATCTTCAATCAAAATTTAAAATAGAATTTTATCCCAACCATTCATTTAATCAAGCCAATCATAGTCCTCCATTCAATAGCCACTAACATTTAATCTCTCCTTCCTCTCAAATAAAAATTCAAATTTCCTCTCATGCAATCCTAGCCCTTCATTTATCCTCATCAAATTTATAAATCAAAAAAATTATAAGTCATTTCTAAGAAGAGTAATTGGATACAACAAGGTTATGCTATATAAACATTCAACCTCAGCCATAAAACAATCACTTAGATCACAAAACTTAAGTCATCAAAGGTTTGTGTGGTAAGAAGTTCATTTTTTTTTTATTGTGTACATGTTTGTTTCTCAATCGAAGGTGCATGCTTGTTTCCTATTTCTTTCCCCTATATTTTAGTGTTCACAAACCCCTTAGAGAATCCAAGAAATATCAACCCAACCATGTGGCATGCTTTTAAATGTATATGACCTCCAAAGTAACTAATAAAATAAAATACTCTAACTTCTCTCTAGCAATATCAAAAATTAAAAGTAGAAGAAGAAAATCTAAAGGGTTTTCAAGGTTTTTCAGATTATTTTCAATTGTTGAAGTTTATGATGATGAATATGCTAATTTTTAATGTCTTTAAGTCTAAATTATTGTATAAAATATTTGAAAGGTATCATTCAATTATTTAATATAGTTGCATGTAATTTCACTATATAAAAGTATTTTAATGATTCTTTATATAATATTTTTATTTCTTTATTATTAGAATGTCATAATAGAGGCAAAGCATAATTTTTTAAAATCTTTCTTGAGCCACAAGCAAAGCTACAAGGTTAAATTCATACACAAACATGTGTGGTTTGATCAAAGGGCAAGGCTAGTCAAAATCCCTCAGATTAGACTAGTTTCCTACCACTATATCAATAAGGTGCCTAATGTACCACTATACCAACACCAAATTATGATGATAACTACTCTAATTGTAGACAAAAATCAGCCTTTTTCCTTCGGAGCAGAAACAAATTAAATATTAAAAACTGGGAGAGTTATAACTCGCATTGTTTATCGGGTAGGTGGATGCTTAGTGGATCCTATTATTTATTTATCCAATTTTTTTAACCATTTTTATGGTGAGAATATAAACAGTGAGGATTTATTATTAATCCTAGATTAAGGTGGAGTTTTTATGTACATAGAATCTTTTAGCTCATGTTGTTATGTGACTGTAGGAAGCCTCTCGGCTTAACTAGATTTAAGGTGGAGTTTTTATGTACACGAAATCTTTTAGCTCATGTTGTTCTTTGACTGTAGGAAGCCTCTTGGCTTAATAAGGAGGATAAGTCTCTCCCAAATCATCATAACTTCAAAATACTAATTCATTTTTTTTTCTATTATTGAAGTTGACCTACTCGAAATGGTTTACTATTTTACTTATTTTTGCATTGTTAGTTATCAAAATAATTAACCCTTACATTTAATCTTTGGGAGAAAATCGAAAAAACGAAACATCTCACAAAGTTATTTATATGTAATTTACATGAAATTGGATGTATTCAATTTTGAGTAAAAGTCATGTAAAATGTTTCAATTTTTATTTTCACCCAAGGATTAAATCAAAGGGACTTTATAGAATATTTTAAATTAAAATGAAAGAGAATTACATACTCAATAAAAATAATAGTAAATGTACAATAAAAATATTATTAAAAATAAAAATAATTTATCGATATATGCAAATAAAGGTAGAATATAACAAAAGAATATTCAAACTATTAAATTTAAATCATTTTAAATTTTTAAATATAAATTTATAGTATTTGTTTATGAATAAAAATATAATCCTAATCAGCCCGCACGATAGTGGAGTTGGCTTGGGTCGTGGGTTTGCTCCCCATAGGTTTTGGGTTCAACTCTCGCTCCTGGGCTTAACCAATGGACCAGCTTGGGGACTGTCATGCCCATCCATAGGGGATTAGTCTCACCTCAACTCGCCCTTTGGACGCTAGGCTAGGTCACAGGGATACCCCTATAGCAACAAATATATATATATATAGATATATATATATATATATAGATATTTTAATTTGATGATTAGGATTATATATATATATATATATACATATATATAATCCTAATCATCAAATTAAAATTTAAAAGACACAAATTATATCCATCTTATTAATTTTACGTCCACAAATATTATAAACTTAATTATTTATCTACTATTAAAAAATGTATTAAACTACTATGATGAGAACGTTATTTTTCATGCAAATAACTTATTTGTTTCATTGTATTCTCCTTATAGAGAAATTTTTACAAACCTTAAATCAAATGAAAATTAAGGTGAACATATGTAACTCATATATTAACCAACATGCAACCCAACATTAATACATATTAACTTTGAAAATTTTAAAATATTTCGTTTAGAGGTATATTACTATTAATTATCCTTATTTAATTTAAATATTAATATACATTAATGTGATGTATCGTCCACCTAGCCAATTGTATTTTTCTATTTTCAGTGTACCAAATGTCAAGAATTCCTTGTAAAAGAAGAAAGAGGTAAAAGATAGCAGTCGTTCATTTTCACATGGATGAAATAGATATAATATTAAGCATTCTTTTTAATTTAATATGGTGAAAATGATCATACTCAATCATTTTGATTATTTCAAGTTACAAATTATTAAATGTTGTTTGAATGATGAAATTAAGTGATTTTTCTCAAATTAATAATAATATGTCAAGTTATACAAAACTAATTTATATCCTCAATTTTATTAGTATTTTAATTTTTATAAATTTACTCATTTCAAAGAGTTTATAAGTTAGTTCAATAATGTATTTCATTATGCAACAAGTATAAATATTAATTCTTATTTCAACAATATTTTAATTTTTATCTATCAAACTAAGATTAATAAAATAAATCATTTATAATATCTTAACTTTTTTCCATTAACAATTTTAGTGCTTTTAATACTTTTTTCTGGAATCATGTTGATGTTAGATCAATATTATTAAAGTTGTTGATAATATTATCATCTTCAAAATTAAGATAAAAAGGGTGTAAATTTTTTATTGAAAAATCAAGAAGAAATAGAGAAAAACCTACTTAACCACCAAATCCAATTGCTAGCTAGCTTCCTCCAACCTTTGATCATTTAGCATATCCACAACAATTTGTGAATTAGATTCACAAATAATTTGTCTCCAACCAAGGGAGCACCCTTATAAGGGCCTCCATAAGATTATTGGTTTGTTTCCCTTTATACACAAAAAAGAAAAACATTGTACCTCCTCCACTATCTCTATCGATGCCACCAATCTGTGCATGCTCAAGGTCCCCCTAGAGGAACCATTAGTATTCAACTTTAGGAAACCACTAGGTTGGGAATTCCACTTGCCCCACCCGCTGAACCTTCTGCTTGGTATAATGAGGCCTTCTGCCAAAAGGGGAACCCAACCCAACAACCTCCAATTTCAAGTTCCTTATGATAGTCACATCACTAGGATGCACAATCTCGGATAAATCACATTTCATGAAAATGGTCTCCTAGACCCTGCAAAGGATCGTTTGCCATAACTAAGCTACTACCATTTACACCCCCTGAAATATCCTTGGATTCCTTTCCAACCATAAATTCTAGATAATAAAGTGGGGCCAATAATCCAAGCAATCTTAAGAAAAGGAGTTTTGAGCAGGAGGTCTACCCATACTATCACATAAATCAACCAGAGAAGAGACATGAACACAAGCGTGATTCCAAACCTCCCACCAAAGGTGTTGAATCGCCTAAGAAAAAAGGAATTGGAAGAACAAATGAGGGGAATCTTCCTCACTATTCTTATAGAGAACACAAAAAGAAGGGCCCTAAAAACCTCTCTTCCACAAATTATCCTAGGTAAGGTATCTATTTTGGACCACCAGCCATAAGAAGAAACTACATTTAAGCTAGGAGAATTTGTTCCAAACCTACTTCCACCAAGGCATTATGACTATCCCATACACCTATCTATCCAACTCCAAATTTCCTAAGGCAACAGGAATTTTTCCTTTTGGGTCAAGGCCCCAATCTAGAGTGTCCCTCTCAGAAAGGGAATAACATAGCATGTTAGCCAAAATCCTAGCAAGCTCCTAAAGAGCCTCCTTAGTGCCACCTAATGGCCATTCCTGCATAACCTTCCAGGTCATCACTATCATCTGACCAAAAGCTTGAATTGTTTTAAAATTCTCCATCTTACTCCAACTAGCAGCAAGGAAATTGTCACAGAGGCTGTAAATGAGGAAACATAGTCAATATGGTGGGATTCCCATCCCATGAGTCATGTGAGTCATTTCAGAAGAGAGCATCAAATCCCTATTACAAATCCAGAATAGACCCTTCTTGATGAGCTTTTCCCCTTTTTGAGAGTATCCCAAATCATGGACCCCTTCCCCAAAAGGCTACACTAAGGAACATCAATAGAGATCACCCCCAAAAGATACTTAAGAGTAAGAATTCTAGCCCAATCTTGATCCTAGCAGTTGTGCCAATGCCAGTATAGCTTAGTAGCTAAGACTTGGCCATTCAAACTTGTAGGCTTGAGCCCAAGACCACCCTCCTACTTTGACCTGCACATAGAATCTCACTTCACAAGGCTCCATTTCGAAGAAGAAAAATTACCTGCCCAAAGAAATTGATGGGAAAGGGCATCAAAATCCTTAACAAAGCATAAGGGAGCAACCTGCACAAAGCATCTATAAATAGGAAGGGCATGTACAACCGACTTCAAAAGCATCACACATCCTGCCGACAAAATCCATCGACAAGTATAATGACTAATCCTCCCATGAAACTTATTTAATACATCCTGCCACAAATCTCGAAGGTGAGACCCCACCAAGATGGGAACCCCAAAATAAGACAGTGGGAGAGAGCCAATTTGAAACTAGAGAATTTGAGCAATATTACTTTGAATAAGATGAGGAGTATTAAAGAAGAAGATTGAAGACTTGCACTCATTGATATCTTGACTAGAAGCAGCCAAGTAGATATCTAAAGTCTTCCCTAAATTTATTTCTTCTCGAATCCTTTCCAAACATAATAAATTTGTATCGTCCACAAGCTACAAGTGAGTGCAAGGGTACGCTACCACCCTAGATCCAACCTTGAATCAATCCTTGATAAACCCAAGACTTAATAAACCTTCCCAAGCCCTAAATTATACTAATGAACAGGTAAGGGAAAAGAGGATACCCTTGATGAAGACCCCTGAAAGCACCGAACAATTATGAAGGCTTAAAATTCTATAAGAAGGCCCATATGACCTTGTTCTCCAAAAATAAAAGAGCCTATCCAAGGTTTTAGCCTCTCAACAATCAATTTAGTAGTAATTTTGTAATCCATATTACAAAGAGATATAGTTCTGAAGTGATCCAGATAATTGGATCCTTCCCTATGGGGAATAAGAACCAAAAAAGTAGAATTCAAAGCACTTAGCATTTTCTTATTGTTGTACAACTCCTAAACCACCTCAAGGATATCCAAATTGATGATTTCCTAAAACTCCTAGAAGAATTCAATAGGAAAGTTGTCTGGACTAGGAGCTTTACCTTTTTCATTTGAAACACAACCTCTTTCAATTCGGATAGTGAGATAGGGTGCATGAGATCCAAATTCATCTCACTAGAAACTAAGGGGGGAATGCAATCCAGAATAAGGTTCCCCTCACCACAAGAAAAGAGGGCATCCTCAATAAACAACTTTAAAAAGAAATGAGAAGCCTCCTTAGAAATCTTACCTCTAGAAGCTAGCAGCACCCCTTCCAACAACACTAGAGATGGAATAATATTTCCAATCCTTCTAGATTTAAAAGAAGTAATGGAAGAACACAATATTATGATCCCCTTCCTAGAGCCAATCCACTCAAGACTTTTGCTTCTAGGAGATCTCCTCACATAACTCTCGTTCCTCGAGTTTCTTAATAGCTACAACTTCCTTCCTAATAAAATCATTTGTAAGACCATGATCATGGATTTGGAAAGTGATAGTGTCTAGATTAATTTGAGCCAACATTTTTTTGAAGTGAAGGTTGCCAAAAATTTGCTTTTTCCATTTCTTGAGTTTGTACTTCACATACTATAGTCTCTTGGAAAAAAGAGTGCATAGCCCTACCATGATCAGGCTTCCCTTGAAGCCACTAACTACTCATAAGATCATGAAGAGAGGGTTCCCACAACCATATTAGTTGGAACTTAAAGGATAGGCTCCTAGAAGCTCTAAAAGAAACAATAAAGCTTAATAAACTAGTGATCAAACCCTTTCCAATCCAAAATCTCTGAGTTGGTGGTCCACCTATCTCCAATCCAAAAGCTGAAAGGAAAGCTAAGGTGCGGAAACAACTCTCCTAACGTCAAAACCTCAGGGAAGAATGCAGAGATACTTTTAAATTTTTCAATTACAGTCCAATTAAGATACACTTCTAAGAAATAATAGAAACAGAGAATATAGCATACACGCATGAACACCAGATTTACGTTGGAAAACCCTTACGAGAGAAAAACCCACCACACCAAGAAAAACCCCTTTGTATTACAGTAACAAAAATTATATACAGAGTATGGGCTTCACTCTCTCCGATGTCAATTTACAACAGCATTCACAATGATCAACCTTGTACAGAATACTCAAGTTACAATACTCTCAGAATTGAATTCACACTAATCATACATTGAACTATTCATCCAACTGTTCATACAACCATCGAAACAATCGCAATCTTCAAAAATTGAGTATATCCATGACGCCCATGGTCTGTCGAACTTCCTCTCAGTAACGGCCGCAACAGTCCAACTGCTAGCGGTTCCCATTCTACTCCCTGATTGGTCGAGGACAAACCACGTAGGATAGTCAATCGGTCAAAGGCGTTCAAAATGTATTCGCATGTCGGTGAGACACTAACCGTGTCTCCCCAATGCCAGAAAACTCAACCATTGATGTCACCAAGAGTCATTGCTATCGGAAAGAGGTTCCACCAAGTTCACAAGATCACATAGACCTTAGCATTCCCATCGGCGAGACTATCGCCATTCGCCAAGAGATCATAACGAAGTTCTCAAGTCATATTAATGTGAATCAAACAGCCACCAGGAGTCATACCGACAACAGACTACACCATCGCTGAGACAAACACCCATCACTAAGACTTCATACCGAAGCCTTCAAGTTACTTTGATGACTCCGAGTGTAGCTCTTCGACGAGACATACCATCTATCGACAAGAGATCTTACCGAGTCTTTCAAATCATACCGAAACGAACAACCATTGACAAGACTTACCGCTATTGCTGAGAATTCTTACCGAAGTCTTCAAGTCACCCTGAGAACTACTTTCGACAGGAGTTATACCGAAGACACCCCACAGCATCGGTGAGACCAACACCCATCGCCAAGACTTCTTACCGAATCCTTTGTGTTACCACGAAGACTCCAAGTGTAAAGATGTCGGTGAGACTTCTCTTGTCGGTATGAGACATACCGAACGTCCAAGTCTCTCCCTGAAACCTTCTTTCACCACAAGTCTCCCCGATCACCTTTAGACACCAACAGTCGATAAGAGAGCAGCTCAGTCGGGAAGAGTTGGAGACTTTCACACCGATCAACATGTCATAGCGATAGGTCCATTCGGCAAGACTAAAACAAGGTCTCAGTGACCAGAACTTTTCACAAGGTTTCAAAGCTGCTAGTCAGCCAGACAATATGGATGTCACACCGACTTGGCTCTTTCAAAGGTTTCAACCTGTGAGATTGAGGCACATATTTCCAACAAAAGCAAGAGATAAGAAATCTATCAAGCCTCTCAGAGATAACATTATCACCACACGTCTTGTTATTCCAAGTGAAAATCCCATTACTCAACTTCACATTCACTAAATTTAGGAGCTCTATATTATCCCTTAGCAAGCTAGTAGACGAATCTAGCTTGATATTATCACCAAGTTCTTTCTCAAGGAAAATAATTGCATTAAAGTCCCTAGCAATGACCTATAGGAGCAAGGGAGCCAGAGACCGAATATATCTGACATCATACCACAACTGAGCTATACTAATAAGATTAGAAGGAGAATTAATATTAGTAAAGAGGAAGGTTTCACCCGAATCTAGACTAGAAGCAATCATAGACATAGAAGAGTGACTTAAAATCTACTAGAGAGGAACAATCTTCCTTGGATCCCAAAAACAAGTCACACCACCCGAATTTCCATGAGCACCAATACATTGACATGAACCACAAGACTAGACGTAAGGGGCTCTATTTAACATACAATCCACAAATAACTTAGTTTCCTGAAGAAAGACAATTTCAAGACAATGAGCACTAATCATCTCACAAATAGCCTTTTGTCGAGGGATACTATTCATACCCCTCACATTCCATGAAATAACAATCATTTCTGAGAGTGGGAAAGTGGGAGTCAGTGGTCTTCACTAACCCCAATTCCACCAGATTATCACCAATTGACTTAACCTTTTCTAGGTCCTCCTTGTGACCTGCCTTAGAAGCCTTCTCTAGAGGCCCCTTTCTAAGAGGATTCAACTGTAAAGCCAGTACCTATAGGGTCCCACTATTCTTATTAGCATCTAGAGTCTCCCTTACCTAGGAAGGAACCAAGTCTATCAAGGTAGCCACCCCCTATAAGACTAAAGGCCCACTTGGATCAAGTTCAACAAGAGTCTGAGATAGCATATTGGTAATTATATGCTCAACATGTTCTTCCCCCAAAGGCAAGTTCAAAATTTCATTCCCTTTATCCCTTGGAAAATCCACTTCCAAAGATCCAACACCAATTGCCAATTCAACTAGGATTCCTTCATCTTGAGTCAAGTCCTCTAAAGCATCAAACTGATTAAAAACCCCATCATATTGCCTATCCTTTAGGGTTCTTTTTAGATCTCTTCCTTTATTGTGAGGCTTGACCAGGATGAAAGCCTTCTTGTCCACCACATCAATAGCCATAGGAGCCTTCCCTTTATCCTTCTTAGGATCTGAGTTGGGAATCTACTTAGTAGCATAAAAATGATAGAGATGAAATAGCATGCCAATAAGTAGTCTAAGAAGACTGGATATGGTGGGTTAAAAATAATCAAGGGAAAATGTCACCAAGTAGAGACTAGCTAATATTGACTACAAAGAATGGTGATAATAATGTCCTTGTGGTAAAATTTAAGATATTGGTGAATAATATGAGAGATTACCTACATTGCATTGAGTCACAAATGTCTTGAGATAATGTGATATTGGTTAGACTTAAGAATACCATGACAAATAACTTACTTGATATTGATCCATAATAGTTAAATTTTGAGCTATAATTTAATTATATGATCCTCCAACTTCAAAAAATTATAAATAAATCACACAAGTATTTATGAGATATATGTGAATCTTCAAAAATATGGTCACATCTTCTCCTTTACCCAAATTAATGCTATGATACCACTTCTAATGAAATAAATTACGCAAGAGAAGAATTAAACAAAAAACACTTGATAGGAACTAGATGCAAATATTCAATAGTAATAAGCCACTTCAAGGGGGAAAACTCTAAAATTATTCAATATAAATATGATTTGAAATATGATGATAATAAACTAAGCACTACCTCCTATATATAACATACTTTGTGAAATTGATGCCACATAGACCAATTTAACTACTTATAGAAGAATATATAAATAATCATATAATTTAAGTAAGGGTTATGCTAGTCACAAGTCAAGTACACATATCCAAATACAATCAGCGGTTTAAGGACATAACATATCTACTAATATTTATTTCTATTGGAAAGATAATCAAATAGATCTCTTGTGTTCAACCCAAGTTTATGATATCTTGGCCACTTTTATGGTACATGACAAAGCTATTAGACTTTGGTACCACCACTCTAAATTAAGTTTGTAATTCAGTGGATAATACACTAGGACAAACTTGGTGTTTTATAAGAAACAATTATAAAAACTCAAAAAATTGTAAAATAGATAAACAATTTAAACTAAGAACTCGTACAAATTGAAAAAACTCAATAGAAAAGGTGTATGCCTTCTACATTGTATATTTTTAATCTAGTTATTATATACCTTTACAACACGAGAAACTAAAAATAATAAGATGTTAGTGATATGAGTAAACTAGCATCAATCATAAGTTATTTTGGAAGTCCTTATTTACTGTCTTTAATGAAGCAGAAGTGTTTCTCTAAGTCTTTGAATATGTTGACTTCATTGTAAGATAATAAAATAACTATTGTGACCAGAGAAAAAAAAATGATGTGTATTCATTTTTGTAGTTCAATATGTTAGCACAAGTGTTTCAAAGAATATAGAATAAGATTGAATATTCAGTATGGTTGGCTTGGCAGGTGACCTTTCAACTAGAAGCTATGTTCAAGCGTTCAATCACAAATATACACAAAAACGATTTCAACATAGAAAACATCATAGTGAAATTCGGGTTGGAGCATGAGTTTGCAGATCTAACTTGGTATCCTTCTCACTACAAAGTTGTTTACAGAGTAGATGACAGGGTGTCCATCAATTCTAATGGCGATGGAGTGAATGATTTCATTGGCTTTCAGCCTACATCAACTGCTCTTTTGGCCACAACCAGGACAACAGGTAACAGAATCAAATGACTGCTTTTCCCATTCTTATTAAATGAACATATGTTTGTAATTTCCAAGTTCTGATCTGTTTAGGTGGTTCATTTTAAATCGCGTTAATAAGTGGGTCTTATAAGAAAAGCAAGTTTGATTTCGGTTAAACTATTTAAACAGATCTAAGTTTAGAATGTGTTGTTTAAGCTCGATCTAAACATATACGCTATTGTAAATAATGTTTGCAATGAAAAATCATTTGATATGAAATGAGTCTACTAATTATCTGACATCTTTCTGTAGAGGAGGTTAAAGAAGCAACAAGCAATGGTGAAGGAAAGTGCATTCTCTCTGCAATTCAAGTTTCTACTATTCTAAGCACAGGGACAGGACTGAAGAACAATGATCTGCTATTTACAGGATACCCAGTGATTGGGTACCAGAACAAAATGCAATCTGCTGGTTCATGTCTTACTAGTCCAGAGGATGGACTACTCACATCATGTCCATGGGACCCTCGAGTCAAAGGCTTATCCTTCCATCAAACAGGAATGAGTATCAGTGTCTCTAAGATCTCTCAGTTTCTCTCTGATGTTAAAAAACTAAGGGACATGAACCCCATTAGCATGTGTGGGCTTGAGCTCTACAGTGGTATTCTCATGCGTTTTGTGAAAGCTTCCAGTGCTTACTTGGGAAAACAAGAAGACTCTGTAGACATGGACATTACTTATTATAGATCAAATGATCCAAACACTCCTCGGCTGTATGAAGATGTGTATGAGGAAATTGAACAGATGGGTATTTTCAAATATGGTGCTCTGCCCCACTGGGGAAAGAATCGAAACCTTGCATTTGATGGTGTTATTAAGAAATACAACAAATCATATGAGTTCTTGACGGCCAAAAACAAGTATGATCCACAGGGTATCTTTTCCAGTGAATGGACTGATAGTTTGTTGGGGTTAAGGGACCAAAAAGTGACTGTATTGAAAGATGGGTGTGCTTTGGAAGGACTATGTGTGTGCTCAAATGATGCACACTGTGCTCCTGATCAAGGCTATTACTGTGAAGCAGGAAAAGTTTACACAGATGCTAGGGTGTGCAGAGGCCGAGAAGGTTAATGCAATGTAAAGCATACAATAAGCTAATATTATTTGCATCATTCCTATTTCTTTTTTATGAATTTTATTATTTAACCTTATTTAAAAAATATAATATTATAATATTAAAAAAAAGGTGGTAGAGAAGCACACCCACAAAGTTTGGTCAGACAAAGTTCATAATAAAGATGAATAAATATAAAGAGTCAACAACACCACTTATTTCTTATCTTGTGATTGTTTTTTCTTAAATTTTGATCCATTTAGTCTTTGATAGACATGAGTATTATTATATTATATACAATATTATATAAATTATTTTTATTGTTTTTACTTTTATTCCTTGTTATTATATATGAATTAGAAGAAATATTTAGAGATGTTATTGATTGGTTGATATGTACAATTTTTCAATGAAATAGACATTTATATTAATTATAAATATGTATTATAATGTACTATGTCACAAAAAAAGATGGGTGGTAGTAGCAACCCAAAGTCTAGGCAAGGCAAAGTATTAAACATAAAACATCAAATCTAGAGAGAAAAAGTTACTAAGCAGCAAGCACTCTAGACCCCATAGTAGGAGGCAAGTTCTGGTCATCTAGTTTCCATCTATATATAAGTTATCCTTAGCATCAAGAAATGGGTTCCCAACTGGTAAGAGCACCATCACAAGCTTGATCTTTAACACTGTAGTGGGAGAAGCATTTTGTATGGTTTGTTTTGTTTGTCACATTTGTAATTTTTTCCTTTTGTATAGTTGTATAATACAAATATTGAAATCAAATCTAATGATGAGGTTACTTGAATGTAAAATATGGAATGGGGGATGTGTTACAATAGAAGATGTCTACAACAATAAGATAGTGTTGGTAGAGACATTGGCTAGAAAGAAGCCAATAGATAACATTTTTGTAGAAGGAATGAACTTGTAAAACTAGTTGAGTGAACCATATTTTTCAAGTAGAATAGTTGAATTTGTTAGTAACCATTTGTTGAGTGCTACTAGGAACACGAATGAAGATAAAGTATTCAATATCCTTTTTGTTATCGATAAACACTTTTGACTGGAGCCATGAACAAGTGAGGCCACAAATGGGGGCCTCATCCCGGCATAGATGCACAACAACCACCACTCCTACGAGCACGGTAGCCCAGCAGGGGCACAAGGCCTGCGAGCACACCAACCTAGCGAGGGAGTGGGCCCCAAACACAAGTGCATGGTACAAGGTGAGAACCCACACAACCAGTCGCCAACGGTAGCAACACTGTTATGGGTCAAATCCGAAGACTTGAACCCTGGTGGCCACAACAGCAACACTTATCCAATGCACCATGGGCTCATGCCCAAGTATTCAATATCCTTAAACAATTCATATGTGTGGATTTTCTTTGTATTAGTCTGAAATCCTTTTGAGATTCTATTTACATATATAATTGAAAGTTGAATAAGTACATTATGATCAAATACTTTTAAGATATAATAAAACTTTATTTTTGGACATGAGTCATTTTATGATAGATTATAAATATTTGTGCAAAGATTGCATTATGATCAAAATAATTTTGAGAACTTTATTTTTTAGATCATGAACCATTCTATGATATAATATTAATATTTGTCCAAATATTTGTATAAAGTTATCTTAGGACTAAAGTGTAAGATGGGGAAAATTAGCTAAATGTTTGGTTTTGGTTTTACATTTAAAAGGATCAGAGATCATGGGTGCAAGGATAACCTCACATCTATCAACATGACCTAGGTTAGATACTCAAGTTGGATCTATTTCTAATAGGATTAGATTATGGATAATGATTATATTAATGATCATAATCAAATGGATAAGCAAGTTGGACTAATATTGTGGGCATATAAGCATAGGGCTAGGTATGCAAGCCCAACTATGCAAAAATATGTACCATTTGAATCTATATTTTGCTTCCAATTATTAGAAGAAATTTTCCTAAGGTTTCTTCAATAAGAAGTTCCTTTTAAGACAATCTGCAACTAAATTACAAGCAAAACCTTTGGCAACTAAGAGCACTAGGCTATCAAGATGTCATTTATGTCAACTTAAATTTCAAGGCAATATAACAAGATTTAGTGTGTACACCATCTTCATATTCTAGGAAAAGGTGTAGGAGTATATAGGAAATTATTATTTTAAGAGTCAAAATAAATAGATTATGGTGTTGTGGTGATGACCAAACACCTGTAACTTCTACTCTTCGACAAGGGTCCTATTCCTACTATTACCAGGACTTCCAAAGATCCATGGGTTCATTCTACTTCTAATTTTTCATCTAGTTTAGGGGTATGAGATTCAAAAGTTAAACATATAATGACTATTGATGATGTTAGAAATATGGTGGCAAAGCTATTATATGTGTAAAATACAAATAAAGTAGATGATTTTCTTGGAAAATTATTCTTTAGAAATGGCATTCTATTCTATGTGGCTCACTCTCCTTATTATAAGAAGGCTATGAAAATAATATTAAGACTAAGGACCATAATATATGCCACCTAAAGGGCACACAATCTATTGAGAGGGGGATGAATCAGTAGATCAAATCTATTTAAAACTCTTTACTCCAACCTATATATCTAAACATGAAAATTGAATCAAAATAGATATTGATCATCAAGCAACTACATAAGTACACATCCACATATGAGAACACAACATGTGTGTGGAAACCCAAGATGGGAAAAACCATAGTGAGAATAGATGCTTGGATCTACTGTCCAAATCCAATCTCACAAAGCAAGATTATAATAAGGTAATTTACAATATGAAGTAGGCACTAACCTACCAGAGACACCAATCCCCAATTGTATTTATAGGCACCAACCTACTGGAGACACCAATCCCCATTACAAATAACTCAGCAACAACTCAATAAGTAGAACACCAACCCTATTAGATTACAAAGATAAAGTTTGTGGATCTTCAATGTTGATTACACATATTACACCAGATCTGAACTTGCTTTAGACACTCTACTGCACTCCTTATGATCTAATGATGGAAAACAATTATTGAGATGCAACTCACATTGAATAACACTAACCAGCACAAATGCTCTCACACTCACACACTTCTATATTCACTCACCACATTCTCTTCTCTTATTCCTACTTATATCATGTGAAGTGAGATATAAATTATATACAAGACATTACATTAACATCAAGTCATGTTGGCCAGAGATCCGTAATTAACCAGGATGACATAAGGTGGACCTAATTCAGCTTACATGAAACATGTAACAGGTCAATCCTAAATCAAATTTGTTGTCGCCAAAAGAACAAGATGTCATACAGTTCCACAAGAACTTTAACTAGGACCTATCTTATCATCCTACATTATCTCTGAATGGCACATGCTACTATCTATTGTTGCACAGTTCTGAAAGATCAACTGGTTAACTGACAAGTACAGTGAACCTTTTGTCACTTCAAAAGTTTTTCATGCTAAACATAACTTCTAAAAACTTTGGAATATGATGAAACATGTGTAGGAATACTCCCATTTCAAACCATATAGCAAAACTTGCATCCAGAAGGGAATACAAAACATATTTGTATTGCTAGAGAAATCTCTATCCTAAGTAATTGACTTCCAACATTTTGGATCAAAATTTTGGATCACCTCTATCAAAATGAATAGATGTAGACAAGATATTGCAAGCATACAGTAAGTAGTAATCAGTCTGATGTGTTGTTCTCAAAATGCACAGATAATGATAATTCAAGTACTATCACATTCACTATTCAACTGTTATTCCACCTTATATGTATCACACCTTTGACTTTACCAAACTCTTTTGACATCAGTGACAATAGATGTTCAACAATCTCCCCCTTTGTCATTGATGGAGAACAACAAAATTCTAGCTACACACAAAGAAAAATATAATGTTGTATGGATCTAGAAACCACCTCACATTGATTCCCACTTTCTCCACTTCAAAGGATTTAGCATATTGAGACCTATTTCTCCCCCATTAACATCAATGGAAAAGGTCAATTGCATTTCCAACACTTTGTACAATCCAAAAACTTGTTTCTTGGATAGACTCCCCCTAAGTTCATACCACACTACTTTTGAAAACATTCTTCAAGACCACCAAGCCTTCTTATGATAGGGAGACAATGCTCCCCTTAAACTTTTCTTCCTCTTTATTCAAGAGGAGGGAGCAACAACTCCCAGCTTTTATTGGAGAAACACAAAAGTCTCCTTAGGAAGCTATTTTGTGAAAATGTCTACTACTTGCTCCTTTGTTTCAACATATTCCAACTTGACCTCTTTTTCTACAACCTTCTCCCTCAAAAAATGATACTTTATTACAATATGCTTTTTCCTTTAGTGCATTACCCAGTTCTTTGAAATGTTTATAGCACTTGTATTATCACAAAGAATGGAAATGGGATCATCAAACTCAATCTTCATCTCCTTCAAATTATGTTTCATCCACAATACCTAAGTGCAACATGAAGTGTTGCAATTTATTCCACTTTTGTTGTAGATAAAGAAATTGAATCATGTTTCTTGCTTAACTAGGATACAAGATTGTCACCAAGAAAGAAAGCTCCACCACTTTTACTCTTCTATTCATCTATGCTTCATTCCCAATCTACATATGTGTATGCAATCAGAGTGAAATTCTGACTCTTGGGATACCACAAACCAAAATCCATTGCAGCCTTCGGATATTTGAATATCCTCTTTACTACTTTGACATGAGTTTCCTTAGGTGCTTCCTGAAATTTACCCACCATCCCAATAGCTTGCATTATATCCGGTCTAGATGCAGTCACATACAACAAACTACTAGAATCATAGATCTATGCAAGGTTTGGTCTGTCGAAGAAAATTCATCATCTTTACCCAGCTTACATCCAGTAACCATAGGTGTACTTGTATACACCTAAAATCGGTCATCACCTTTAATTAATTAAATACTAGCTATTTAATTGATTTTTCAACTATGTATAAATAAATTATCAATTTATTTATATTGTTCATTTTCTAAATTCTCCAAATCTAAAACATATTCTTCTAAATTAATTAAATAAACAAGGTTCCCTAAACTTGTTTTATTTAATTAATCTTCACTAAATGGCCAAATAGGAATTAGAGAACATTTCTACAACTTTTTGTGCCACCTCACCAAGGTCACATGAAAATAAATAACTCTAATTTTTAGAGTTATCTTCAACTCATTTTGGAGCACATGACTTATTTCTCACACACTTCCAACAATTTTGGAGCACATGACTTATTCCTCCCACACTTCCACCAATTTTGGAGCACATGACTTATTCCTCACACACTCCCACCAATTTTGGAGCACATGGTCTTCTCTTCCCACACTTGAATCTTCCATCCAAATGGCATGATTCCCATTGGACAAGAGATTCTTCCATCCAAATGGCATGTTGTCTTTGGTCAAGGGGACAACATCTTGATTCTCTCCATCTCCACCATCCATTCTTCTTGTTCGAATCTAGACCGTTGATTATTGCCACCTCACTATATGCTTGGAAAAGGCTATAAATACAACCCTTGGGCATTGTATTTGGCATCCACATTTGAAGTAAAGTTATCATGCAGGTTTATCATTGGAGCTTGGGAGCATTTTGGAGTCTTATAGCTAGTCTTTACATCATGTTTTGCTTTGCATTTACCTCTTAGATTTAAATTTTGCATCATAGTTTCATTTTACATCCCATCTTGCATCATAGTTGCATTTTAGATTAGTTCATTTTTAGTTTGAATTTGAGCATATGTAGAATAATATATAGATCATTCTAGTTCAATGCCCTAGCATCCACCTCCACTTGTTTATTTATCATAATCACCATCATCCCTTCATCATAGCATTCATCATCATTGTTTGCATATAGTTTCATGTAGGCATTTAGTTGGCTTGCATGTTGAATACTAATATCGTTTCTTAAGTGTCATTCTAATAGCCTTTGTGCACATAGAAATCTAAGGGCCAAAAGGTTAAAAGAATCATTAGAATAGAGAACAATGAGACGTTCTTAAAAGATTTAGTTTGTTGCAAATTAGAATAGCTTCTTTGCTTTAAATCTTTAATATAAATCATTTCATTAAGGTTTGAGTTGATTTAGGATATGTGTTGATACACATTTCACACACACACCCATCAATGCAATCACACGAGGACAAGCCAAGGTAACATTGAAAGGAGCTACCCCTTCCATGTCCAAATCAATTGCTATCCCTGTAACCCAATATAACATAGTGGATCAGTTGCAGAAGATACCCGCACAAATATCCATATTAGAACTTCTCAAGATTTCACCTGCTCACAAGGAAATCTTGGAACAAGCTCTAGTTGCCACCATGATACCCAACAATCTATAGGTTTTCCAATTCTAGACTATGGTGGGACATTTGACTGCACCACACTGCTTATCATTTTCTGAACATGATGATGTATCTATCAATCATCCCCACAACACTGCTCTACACATTGAGGTCCTAATCCACAAGCGCCACGTTAAACGTGTCCTAATAGATGGAGGAGTTGGCCTGAATATCTATACTTTGAAACTTGTCCATGCCCTAGGCTATTCAGAAAATGCCATTGATCCTAGAAGGAAAATCACAATAAAAGCATATGATGACGAGGAGAGATCTTCACAAGGATTGACAGTGCTACCTATTCAAGTGGGACCAGTTTTCAGATATATAGTATGTCAAGTGTTAGACAAAGAGTTAACCTACAACATACTCTTGGGAAGACCTTGGATTCATGACATGCAAGTAGTGTCATCCACATATCACCAGTGTTTGAAGTTCTCGTTCAATGGGCAGGAAATCACTATTGCAGCTGACTCAAACAACCCCCAATATTGTAACACTCTCAAGACAACCCAAGATACTTTTGTACCACACAACAGGGAAGCTACAACTCAGGGTTTATCAAATGATGGGAAACAACTAAATTCCTTTTCAAAGTGGGTTGAGAAAAAGGACCAATCAAAGGATAAGGATATTAGCAATGCCAATCCCTCATATAAAGAAAGTACATCAAATCCTACTCCAAAAATTTAGGAAAGTCAACTTGAATAATTATCAAAACAAGTTTCCAAGATCCAATTAAAAGACAAAGGCATGGGGGAATACTCATTTCAGCAATCCTTATGTTTATCACAACTTTCATCTTCTCCAAAGTCATATGGACAGCCATCAACATCAAGACAACAATCATCACAACCCACCACACTATTTGATGGAACCTTTGTAAGAGCGGTCACATTAGTGGATGAGTCAGATGACAAGGAGGTTTTAAACTGGTTGTACAAAGATGAAGAATCATCACAAGCATCCACCTCAAGGGTATAGACAGAACAATATGGAAAAGGAAAGACAATCATGGAAAAGATGGGATATGAGGGAAAAGGTCCTATTGGTAAAAGGAAAGAAGGCGTCATAGAACCAATACAACCTATCACCATGCAAGCCAAAGATAAAAAAGGATTGGGGTATATAGGAGAATCCAAAGAAGAAACCAAACAACAAGTTGTTGAAAGAATCCTACAACTACAAGCTAGTGACACTCATGAAACTAATTCAAATGAGTACGAGTGGGATTTGTTATCTGAAGAGTCTTGTCATGATAAGGAAATTGATATAGTCCAAAATTATACATCTATATGTGAGGAGGGTCAAAGTTCAGGTCATAGACTGCTTGAAATAGGATCACTACACATTGATGATTCCAGGGAAGATGATCAGACTCAGAGTGAAACAGATAATTTGGAGGAGAGTTACCTTATAGACATCGATTTCACTATTGGACAATCCAGGGACATTACCATTGGGACTCTTACTGCATTTGACTTTAGCCAATCCCACGACTCCCTACCCCTGATACCTCTTGAACTAATAGATTGGGATCAAACTAAGCCATCTGATATCCCCCTCTTTTCAAATGACAAAGCCATTGTAAACTTCCTCTGTTCTACCAATCCTAAAATAGATTCCATCATTGAACATCGTAATGAAGTTTCCAACCAGGAGAGTGTCAAATTTTTTAGCTGCAAAATGAATAATACAGGGAATAGATCTTATGGTGAAAACCATTCAATAGCAGTATCAAATCTAGAAAAAGTAAAAACAAAGAACGTATCCAACAATGAAAACCTCTTTGAGGCGCTGAAGGATGGAAGATTTGACACACTCCCTGAACACTTTTAGGAATGATCTAAATTATTGGTTGAACCCACCCAGTCTATCAATATTGGCAATGAAGATACAGTGAAGACTTGTAAGGAAAATTAGATACATAAGAAACTCTCCTAATGTCAAAACCTCAGGGAAGAATGCAGAGATACCTTTTAAAATTACAATTACAGTCCAATTAAGATGCACATGAAAGAGATAACAGAAACAGAGTATTTGACACACACATATGGACACCAGATTTATGTGGGAAAACCCTTACGGGAGAAAAACCCACCACACCAAGAGAAATCACTTTGTATTACAGTAACAAATAATTACATACAGATTTCTGACTTATCTTTCTAATGCCAAATTACAACAGCTTTCACAATGATCAATCTTTTACAGGAACCTTCAAGTTACAATCTTTACATAATAGAAATCACTCTGATACAATTTGAACTGTTCACACAATTGTTCTTTGAACCAACCGAACCACCGAGCATCTGCAACTACAAACTATATTCATGTCATTCCCTGTTTGTCGAACTTCCTCACAGAACTGCCTCAATGGACTATCTTCCAACGGTTCCCATTCGGCTTCTCTGATTGGTCTACGAGACTCCACATAGGATGGTCAAACGGTCAAAAGGAAAACAAGTTGTGTTGGCATATCGGTGAGACACTGACCATGTCTCCCCGATGCCACACGGTTTAGCATCTAATATCACCAAGAGTTTTCCATCGGCAAGAGGCTCCACCAAGCTTACAACCATTGCATTGACTTCAACATTGCTATCGGCAAGACTTACCGCTCACCAAGAGGTTACACAGAGGATTCTTAAGTTACACCGAAGCATCCAATAGTCAACAAGACATACTGCTATTGCCAAGACATCACAGCGAATACTTCATGTTAATCCTAGTGCATCCACCAGTCGGTGAGACTCATCACTTTTGCCAAGACCTCATACCGAGGTCCATAAGTCACATAGAGATGAGTATTCACATTGGCAAGACAATCGCCTTTCCCCAAGATATCAAGTTCTTTATGTTACTCTGAAGCCTCAAGTCATACCGAACAGTTGGCAAGACTTCTTTCCATCGTTAAGACCTCACAGAGAGATCTTTTGTGCTACCCTGAGTGTACACCATCGGTGAGACATTCCTTATCGATATAAGTAATACCAAACTCTAAGACTTTCCCTAAAGACTTCATATTAAACACTGTCGGAAAGACATCCATATCGGTAAGACTTCTTACCGAGCCATCTCATGTTATACCGATGCATACTGTCGGTGAGACAAAGCAACTGTTGCCAGGAGTTTATAACAAAAACTCCGAGTTACCCTAAAGACACCAAGTGAATGTTATCGGTGAGACATTCATATCGGTAAGACCTCATACCGAAACCTTAAACCTTTCGGCCAAGTCTCTCCGATATATGATAGAATGGCCTGTCGGCCAGAGATCTCCATGGGCGGTGAGAGGTCACTCTGAATGCTTCTTGTCACAGTGATAGGCTCCTTCAGTGAAACAGAAGCAAGGTCACAGTGACCTGTACAAATCACAATGTGTCAAAGATGCTAGTCGGCCAGACATAAACAATATCACACCGACTTAGCTCTAATAGAGGTTACAGCCTGTGATGATTTAGGCACATATTTCCAATAATCTCCCACTTGACGAAGATCACACAAGAATCTCCAGAGCACAACAAAACTTACTAAAAATCATGGGCACTGAGGCCCATCGAATTGGCACACCACCTGAACTTGTCTGTGCTCACCGGCTTCGTCAATGCATCTGCAACATTCTCTAGAGTATCAACTTTTTCCAAACTGACCTTTCCATCCTCCACCATATCTCGTACAAAGTGGTACTGTACATATATATGTTTCGTCCTGGCATGGAAAGTAGGATTCTTTGCCAAACAAATTACACTCTGACTGTCACAAAAAATAGTTATTTGCCCTACATCAAAACAAATGTTTTAACCAAACTGCTTCTTTACAAGCATGAGTAGCTGCCATGTATTCAACCTCTGTAGTGGACAAAGTGACTACAGCCTACCGCAGGCTACTTACTCATCCAACTCACTGCACCACCATTCAACATAAAAGTATATCCACTGGTGGACCTCCTACTATCAATGTCCCCTGCCCAATCAAAATCTACATAGCCTCGAATATTGAGAGTCCTTTGTGATTCAACCAGGTTCCCATGGTAACACAAAGCAAAATTTGAAGTGCCCTTCAAATACCTGAAAACTCTCTTTATAGCATCCTAATGTGTCCTTCCAGGATTAGCCATAAACTGACTAAGAACTCCCACTGCTTGGGCAATGTCTGGCCTTGTATAGACCATTGCATACATGAGACTACCAACTGCACTAGCATAGGGTACATTGGTCATGTCCTCCATCTTAGTAGGAGATTTTGGACAGTCTTCAACAGATAGCTTTGTTCCCTGCAAGATTGGAACAAATAGCTGCTTGCAATCATTCATGCAAAATCTCTCTAGAACAGTCTTGATAAACTTACTCTGCTGAGCCAAAGTTTTCTACTATTCCTGTCCCTATTTATCTCCATCCCCAGAATATATCTTGCTGCACCAAGATCTTTCATTTCAAACTTAGCAAACAACTGAGACTTAAGATTAGAACTCATTAGCTTACTATTGCTTATGAACAGCATACCATCAACATAGAGAGCAATAATAAGAACTTGATCACTTTTAGCTTTATAATAGACACAATGATCAAATTTTGATCTCACAAATCCCAAAGATAATACAAAAGTATCAAATTTCTGGTACCACATTCTAGGTGACTGCTTTAACCCATATAGAGACTTTTTTAACTTGCAAACCAATTTCTCTTTACCCTTTTCAACATAGTGCTCAGGCTGGGACATATGGATTTCTTCTTCAAAATCACCATGAAGAAATGTTGTCTTCACATCCATCTGTTCAACCTCTAAGTCATACGCTGCTGCAAGTGACAATAGAAATCGGATAGACGTCAGCTTAGCTACAGGAGAAAAAATCTCCCCATAATCAATTCCCTCTACCTGGGAATAACCCTTCGCAACCAATCTCGCCTTATATTTTTCCACACTGCCATCCAGACCAATTTTCTTTTTAAATACCCATTTGCAGCCCACAGCTTTTCTACCTTTAGGAAATGGCACCAAACTCCAAGTATCATTCTTTTCTAATGATGTCATTTCTTCATTCATGGCTTCCAACCAAGAGTCTGAATCAAACATTTTAAATGCCTCCTTTACAGTCCTAGGCTCATCAGTGCTAGAAATTAAAGCATAGGCACAAGTGTAATCTATCAAAGAGAACCCATACCTATCAGGTTGTTTTCTTTCACGAGTTGACCTCCTCACTTGTTGAGGCTAAGGTTCTTTTTCTTCTTCAAAACTGCTTGATCTCTCCTCAGTTTCAAGTACATTTTGAATTTTCAATTCCTCTTTATCTGGTGTAGGAGGAATTCCAACTACATCCTTATTGTTTTCTGACTTTGTCTCTGACTATAGATCCAAGGTAGAAGGCTTCAGCTCATGAAAGATTACACTTCTACTGTATACAACCTTCTCCGTATCAGGATTCCAAAGCTTGTATCCTTTTATGCCAGCACTATAGCCAATAAAAATACACTTGACAGCCTTGTTCTCCAATTTAGATCTTCTCTCATATGGCACATGTGCATATGCCTCATAGCCAAAAACACGAATATGTCTTAAAGAAGGCTTCTTACCAGACCACGCTTCCAGAGGTGTTTTCTCAACAAGAGTAGAATTTGGAGAATGATTAATCAAGTAACATGCAGTAGCAACAGCCTCAGCCCAGAACTTTCCAAGCCAGCACTACTCAGCATATTTCGTGCTCTCTCCATCACTGTCCTTGTTAGCTCTCAAAAACGCAGGCTAAATGCCTCAAGAGGCTGCCAATCTCTTGATACACTTTAGGGTAACAGACAAGGTCAAGAGAACTCAACCTTCTACTCTTTAGGTGCTGCTAGACCCAGGTGGGTGTACCTTTATGAATGGTGCAGACTTATCTTATGATTATCCTTCTGAAATGCTTTGTCCACAATGGCAAATGGAAGTGAACAAATGAAATCAAACTTGATAGCAATCTTCTGATCTAAATCCTAAAATGCTTAATTAATAAATATAAAGAAACTGAGTGAATTCAAATAATGAAATTGCAGAGACTAGTGCCTTTTTGGGTATGCAGAGTCAAATGAGATCAAGATGAGCAACAATTTTCTGAGAAAAATAAAATTATTTGGCACATATTATGCTTACAACTTGTATAAACATGCAAGAATGTGATTACTAAGCTCTACTTGAATAATCCAATTGAATCTCTCTGATTACTGTGATTAACTAAAAGGATTGTCTTTACTTGAAAGAACCAATTAATCGATCACACAAGTGCAGCAAGTGTGCACTGATAAATTGCATACAAACTTGTCATATCAATTTAAACAATCAAAAAGAATCCATCTTGGAGACAACTTAGCAATTCTTCTATTAATTTCAACAGATAACTGATACTAGACATATGCAGCAACATCAATTGACTTTCATAAATACCTCCAAGTTGAAAACATACATCATAGTCTCTAATCTAGTGAATCTATAGTACTGTATCCATCAAAAAATGCCTACTGTATCGAATAACTGATAACTGGTCTAAAATCTCTTCCTTTACAATTGCAAAAATTCCTATTTATACACAAGCATTTGAAGAAAATATCATATTGAGATCACATGTCGGCCCAGCACAAAATTCAGGCTCCAATCGAGCTGGCAAGCAACGGTCACCCAAGCAGAAACATGTCGGCCTAGCATTTTGAAATTCTATTTTTTACCAGTGATAGTCGGCAAGACAAAACATATAGTCCTGCCGAAGGCAATTCAAATGCTTCATCCCCTGCACTTGTATTTCACCCAGACCCTGCAACATCGGGGAGACATCACGCAGATCCCACTTTGTTTCCTGTTGCTGGAACCTTCAGTCGTCGGGGAGACCTCACATAGACTTCACTTTGTTATACTGCAAGGCCCCATTTGTTTTCCATTTTCCTAGACATGGAAATTCTTACGCCGACAAAGATCCTCCTATTTACCATCAGCGAGACCGAAGGTCACTCGTCGATACCTTATGGTGATCGCCCCAACCTATACCGAAGCATCCCTTGTTATACATCTTCGCCAAGACCCTCAGATTATCCTACTAACAAAGTGCCCATGTGTATTATCGGCAAGACAAAGCAATGTCAAGGGGACCTCTTATAGAATGCACCATGTTTTACCGAAGCGCCCCGAGCATATACCCGTTCACCAAGAGAAAATAGAACCTTCGCCAAAAGCCATCGTTACCTATCGGCAAGACCCGACCCATTCGTTATGACCCTTCGCCGAAGCCATCATAGTCTTACCGAAAGTCATTTTGAAGAAAGCGTTTGCATCGTCGGTGAGACAAATGAAACTCACCAAGACGTTAGCCCGACCATCTGACTCACGCTGACGAACCATTCCATGCGCACAAGTCGGGGAGACATACAGAACTCGGTGAGACACCACCCTAATAGCCACAACATATGTCGATAGAAGATCCCACTATCGCCACAACCACAGAAATGTCCTACCGATAGCCCAAAGGAGAAAACCAGTCGTTGTGAAAATACAGAAGTCATGTCGAACGCCACCTGCATACAAACTTCAATTGTTGTGACATTAAATGAGTCTTGTCGATAGGCAATACAGACTCATGCAAGTGGAAAAATACATAATTGATCGGGGAGACAAGAATGAACCTACACCGACAAGGACCAAAATGAGGCAAATGCAGACATGGATGAACTGAGAGGGGCTAAAGGGAAAAAAATAGATGAAATATGCATATTGTAGGATCAAATCAGGAAATTTATGAATGAAAACTCATGTAAAAACACCAGATTTTTATAGTTCCAACAGTGGCTCTGTCTGGGGATGAATGATAGTCAGATCATTGCAAGGATCCAGAATCCTGGGTGAGTAGACCAGACACAAAATGAAGAACTAGTGAGCAGCAATGGAATTGAATGGCAATGGAAATGAATGTAGAGTGGAGATAAATGCAAAACCCTAAACTAGTGTCCATGAAAAATAATTTTAAAGAGGATACACAAGAGTTGTCCATGCACTGGCAACCCTTAATCCTCTGTGTTGCTCAAGAGAAGAAAAGCTTTAAGAATTTCCCATGAACAGGAAATTCCTGATCTTCACCAACCATGTTCTATAGATAATATGAGTCTTCACCCTTCTTTCCAACAACAACAAAAGGTCCCAGCCAAAGAGCTTCAAATTTACCATGCTTGCCTTTCTCCTGACACCTTGCATTCCACATCAACACCAAATCATTTTCTTCAAATTTTCTATTTTTTGCCTTCTTGTCAAATAGATACTTCATCTGTTCATGTAACTTTATGTTTTGACTTTGGGCCTCTCTCCTTACTTCATCCAATTCAGCAAGTTGCTCCATTCTGTCTTCCATGGGCTCAGGAACTTCCACATTTTCCAGTAAGAAAAACTTGTAGACTGGCAACAAATTCTGCAGAGGCATCCTGGCTTGTGCTCCATACACTAATTCAAATGGAGACTTTCCAATTTCCTTTTTCACAGTGACCCTATCAGCCCACACAACCAGTTTTAACTTTGAATCCCAAGCCTTCTTATTCTGTCCCAGCATCCTTTTTATAATCTTCAAGAGACCCTTATTGTTGGACTCTGCTTGACATTGGCTTGTGGATGATAAAGAGCTGCATAAGAAATAGTAACGCCATACTTATCACAAGAACCTTTGAATTCATCTAATCTGAAGCACATCCCATTGTCTATGATTATCATCAATGGTGTACCAAATCTGGTGATAATGTTTTCCATCAGGAAATTTGTTACAACTTTACTTGTAGCCTGCTTGGTTGGGATTGTCTCCACCCACTTTGTAAAATAATCAGTGGCAACTAGTATTCATCTATGTCCTCCACTTGACTTCTCTTATATTTCTCCAATGAAATCAATTCCCCATTGATGAAAAGGGGCATCAGCCTGCAAAGTTCGAAGTGGCAAAGCACCCTGATACATCAATTTTTCAGAAAACTTTTGGCAAGCTTCACATTTTCTCACATGTGTAAAAGAATCATTAAAGACCTTTGGCCAATAATACCCAGTCCTGAGAATTTTGTGTGCAGTTTTTCTTGTTGAATAATGACCTCCACAAACTCCTTCATGCATTTCCTTCAAAACATGCTTGGCATGTGACTCATCCAGGCATAACAATAATATGCCATCTTTGTTTTTCCAAAACAGATCGCCATCCATAAAAACATATTTGGATGCCTGCAACTTCAAAGTTCTCCTCTGGCTGTCACTCAATCCATCTGGGCACTTCATGTATTTAAGATAGTGCATAACATTAGTATACCAAGGAGTGTGCTCAATGCTTGCAATTGCAGCCCCTTCCTCAACATTGCAGATCTGATTTGCATTAACATTAGTTTCTATCAACAGCCTAGCCAAACATTGGCCTCTTACCAGCTTAGTAATCTATATTTCCATGTCAAATTCTTGAATCTTGTTGATCCATCTGCATATTTTCCCTATAACTTTAGATTGTGTCAAAATATCCTTGACAGCAGCATGAGGGACATAAGCAATCACCTTTGCTCCAACAAGATATGGTCTAAATGCCTTTGTGGCCTTTACCAATGCAAACGCTTGTTTTTCCATTATATCATACTTCAGCTCAGACCCTTGTAAAGACTTACTAAAGAAAGACACAGGCTGTTCATAACCATCCTCATTCTTTTGTAACATAACAGTAGCAATAGTGTGCATTGAAGCAAACGAAAATATCTAAAAGGGCTTTGCAAAGTCTAGAGATTTAAGAACAGGAGCCTCTTTGATAGCCTTTTTGATAGACATAAAAGCATCTAAAGCCTCAGTTTTCCAGTCCATTTTTTGTCCTTTCCTCAACATTTTTGATATGGGCTTAATAATCTCAACAAAATTAGAAACAAATCTCCTAACAAAATTAATTTGTCCAAAGAATGACTGTATTGCCTTGACAGTTTTGGGAATAGGAATTTTATCAATAACTTCAACTCTTTCAGGATCTATTCTAATTCCCTCTTTTGAAACAATATGCCCCAAGAGCTTACCTTATGTGACTGTAAAATGACATTTCTTAGGATTTAAACTAATACCATATTCAAGAGCTTTAATAAATACCTTTTCTAAATGTTGCACATGATCTTCAGCCCTTTTTGAATAAGCAGTCAGGTCATCTTGATACACCACCATGATAGCATTAATCAAATCAGAAAATGCTACATCCATAGCCCATTGAAAAGTGGCTCCAACATTAGTGAGACCAAATGGCATTCTTATGTATACATATGTTCCCCAAGGAGTTGTGAATGTTGTCTTGTATTGCTCAGATTCCTTGACTTTAACTTGATTGTATCCAGAAAACCCATCCATCATGGATAGCAATTCACACCCTATCACCTTATGCAATATAGCCTCCATATTGGGTAAAGGATAATTATCTTTGAGAGATGCCATATTTAAATTCCTGAAGTCCACACATAATCTGATATTACCATTCTTCTTTCTCACAGGAATCAGATTTGAAACCCACATTGAATGTCTAATTGGTTTGATAATTCCTCCTTCCCTGAGCTTTATCAATTCCTCTTGCGTTTTAGGTTCCAGCATTGGATTTATGGGTCTTTGCTTTTGTCTGAAAGGCTTGGCGTCTGGCTTCAGTGGTATTTCATGTTGAAACAAGTCTTCCCTGTACGCTTTCAGATCCTCATAAGACCAAGCAAAAACATGCTTGTATTTTCTCAGCAACTCTATCAGCATTCTTCTAATTGCAGGGCTGATCCTCTTTCCAATGTATACCTTTCTTGGTGCTATCTTAGTCCCCAAGTTGACTTCTTCAATATCTTCTCTTCTGACTGGCGTTTGTTTGATTAGAGATCTATCATTTCCATCATACAGCCTCTCCAATGCCACTAGACCCTTGGGCAGTTTATTTATTTTGAGCTACAATATTTCCTTTCTGAACATTATTTGCTTCTCATCCACTTCTTCAACGAAAGCATTGAAGTCAATTTCCTGGGTCTCATACTGATCTATACAATTGAGGAATTTCAAGAGATCAGTATCATCATTGAAAACTTTCCAGTTATAGATGGTATCAGGCATAGCAGGCCTTATCTTAAACTCAATCTGTGATACCCCAGCCAATGTGATGTCATCTCTTTTCAGTGCCATATTTGCTAAAAAATCAGCCATTATATTCTTTGACCTGTCAATCCACTCAATTGAGAAAGCATCAAACAATTCAATTGTATCCCATATAGCATTCCTATATTGTTTTAATCTTTTTTTCTTTACTGCATATTTTGATTTGATTTGTGAAACAACCAACTCAGAATCGCCCAAAACAGCTAGCAACTTAATCTTGTGTTTCACAGCTATATTCAAGCCTGTCAATAAAGCTTCATACTCTGCCACATTGTTTGTACATTCAAATGCTAACAGAAATGAATATTTAAAAGTAATACCTTCAGGTGAAACAAATACAATCCCAGTGCCATTACCTTCTTGGCTGCATGCTCCATCAAAATACATCTTCCATACTTCATTGCAGCTTTGTGCCACATGCTTTTCAATTGGATCACTATTGGTTAATTTTGGTTGAGCTGGTTCAATTTTAAAACTTCCAAGATCAACATCACAAAAACAATTAATTTGATCTTGAAGTACACAGTCAACAAGCTGATGCATCTTGGTTCTCTATACAATTTGACATCATGTCCATTCACTAGAATAGTAGCATAAGATAAATCAAACTGGACATTTCCTCCAACTGTTGTTGTCCACTGTCTTGACAGAAGCATCCCAAACTGAGGAGGAGTATCAATCACTGTTATATCTATATTATAAGCCACCTGTGGATAAGTAGCTAGTTTGACTTCAACACCTCTCATAATGCCTACCACAGGTACAAGTTTGTTATCCATTGCATAGCACTTCCCTTCACATGTATCAACACACAAGCCCAGCTGCTTCATAACACCTACTAGCATAATATTTATAGCAGCACCAGAATCTATCATACAATTCCTCAACAACTTATTATTTATAAGCAATGTGGTGAAGAAAGGATCCACTTGTGGGGAGGTTGTTAAAACATCACCTAGACAGACCTTTGAATTGTTTATCTTTTCCTGCCTATTGACTTTTTCAGAGTTCATATTTTTTTCATTCCCATTTGTAATCAATTGAATAGCATTATCTCTGTATTCCTTAATTTTCATCAATTCAAGTAGTGGAACAGACATTTTTACTTGGGATAATGCCTGTGTGAAGTCAAAAGAGGAGCTTTCCATCTTAACAATCTTCTTCAGTTCTGGTGCTTCTCCTTTGCTTTCTTCTTTTTCTTTTTTACTAGGCTGATCAAACTTTTGCATTTCCTTGTGTAATTCTGCAACTTTCTGCTCTTGGATAGGTTTCTTTTCAATTTTATCATGCTACTTGTTCTCTGGATTTTTTACAGTTTCATGTGTTTCCTTCTGATCTTTTACAAAAATTCCCCCAGGAACTCCATCTAGCTCATTCACTTTTTTGTTTCTCAACCAATATTTACTCCTTACATCCTCAACTGTTGCAACAGTTATTTTCTCCATTTCATCTTTAGTGAGTCTCCTTACATTGCACTGAACAGGCATTTCAACAAGATGTGGCTCTGTGTAGTCTTCATTAGAATCATAAAAAATCTGTTGTTCAGCCATATGGACATTATACTTTTGATTAGAAATGTCATACTCATAGCCTTCATCCTCTAAAGATGAATATTCTTCCTCAGCATGGTAAAAAGTATCTGAATTCAAGTAAATTTTGTGATCTTCTCCATTATTCTCCATTAACATTCCCTCTTCTTGCATCTTTTGAACTACAACACAATATTCTGGAGAATGTGGCTATTTACAAACTTCACAGAAGTAGTTATTACTCACCATATAAGTTCCCTTTTTGCTCAATGGATCAGGGGTTTCTTTATTTCTCGGCCTGGCTGTTACAGGTTTCCCATCTTTCCAGTCAGTATTGTAAGGCATATCATGCAACCTTGGCCTTTCATTTTTGTTCTCATTTATGTATGTATTCTCTTGTCTGTACTGATAATTATTTTGCTGAGGAGGCCTCGGGTTGTCTCTTTTATTAGTTACACTAGTAGCTTTCTTGTTATTTTCAATTGTCAATGCAATCTTCTTTGCTTCAGCCAAATCTCTTGGGGATCTACTTCTCAGCTCATACCCTATCTTAGGATCAAATGCATTTAAATAAATACTCAATGCAATAGAGTCTGGCAACCTTGATCTAGGAGGGACTTTAGTATGCAACTTGTTGAATTTTCGGTTGAAATCATAAATTGAATCATTATGATTTTTTTGAATCCTTACCAATTCATGAAGAGCTGCATCTGGAGCATTTTGATTCCCATATTTCTCTAAGAATTTATCTTGAAATGCTTGGAGAGAATTAATAGAATACGCTGGCAAGCTGTTAAACCAATCCCTAGCATCTTCAATAAGTGACATCATAAACAGCCTCATGTGTAAATCTTCATGTGGCATACCTATGTCTTGAATGGACATATTGAAATTCCTTAGATGTTCTTCAGCAGTGACTACATTGCTCCCTGTAAAATTGGGAATCAAACCTCTCTAGCTGCTATCCATAGGGTAAGGGCATAGATGGAAACCTGCCAAATCAAACTACCTGATCATTGCTATGTATTGGTGAGGGGGAGGGATAGGTGGATATTGATACTGATGCATAGAATTATTGTATTGTGCATTATGCTGAGGGGTGTGATGCTGACCAAAAGGTGGATGCACATTTGTATGTTGTGTGGGAATATGAGGTGGCTGATTTGGCTGCCTATAGTGATTTCCTATCTGATTGTGAGGAGCATTTTGTTGATTGGAGGACCTTGCACCATGATCACCCTGCTTGTGAGGTGGGACATACTTTGGGCCACCAGCCGTCTGATTAGTAATTTGGGCTTTCTATAATTTAGCCTCTAGTTCCTTTATCCTCTTCTCTTTTAGTTCCAACTTTGCTTTTACTTCATCAGAAATCGAGAGCTCATGGTTTCTTTTAGGAGTTTCGTGATTACCCTCCATCCTCTGATCATATTCATGCTGAATTCTGATTCGTTCAACCTCTCGTTCAGCTTCAAACTCAGCCTGCTTCCTAGCTTCAAACTCAGCCTGTTTTTGAGAATCGTGAAGAGGAAAAGGATTTCTTTGATCTTCGGGAGTACAAAGTTTTGCACTTGAATCATCTCTCCATGTATCATAGCCATTATATGTTTCACAATGTGCTCTTGGTGCTTTACCTTTGTTTGTTATGCACATGTCCTCACTTTTTTCTTTTCCCTTATCAGTTATGTCTTCTTTATGTGTCCACTTACTGCCACCAGCAGGAGCTCCAGTATGACCTCCCTTGTACTGAGATCTTCTTCCATTCATGATGAACAGCTACAAAAATTTATGTCAGAGTTGCCACTCACTTTTATCAAAAATGAGAAAAAAACTGATACTTCTAGTTCCCAGCAGAGTCTGTGTTAGATTTCTGACTCTATGATTAAGGCCTTGATTCTAAAAATCCCCATCGGAGTCACCAATTTGTTAGCTCTCAAAAACGAAGGCTGAATGCCTCAAGAGGCTGACAATCTCTTGATACGCTTTAGGGTAATAGACAAGGTTAAGAGAACTCAACCTTCTACTCTTTAGGTGCTGCTAGACCCAGGTGGGTGTACCTTTCTGAATGGTGCAGACTTATCTTATGATTATCTTCTGATCTAAATCCTAAAATGCTTAATTAACAGATATAAAGAAACTGAGTGAATTCAAATAATGAAATTGCAGAGACTAGTGCCTTTTTGGGTATGCGGAGTCAAATAAGATCAAGATGAGCAACACTTTTCTGAGAAAATTCAAATTATTTGGCACATATTATGCTTACAACTTGTATAAACATGCAAGAATGTGATTACTAAGCTCTACTTGAATAATCCAATTGAATCTCTCTGATTATTGTGATTAACTAAAAGGATTTAGTCTTTACTTGAAAGAACCAATTAATCGATCACACAAGTGCAGCAAGTGTGCACTGATAAATTGCATACAAACTTGTCATATCAATTTAAACAATCAGAAAGAATCCATCTTGGAGACAACTTAGCAATTCTTCTATTAATTTCAACAGATAACTAATACCAGACATGTGCAGCAACATCAATTGACTTTCATAAATACCTCCAATTTGAAAACATACATCATAGTCTCTGATTTGATGAATCTATAGTACTGTATCCATCAAAAAATGCCTACTGTATCGAATAACTGATAACTGGTCTAAAATCTCTTCCTTTACAATTGCAAAAATTCTTATTTATACACAAGCATTTGAAGAAAATATCATATTGAGATCACATGTCGGCCTAGCACAAAATTCAGGCTCCAATCGAGCTGGCAAGCAACGGTCACCCAAGCAGAAACATGTTGGCCCAGCATTTTGAAATTCTATTTTTTACCAGTGACAGTAGGCAAGACAAAACATATCATCCTGCCAAGGCAATTCAAATGCTTCATCCCCTGCACTTGTATTTCACCCAGGCCCTACGACATCAGGGAGACATCATGCAAATCACACTTTGTTTCCTGTCGCCGTAACCTTCAGTCATCGGGGAGACCTCACATAGACTTCACTTTGCTATACCGCAAGGCCGTTTTCCATTTGCCAAGACATGGCAATTCTTACGCCAACAAAGATCCTCCTATTTACCATCGACAAGACTGAAGGTCACTCACTGAGACCTTACGGCAATCGCCCCAACCTATACCGAAGCATCCCTTGTTATACATCTTCGCCAAGACCCTCAGATTATCCTGCCGACAGAGTGCCCATGTGTATTATCGGCAAGACAAAGCAATGTCGAGGGGACCTCTTATAGAATGCACCATGTTTTATCGAAGCACCCCGAGCACATACCTGTTTTCCAAGAGAAAATAGAACCTTCACCGAAAGCCATCGTTACCTGTCGGCAAGACCCGACCCATTCGTTATGACCCTTCGCCGAAGCCATCATAGTCTTACTGAAAGTCATTTTGAAGAAAGTGTTTGCATCATCGGTGAGACAAATGAAACTCGCCAAGACGTTAGATTGACCATCTGACTCACGCCGATGAACTATTCCATGCACACAAGTCGGGGAGACATACAAAACTCGGTGAGACACCACCCCGATAGCCACAACATATGTCGATAGAAGATCCCACTGTCGCCACAACCATAGAAATGTCCTGCCGATAGCCTGAAGGAGAAAACCAGTCGCTATGACAATACAGAAGTCCTGCCAAACGCCACCTACATACAAACTTCAATCGTTGTGACATTAAATGAGTCTTGCCGATAGGCAATACAAACTCATGCAAGCGAAAAAATGCAGAATTGATCGGGGAGACAAGAATGAACCTACATCGACAAGGACCAAAATGAGGCAAATGCAAACATGGATGAACTTAGAGGGGCAAAAGGGAAAAAATAGATGAAATATGTATACTGTAGGATCAAATCAAGAAATTTATGAATGAAAACTCATGTAAAAACACCAGAATTTTACAGTTCCAACAGTCCTATTGAACCTTTCTGCAACTCCATTTTTCTATGGAGTATAAGGTGTTTTCTTATATCTTTTAATCCCGTGGTCTTTACAATACCTCTCAAAATCATCAGAACAAAATTCACCACCATTATCAGTCCTTAAGCATTTTATTTTTCTTCCAGTTTGATTTTCTACAAGGTTTTTAAATTCTTTAAATCGGCTGAACACTTTTGATTTACTTTTCAAAAAATAAACAAATGTTCTTCTCGAATAATCATCAATGAACGATACATAGTACCTTGACTTAGATAGAGAATGAACATTCACTAGACCAAATACATCAGAATGAATATAATCTAGCAAACCAGAAGATTTATGAGGATTGGAATAAAATGAAACACGGTGTTGTTTTCCATATATACAGTGTTCTCAGAATTCAAACTCAAGGTTACAATCTTAGAGCCCCTCAACCAGGTTTTTGTTCTTCAAGGTTTTTAAACCTTTCTCTCCAATGTGGCCTAGCCTATGATGCCAGAGCATAGTCTTTTCTGCTGGAAGTTTAACTTCCATAGAGTTTACACAATTAGGAATATTTCCCTCTTTTCCTCCATGAGTAGCCTTTTGTGACTTTACAGAGACATTGTTACATTGAACAGCATGTGCATCTAACTTGTACAAGGTACCAATACGAGCACCCCTTGCTAGCACCATTGAGCCTCTAGTCATCTTGCAGCCATTTCCAGAAAATGTGACTTGCACTCCAATATCATTTAGCATACTTACAGAAAGTAAGTTTCGAGCTAGACCTGGTATATGCATAACATTATTGAATCCCTTCACTCTGCCATCGGGGAATTGGATTCTGACTCTTCCACGACCAACAATTTCCAAAGTAGAATCATTTGCCAAGTACACCTTTCCACCATTGTATTCTTCATACTTCATGAACCAATCTCTATGAGATGTCATGTGGAAAGATGCTCCAGAATCAATCAGCCAGACATCATTTGATGCCTATGTAGACAAGGCTGCAATGAAGGCATCTCCATCACTGTGAGAAGAATAATTATCGGAAGAATACTACTTCTTCTTCTTCTCCTCTTTACAATCCTTTCAGACATGACCAGGTTGCCCACAGTTCCAGCACTTCACCTTGGACTTCTTGCCAAGAGACTTTGATCTCCCCTCTGATTTCGATTTGGACTTCTTGTCCTTCTTCTTTCCTTTCTCTTTCAACCTTCCTCTAACAGCAAGGGCCTCCTTCACCATCTCAGAAGATTTCCTTCTCATTTCTTTTGATAACAAAGGAGCAACAACATCTTCCATCTTGAAACTGGATGTTGTACTCTCAATAGCCATCACAAGGTCATCCCATGAATCTAGAAAAGAACACAATATCAGCATACAGTGATCCTCTTCATCAATCTTCACACCAACAAATGTTAACTGTGCAATCAACATATTGAATGCGTTCAAATGATCAGCTACAGACCCTCCTTCCTGCATTCTCAAAGTGTATAACTTCTTCCTCAAGAAAATTTTATTCACCAAGGACTTCTCCTGATAAATAGATGCCAGTCTCTTCCACAAGGAAGATGCAGTCTTCTCTTCATGCACATTGAGAAGAATAGAGTCTTCCAAACAGAGCCTTATCAGCCCCTTAGACTTTCTATCTATAAGGTCCCAATCTTCTTGCTTCATGCCTGTAGGTTTCACTCCAGACACAGCAATCCAAAGATCATGACCCACTAAGAGATCCTCCATCTTAAGTTTCCACAACTCAAAATTGTTGCCATTCAACTTCTCTATTTCAATCTTTCCTGACGTGCTTGCCATCTCAATCTATAATTAGAAATTGAGAAACTTCTACAAGACTCCCACTGAACAAAAATTGACTCAAAAAACCCAACGTACCCACAAGGATAACACAACTGGCCAGGCTTTGATACCACTTGTAAGGAAAATTAGATGCAGAAGCAACTCTCCTAACGTCAAAACCTCAGGGAAGAATGCAGAGATACCTTTTAAAATTACAATTACAGTCCAATTAAGATGCACATGAAAGAGATAACAGAAACAGAATATTTGAAACACACATATGGACACCAGATTTATGTGGGAAAACCCTTACGAGAGAAAAACCCACCACACCAAGAGAAATCACTTTGTATTACAGTAACAAATAATTACATACAGAGTTCTGACTTATCTTTCTAATGCCAGATTACAGCAGCTTTCACAATGATCAATCTTGTATAGGAACCTTCAAGTTACAATCTTTACATAATAGAAATCACTCTGATACAATTCGAACTGTTCACACAACTATTCTTCAAACCAACCAAACCACCGAGCATCTGCAACTACAAACTATATTCATGTCGTTCCCTATCTATCGAACTTCCTCACAGAACTACCTCAACGGACTGTCTTCCAACGGTTCCCATTCGGCTTCTCTGATTGGTCCACGAGACTCCACATAGGATGGTCAAATGGTCAAAAGGAAAACAAGTTGTGTTGGAATATCGGTGAGACACTGACCATGTCTCCCCGATGCCACACAGTTTAGCATCCTATATTGCCAAAAAATTTCCATCGGCAAGAGGTTCCACCGAGCTTACAACCATTGCATCGACTTCAACATTGCTATTGGCAAGACTTACCGCTCGCCAAGAGGTTACACAGAGACTTCTTAAGTTACACCAAAGCATTCAACAGTCGGCAAGACATACTGCTATCGCCAAGACATCACAGCGAATACTTCATGTTAATCCTAGTGCATCCACCAGTCGGCGAGACTCATCGCTTTCACCAAGACCTCATACCGAAGTCCATAAGTCACATAGACATGATTATTCACATCGACAAGACAATCGTCTTTCCCCGAGACATCTTATCAAGTTCTTTATGTTACTCTGAAGCCTCAAGTCATACCGAACAGTCGGCAAGACTTCTTTCCATCGTTAAGACCTCACAGCAAGATCTTTTGTGTTACCCTGAGTGTACACCGTCAGTGAGACATTCTTTATCGATATAAGTCATATCGAACTCCAAGACTTTCCCCGAAGACTTCATATTAAACACTATTAACAAGACATCCATATCGGTAAGACTTCTTATCGAGCCATCTCATGTTATACCAATGTATACTGTCGGTGAGACAAAGCAACTGTCGCCAAGAGTTTATAACGAAAACTCCGAGTTACCCCGAAGACACCAAGTGAATGCTATCGGCAAGACATTCATATCGGTAAGACCTCATACCGAAACCTTAAACCTTTCAGCCAAGTCTCTCTGATATATGATAGAATGGCCTATCGGCCAGAGATATCCACGGGCGGTGAGAGGTCACTCTGAATTCTTCTTGTCACAACGATAGGCTCCTTCGGTGAGACAAAAGCAAGGTCACAGTGACCTGTACAAATCACAATGTGTCAAAGCTACTAGTTGGCCAGACATTAACAATATCACACCGACTTGGCTCCAATAGAGGCACAGCCTGTGATGATTTAGGCACATATTTCCAACAAGACTATCCATCTAGCAGAATCCTTAACAGATCAGGAAAAACCAAACTTCATAAAATTCTTCACAAAAAGGAAAATCAACTTTGCTTGGTCTTATGTCGACATGCCAAGGATTGATCCAGAACTCATCATGCATCACCTATCCCTACTAGCAGGAGTAAAACCGGTCAAACAAAAATTTAAAAAAAATGCATCCCCACATTACCATATTGGTCAAAGTTGAACTGAAGAAGTTATTAGATGTGGGATTTATCAAACCTATCAACTATGCAGAGTGGATCTCTAACATTGTACCTGTTTCCAAGCCAGACAAAAGCATCAGAATTTGCACAGATTTTAGAGATCTCAATAAAGCTTGCCCAAAAGATGACTTTCCCCTGCCTAACATTGACATCATTGTGGACTTGATTGCTGGCCATGAAATTCTCTCGCTCATGGATGGATTTTCAGGTATAATCAAATCAAAATTGCTCCTAAAGATCAAGATAAAACTGCCTTCACATGTCCTTGGGGCACTTTCTGCTGGAATGTCATGCCATTCAGGTTGAAAAATGTTGGAGCCACATATCAGAGAGCAATGACCACCATCTTTCATTACATGATGCACACTTTTATGGAAGACTATGTAGATGATCTATTGGAAAAATCCTACACTAGAGGACACCTAGAGATCTTAGATAAAATCTTCACTAGATTGTAGAAGTTCAATGTGAGAATGAATCCCAAGAAATGTGTATTCGGTGTAGCATCGGCTAATCTTTTGGGATACATTATGTTGGCTAAAGGAATTCAGGTGGACCCTGCAAAGGTTAAAGCTATCATGGAGATGCCTCCTAAAAATATCATCTAGCTCAAATCCTTGCAAGGAAGATTCCAATCTATCAAGAGGTTTATCGCACAACCGACTGACAAAACTCACCCCTTCAACCACTTGCTTCACAAGAATGTATCTTTCCAATGGGATAAAAAATATGAAGGATCCTTCAATCAATTGAAACAATATCTGATGATTCCACCTATCTTGATACCACCAGTAGAAGGAAATCCACTTTTATTGTACATAGCAACAACTAAAATATCATTGGGAGCCTTGTTAGCACAAGAGGATTCAACAGGAAAAGAAAGGGCAATATATTACATCAGCAGAACCTTAAATGGCTATGAGATCAATTATACCTTCATTGAAAAGGCTTGTCTAGCAATAGTGTTCACTACCCAACAATTGTGACATTATATGCTCACCCATACCATCAAGTTGATAGCCAAGATAGATCCACTGAAATACCTTCTAAGTAAAGCTAATCTAACTGGAAGACTAGCCAAGTGGGTCATGATGCTGAGTGAATTTGACATCCAATATGTTGATGGGAAGGCAATCAAAGGACAATCAATTGCAAACCAGTTAGTTGAAGCACCATTACAAGACAATGATCCCATGAACATTGAGTTTCCATATGTTGATGTCTTGGCAATATCCACGCAACAATGGGTCTTGTACTTTGATGGTTCTTATACACAACATGGATCAGAAGTCAGAATCTTATTTATCTCGCCACAAGGACACACCATTCCTAAGTCCTACAAACTGATGTTCCCTTGCACCAACAACACAGCCGAATATGAAGCCTTGAACATTAGAATCAAAGTAGTAGTTGAGTGGAAGATCACAAAGTTACATGTCTATGGGGATTCACAACTAGTCATTAACCAAGTAAATGATGACTATCAAACAAAGGACGACAAGCTGATGCCCTACAAAAAAATGGTTGATGACTTCAAAAATTACTTTGTGGAAATAAGATTTGAGCAAATTCCTAGAAGTGACAACAAAGTCGTTGATGCCATGGAAACCATTGCTTCTCTCTTGTAGATTCCAGAGAAACGAGCCCATTACGAGTTCATGGTGGAACAACTATTCAACCCATCTTATGACAACCCTAAGTCCCAAGTTATCTACCATCTAGCTGAGGTCGACACTTCCCTCTATGGGAAAGTCTATATGTACCTAAAAGATAATACCCTCCCTCCTGACCTATCTCGTAATCAAAAATGAAACTTCATTCGCCAAACCGCTTGACATGCCCTTATCACGGATGTCCTTTATCGATGGGGTCATGACGAGTCTAAAATAACTTTGTGGGAAGTACATGAAGGTGTTTGTGGCACTCATTCAAGTGGTTTAACCCTAGCTAAGAAACTCCTCCGTCTGGGATATTACTGGCTGACTATGGAGAAGGATTCTTTTCAATTTGTCAATAAATGCCAAAAGTGCTAGATTCATGGTAATCTCATCCATGCACAGTGCAGGAACTTCACCCTTTTGCATCAACATGGCCCTTTTGTTAGTGGGGATTGGACCTCGTAGGAAAGGTTCATCCATCTTCATCTAATGGACACAAGTTCATTATTACAGCTACTGAGTATTTCACAAAATGGATCGAAGATGTCCCTCTAACTACTATCATAGGAAAACAAATCTCGTCCTTCATCCTAAACTATATCATCTGTAGATATGGCATCCCTCATTCCATCATCACTGACAATGAACGACCTTTCAAAAATCAAGACGTTGAAGAACTTTGTGAGAAATTTCATATCCAACATCGGTTTTCTACACCCTATTATCCTCAAGGAAATGGCCAAGCAAAGGCCTCAAACAAGACTATCCTAAAAATCTTAAAGAAAACCATCAATGATGTTGGACGTGACTGGAATGTGCAACTAAACCCTTCTCTATGGGCTTACACAAGCAGTATTTGTACCCCGACAGGAGCTACACCTTATTCTCTAGTCTACGGCTTAGAAGCCATTCTACCTATTAAGGTTGAACTGCCATCACTTTGTGTGTCACTAAAAGGGATCATTTCAGATGAGGATCATAGAGTGTATAGGTTACAAGAATTGGAACTCTTGGATGAGCATCATCAACATGCAGTGGATCACCTGAAGGCATATCAGCAAAGAATATCTAGAAGCTACAACCATAGAGTCAAGCCTAGAATATTTCAGGTTGGCAATTTAGTCTTGAAAGAGAACCCCTGCAATCAACAAGATCGAGAGAAGAAGGGGAAATTTGAACCAAATTGGCTAGGTCCCTTTTTCATTGTCTCAATCTTTGGATCAAGAGCATATCAACTGTCTACACCAGAAGGGGATTTCTTTTATGAACCCCTCAATAGCCTGCATCTCAAGAAGTTCTACACTTGAATCATCCAAGTGCATTGGGAAAAAGGTCCTGAAAAATATCAAAAACATCAGAAAATGTCCTGAAAAATTGGTTCCCTTGATGAAAACCTGGCAAATAGGCATCTTGGTAACAACAAAAAAATTAGAAACAGAGAAAAATACAAAAAAAGAAAAAAGATCAAAAAGATCAAAAAATATCATAAAATTTAAAAAAGTGCAATAAAAAACTAGTGAAAACCTGGCAACAGGCGCTATTTGTGATAGGTTGTCTTTTCCATCTATTTTAGCATGTCGACCATTCGCTTTCGCCATTCTCTTTCACCATCCATCTACCTATCCTTTTAAAGCTCCATGTACATATCTTGGCATCGTGGTTGTGTCTCACCCTAGACTGGGGGCAAAATCCTAAACTCACCAGGGGCAGCAAACTTTGAGCTTGAACCAATAGACAAACAGCATGAAGTACAACACAACCCAAAACAATGATCACAGTGCAACTCAACATTGAACATCAATCACACAAACAGAAATGCATCGAACACCCAAATCAAAATAGCCAAATCAAATCAAAAGCAAACTTCGAATGGATGATGCTCTTTTGAATCATGGGTTTATCACGTTAAACACAAATGTTCAATTGTTGTACTTTTATTTTTGTTATCATACCTTTAGAGCCCCTCGATGATGTATCAAACTAGAGGAGCCAAGAAGGAGTATGATTTTTCTTTGTCTACTATTTGTGAGTTGATCATTATTACTATGCAAATTTTTGCGGGACGTGCTCTACAAAGTATCACTAATGACATTCCAATTTTGCATAGGAAAAGGATTAACTCTTGTTTGTTTACGCAAACAATGCTCAAGTCATCTTGGTTTAATTATATTTAGATGCTTGTGTTAACTTGCACTATTAAACATCACGGAAGTAGTACTCAGGTCATCATGGTCTAAATATGCCATTGATGCTTGTACTCACTTTCAACATTTTAAAGGCCCAATGATGATAAAAAGCACAAAAAATTGGCTATTATGAATGACAACTTTTGCATACAAGATTTGCATGGTTAGAATAGATTGCATCCATGTTAGTTTGCATCTGTATTTATGGCAGTTCCAAAGCTACAACAATGATGTTATCTCTTGCATTAAGGGATTGAGTACACTTGACATTACCAAAAACACATCATTTTCATATAGTTACACATCACTTGCATTATCATCAATTAGAAAACATTCTCATTTAGCTACATATCAGTTGCATCATCATTTGCATACATTAGGAAACATTACAACATCATTCATCCATTCATGCATCACATCATAATATTTGCATCGAAAAATACAAAAAGACATGCATCGCATCTCATTTACATAATCAAAATCATTTCATATAGTGGCATTAGGGAAGCGGTTCACTAAGCTTAAATGAGTGAGTCTCTTCAGATTTCCAAAAGCATTGGGAAATATGTCAAGTTTTGTGAAGCTTAATTTAACAAAAATCAACTGACTACAACCTTCCCAAAACTCTTGGAAGGTGGATAGATTCACTCATTTAAGCTTAAGACCCTAGAACACAATCATTTGCATAATCATTTGCATCACATAATCATCATTCATCATTACAAAATATCACACATCATTTGCATCGCATCCATAAAGCATATCAAATCGTCATTGCATACATCACATATAAACAGCACATAAACATCAACATAAATATGCATCATCATATGATTATTTCATACATCATTTACTCATCCATTTATTTGCATTAGAAAAGAACAAAAACATAAAATGCATTACATTTCATTGGCATAATAGGATCCATCACATGTATCATATAGGCATCAGCCATCAAAAAGTCCTAGAATCATAACACATAGGTTGCATCATCATTTGCATACATAACATATCATATCATCATCATATAGAACATCACATTGCATCATAACAGAGAAATAAAAATGCATCCATCAATAATTCTGCATAATCATCAATAGACATAAACGGCATCCACCACATTGCATATCATCATCATAACATATAAATTAAATGTATGATAGACATCTATCATCATATTAACACATAGATCATAATCATCATTGCATATCATATAACCTCAAAAATCATAATGTCAAAGTGTATGAGAATATCCAAAAGTATGACGAGATACATCAATATCAAAAATGGCACTATATCATAAAGTCTGAACACAAGAAGTACATCATCAATGTCACAATAGTGTATACATCATGTCCAAAGTAAATCAAACTATGCTATGTTGAGCTCCCCCCAGACAGTGTTGGCCTCACGGAACCAGTACCTCCTCCACCTAACCGACCTGCACTAGGATCTCTCCTATCTCTAGACAATGGTTGTGTAACACCTATGCTAACAGTCTGAGACCAAGATCCGCCAGATTGAAACGATACAAAGCTCTCTTACCACTCGAAAGGAACCAACTCATGATATTTACCCTTGTAAAACTGCACCTCCTGAGCAGTGTGTTGAATCTCTCTAAGGAACTCTGTTGTACCCATAGCCACTGCAGCCTATTGTAATCTCTCGGTAATGGCCGCGGCCTATTTTTTCCAATGTCTCAAGGCATCCCTCTCTATAGTAAGTATGAAAACCTATGCATGTACCTATTGTACCTGCTACCTATCTACACCTCTCTCAGCCATCAATATTTGAATCTGTGCCTAAGCCTACACTAAATCATCTTGAAGTGTCTCAAACAGTGCCCGAGCCTGCACTAACTCACCCAGAAAAGTCTAAACCTGTGCATGTAATGCCTCTATCTACGCATGTTGTTGATGAGAGGGGACTCCAATCCGAATCCTAGGAATCACCGACTAAGGTACGGTAATACTCCTCCTACGTCTAGGAATTGCAAAATCTAGAAAGGGACTACCAACTGCACCCGATGGCCCTACACTTGAACCACCACCACCATCATCGTCACCACCCTCAACACCAGCCTCAGCACCCTCATCATCCCCTCCGTCCCCAATATCACTCTCCTCCTCCTCTCCATCCCCCCTCTATCTCGGTGCCCTTTCATCATCATCAACTGGCAAAATTGGCTCATTAGGACTAGATAACCTCAGAAAAGGATGTGTGTAGAAATACTCAGACTAATCCTCTATCATCACTACATCTGCCATCTGAGGAGCATATTCCCACACACATGGTGCCAATGTATAATACTTGGTACAAGTAGCATCATAAGATAAGCAAGGGCCCCACTCTATCACATCCTGTCATTGTCGTGCATAATGGGAAAGCCCCTGGGGCATCACCTAAAGTCATCCAAACTAACGACAAACACGCAGATACAAATATCTCTCAAGTACAGAATGTGTCCATCTAATCAAGTATCACGATAGAAGCATGTATGGCATCTCCACCTAATCCTCTAGCCACATCTCACAATCCAAGTAAAGGCACCATGTCACTGTCTCCAAATCATCTAGGACACGTATCCAATAAGCTAATTTTCCTAGCTTATGTTGGACACATGGACCACTGTATCTAAACACATAGTGTCTACCTGTTGGTTGTTGTCTATCTCCCAATGGTTGAGTGATCACTATATGCTCCCATGCCCATGTCTATAATAGTGTAATTCCAAAAGAGAGACTCGTCGCCCCACAATACACAACCTGGTGCAAATCATGATACAAATGGGCTAACATACATGAACCTCATGCATATCTGGTCCCCTCTAGTGTCATACGCTCCAATACTCAACCCCAGCCCACCAAAAATCCCTTTGACCTATAGTCAGGACAAAGGAATCCACCAACAAACTCGGAAAGAACACATGGTAGAGGATCATATCTCTTGACCATCTCCTTCCAGGGGACCCAATGGCCTAAAACATGATCATCTCAAAAAATCCTACGCAAGGAATTGGTCTCACCCTACTCTACTCTATCATGCAGAACTATCTCACCCATCACTGGAATCCGCAAGATACGATAAACATCCTCGAGAGTAACTGCCATCTCCCCAATAGCTAGATGAAAGGTATTGTGGTCACTATGCCACCTCTCCGCTAGAGCAGTCAGCAAACCCTTATTAATCTTATAATGAGGTACATCTAACAAGGATGTTAACCCACAACGTACGATAATATCTAAATCTGCCTTAGTCAACTGATGAACCATCTCCCATGTCTTCGGGAAACACTCCCGAGACTGGAGCACATCAAAGTCCTCCTAATCATATTATGGAAAACAAATCAAAATCACATCAATCAATCTATCAAATTTAGCCCTAACACAATGTTCAATCAAGATCATCAATCAATCAAATCATGTTCAATCAAGTTCATCAGTCAATCAAATCATGTCCAATCAAGATCATCATTCAAACCAATCATGTTCAATTAGGATCATCAGTAAAACAAATCAGGTTCAATTGAGACCATCAAATCAATCAATCAAGACAATAATCAATGAATTATATCATCGATCCTCACCTATCATGAGGTTGAAACATCATCAGTGAATCCTACCATCGATCCTCACCTATCATGAGGTCAATACATCATCAATCCTACCATCGATCCTCACCTATCATGAGGTCGATGTATCATCAGTCCTACCATTGATCCTCACCTATCATGAGGTCGATGTATCATCAGTCCTATCATCAATCCTCACCTATCATGAGGTCGATACAGCATCAGTCCTATCATCAATCCTCACCTATCATGAGGTCGAAACATCATTAAATTATCCTATCATTGATCCTCACTTATCATGAGGTCGATACAGCACTAGTCCTATTATCGATCCTCACCTATCATGAGGTCGAAGCATCATCAAGTTACCCTATCATTTGACTCTCACCTATCATGAGATCAAATCATCAACTATCTTATCAAACATCAATCAAGCAACGAACATCACACAATCATACTGAGATCAATCAAAAGCATCACTGAATAGAACAATGCAATGACTAACATGATTCATGAACATTATACAAGCCTCAACGAACATCAACAATGCAACATTTGACATAACTAGGACTTTCAAACATCGTTGGACAACCAAAAAAACAGGCCTAAATCATCAGGAATCACTCAAGGACCAATCCTGCCAAAACCCCCAAAACAGCAAAAGGCGCCATTTGGGACTCCAAAGGCACCACAAAACCAGCAAAAGGCACCATTTCAAGGGAAAAAGGGTCAAAACATGAGGTCAAGCCTACAAAAGGCATCATTTGGGACCCCAAAGGCACCAAAATAGAAGCAAAAGGTGCCACAACACAAGCAAAAGGCGCCAAAACAAAAGCAAAAGGCGCCAAAATAGAAGCAAGAGGCACCAAAACTCCCAAAAACTCCCAAAACTAACTTGAAAACAGCAAAAATACCCCCCAAAAGTGCAAAAATTGACTTTAAATGGCCTACAAAACCTATCTACCAAGTTCAAAACATCAATAAAAAGGCGGCAAAATTACTAAAGGAGGTTTCTCGTAATGTGTACCGTAGGTCCAATTGCAGCAGGGTGACCTTAGCGACGAAAACGCTTGAAATGATGCTTGTGAGAAGGGATCCCCATCTTTCTCTAGCTCTACACTCTCCAAATTCTCAAAAATCACAATGTGCAAATGAACTCACTTTTCCCACTTTTTACCTTTTTAAAGGACAATGGAGGGAATTATGGTGGGATTTATTATCAAAAATGGGATTTAACTAATCAAAATTGTTCAAGGAGCGAGTGTAGAATCAAATTTTGAGAGATAAATCGTGTCTTACATCAAAGTATCATTGGTTTAACATTGGATCATCATCACATCACTACAACATCATCACACAATCATCGAATCCTTGACAAAACATCAAGAATCCACATTTTATCGATTTATCTCTCGAGGGGGCATATATCTGGCATCACCTGAAAATCAATGTTTGTGGCATCGAAAACTTTTCTAAGCATCGCTATCAAATTTTTCTTTGAAGCAAAATGTAAACACATTACTTCAAAGATGGGAAAAATGTATACACCTAAAATTGGTCATCACCTTTAATTAATTAAATACTAGCTATTTAATTGATTTTTCAACTATGTATAAATAAATTATCAATTTATTTATATTGTTTATTTTCTAAATTCTCCAAATCTAAAACATATTCTTCTAAATTAATTAAATAAACAAGGTTCCCTAAACTTGTTTTATTTAATTAATCTTCACTAAATCGCCAATTAGGAATTAGAGCACATTTCTACAACTTTTTGTGCCACCTCACCAAGGTCACATGAAAATAAATAACTCTAAATTTTAATTAGAATTATCTTCAACTCATTTTGGAGCACATGACTTATTCCTCACACACTTCCACTAATTTTGGAGCACATGACTTATTCTTCCCACACTTCCACCAATTTTGAAGTACGTGACTTATTCCTCACACACTTCCACCAATTTTGGAGCACATGGTCTTCTCTTCCCACACTTGAATCTTCCATCCAAATGGCATGTTTCCCATTGGTCAAGAGATTCTTCCATCCGAATGGCATGTTGTCTTTGGTCAAGGGGACAACATCTTGATTCTCTCCATCTCCACCATCCATTCTTCTTGTTTGAATCTAGACCGTTGATTATTGCCACCTCACTATATGCTTGGAAAAGGCTATAAATACAACCCTTGGGCATTGTATTTGGCATCCACATTTGAAGTAAAGTTATCATGCAGGTTTATCATTGGAGCTTGGGAGCATTTTGGAGTCTTATAGCTATTCTTTACATCATTTTTTTCTTTTCATTTACCTCTTAGCTTTAAATATTGCATCATAGTTGTATTTTACATCCCATCTTGCATCATAGTTGCATTTTAGATTAGTTCATTTTTAGTTTGCATTTGAGCATATGTAGAATAATATATAGATCATTCTAGTTCAATGCCATAGCATCCACCTCCACTTGTTTATTTATCATAATCACCATCATCCCTTCATCATATCATTTATCGTCATTGTTTGCATATAGTTTCATGTAGGCATTTAGTTGGCTTGCATGTTGAATACTAATCTCGTTTCATAAGTGTCATTCTAATAGCCTTTGTGCACATAGAAATCTGAGGGCCAAAAGGTTGAAAGAATCATTAAGAATAGAGGACAATGAGACGTTCTTGAAAGATTTAGTTTGTTGCAAATTAGAATAGCTTCTTTGCTTTGAATATTTAATATAAATCAATTCATTAAGGTTTGTGTTGATACTAACTTTACACATTTCACACACACACGGTACTCACCTATTTTCATTCTTCCATCTTGAACTTTAATTAGCACTTCATTTATATACTTAATCTGAGAAATGAATATGTCTTTGTTTGATTGATAAATTTTTCAACCAAGAAAGAAAGATAATTCACCAAGAATTGACATTTCAAATTCACTCTATGTTGCATTCCAAAACACCTTGCACATGTCATCACTACTTTTACCAAAGATAATTTTGATCAACATAGAAAAAAAAAATCAACAACTGACCACCTTCTATTTTTATGTAGAGCTTATTATCTAGACTACCTCTTCATAACCCTTGTTGTTGCAAATACCTATCTAGCCTAGAATAACATGCTCTAGGAGCCTGTTTAAGTCCATAAAGAGCCTTCTTCAATCTGTACACAAAATCCATATTATTAAAACATTGAAACCCTTATGGTTGCTCAATGTATATTTCTTCTCCTAACTATCCATTCAGGAATGATAACTTTGTTAGGAAAAGGTGTGTTTTCCACCTTGCATAATGTTATAATGTATTATTTATTTATTATGTGGTGCACCTAGGGAATCTAGGGATACGTGCATCACATGGGTCTAGCATTCTTGGAGCCATTTTATGTGTTGTATGTAACATTGTTTAAATATTTAATATGGGATTGCACATGGGAATAATATTTAATATTGGGAAAACTTAGTACCAAAATTAAATGAGGGATTAATATTTTGTAAGCCCATGGTATTAGTCACATTGTTTTATATAATACCACTTGGTGGTTTTGTGTGAGCTTGTTTCTATAAAAGAAAACACATGTGTAGTTGTATAAGGTTGGATTGTTGAATAGTTGGATATTTGGCTAATGGGTTGAGAAAATCTCTTGTTAGCATTTTTGATGGTTGAAGCATGGCATGGGATGTGTGGTTACATGCTTATTCATATGAAGTGCTTATAGAGGGCTTGATGTTTCAAAGGTGTTCATGGAGGACTATGAAGTTGTATTGTAATCTTTATTTTTGAGTAATACATGAGTGATGGATGCTTTTGGAGGCTGGGTTTTTCTCTCTTGAGGTTTTTCCCAAGGCATATCTTGTGTCATTTTTTATGGTATGTTGTCTATTTTTTTGCATATGAATTTTTAATACTTGTTTGCATATATTTCTATATTTGGGTTATGTGGAAATTATCTTGGTTGGATGCATATTTCCTTTCACAATCCACAACCATCAGATACACCTTGAAGCTCTAGAATTATGATAAGGCCAACAACATTTTGATTGCTTCCAATCTTGCTACTATACCAAATATGTCCTCAAAGTCAATCCCTTCAACCTAAACATATCATTTACACATAAGTTTGTCCTTGTTCTGGATCACTTCTCCATCTTCATTCAACTTTTTTATGAAGACCCATTTGGTACCAATAACATTCTTTCCTTTAGGTCTTGGAAACAGCTTCTAAGTTCATTTTTTTTAATATGAGTCAGTTCTTCCTCCATAGCTTCTATCTATCCTTTCTCTTTGATTGCTTCTATATAGTACTTTGGTTCAATTTTTTATAGTAATTATAGTGTAGGAAATTGTATACCTTTACAATTTCACACTATGTTTGGGTTCCTTAATTTATTGAACTTAACTAAGCTTCTAATTTTCCAAATTATGCATTCCAAAGCCTTATTTTTACCATTTTCTAAAAGGGGAACCAACATTTAATTAATGTAATCAATAACTAAATCACATTGGAGCATGTGTGTTTTGGAATTATGGGCCATGACCCATTCACCCAAGGTTGAATGGTGTTAGATGCACAAGACAACTAATAGGGGGTGAATCAATTGCATACTTTTAAAACATCAAAAACACTCATTAATATTTAGATCTACATTACCCCTTAAACCCTTGTCCACCATTAAACCATTAACATGCATTAATAGAATGTAAACATGTAAAGAAACAATGTAAACACATAAAAACACCAAATTTACGTGGAAAACCCAAGAAGGGAAAACCATGGTGAGGTTTAGCTCACTAATATATGAATTGCAGCACAAAATACAATAAGGCTCACTGCCAAGGGCTCACTTCCTAGAAAGATAAAGAAAGGATCACTATTGGTGGCTCACTTTCAATGACTCACTCTCCAAAAGAAAGAAGAAGAAGGGTTGGCTCATTTCCAATTTGAACTACTAACAATGCATCTCTCATATGACGAAGGTACAGTTCCACTGAAGCACAAACAATTCATCAAACAAACTAAAATAGACACCTTCTACTCACTACATTAGGAATTCATAGGCATTAAGGCTCACACTCAAATAATTACACTTGATCACTTTCACATATTTCACATCACACACTCTACACTTTATCCACATAATAATTCCACTTGTATTTATACCATCCACGACCTCAAACAATCTCAATTAGGTTGGCCTTAAGGAAACATATACACCGCAACTATGCAACACCAAATAGGTTGGTGCCAAACACTTCCATCCTCTAAAGAAGTGAAGAAAAACCATACCACTACTTAATTGGGACCCAAACCTATACCAACATGCTTCTCAACACTTCCTCAAACAATAATTATCCTTTGCAATTAGTACTAACACACTAGGTCACCAAACCTATGTTAACGCCCTTAACAATTAAGTTCATGCTTAACTAGGTCCAAAACAACTTCAAGGACCACATAAAAACACTCCAAAATATCCATACAACATCTCAGAATATTACAGCAACATCAGAACGTTCTACACAACTACTACAACCATCTGAAACTTAAGAACACCTTCATTTTGTGCAACCAAACATACTAGCATAGACATCCAACACACCAGACAACTTTGCAAAGCACCAAAACACCTAAAACTTCGAGGGAAGGTAGATACAGTCAATATAAGCATGTTACTAGATTTTCAACACTAGAACCTTCACTGTGGAGAAATGCAGAGCAATCTCATTTCTCCCAAATACCTTGTTTTACCAAATAGACATACTTTCAAATGCATCTTCTAATGCAAAATGATCCAAAACCTAAAATTCTAGATATAACACCTCTAATAATTACGCCCAAACCGCATGAGCATATCTTTAACCATGAAGAAATGTGAATCAGAACACTAAACACCACTTTATTACAATGAAATATCTTTTATTCAAATTTTCTCAAAAGCACTTGGAAACCAAGTGAGCCAAACACATTTGCATCATTACTCATCACATACATCAATGATAACATTGATTACAACACAAAAACATAGTGCAATTCTCTCCAACATCAACAATCTCCCCCAACACAAGTAATACAAACAACCTCTGCAACTGTATTGAAGTAAGACATCAATGACAACACCAACAATATTGTGTTGACATTAATTCCAACTCCAAGCTTCCAACAACTCCAATGTTAGGGGTTCACATCATCAACACTAGCAAAATTACAACACTCTCTTCATACAAGGGGTTGACATCAATGACAACACCCAAACACCTCACAAACAACTCAAGCTTCCAACATCTCCAAACTTCCAACAAATGGGTCCCCTTCAAGTCCTAAGACCCATTTTTAAATATATTTTTGGTGGCATTTTAATGATTTAAATTTAACTTGCAATTTTTGTCTTTTGGAATCTAATTTTTAGGAAATTAGATAAACACCTATAAATACATAGTCTTTTTATCATTTGAAATCTAAACAACATGATCTAGTGAGAGGTGAACTTTCAAGAGAAAATATTATTGTCAAGAGCATTCAAGAGCAACATTATCAGTCATTTACAACAACAGTCAAGATCCTATAATCATGTCAAATTTCATGTATGTTCATTTCATCTTTTGAAGCTAACATTGTGATGTAGTTTTTTAAGAGCATTCAAAGCATTTCAAGCAATCAATCCAAATCATTTAGGGTTTCATCTCTCCATCATTAAAATACATTAAAAAAAAATTAAAAAGTGCATTCTATATTGCATCATAGGTTCCATTAGGGTTTGTTTCAATCATCTTTAGATCAGATTTACATTCATAGTTCATTCATTAAGTTGTTAAAATCTGAAATTATTTGTTGCATGTTTATTGCATCTTTCATTTTAAGCCAAAATCAAGTGAAAAATTGTATAGTTTTGCTTCAAATTTGTATCAAATCATCATTTTCAGAATTTTGCATCTTTAAATTAGATAAGTATTGCATATTATATCTGAAAATTACATTCAAAAGTTTCCTTTGTTGTTGCATATTTACATTTAGATCATATTGTCTTAATTATAAGCATTGCATCATTTGATTTTAAAATTGCATCAAAAACATTGTTTTCAGGTTTTAGCATCTTAGAATCAGTCAATTATTACATTTTAGATCTAAATTTTGCATTAAAAAATTTTCAAAACATTTTCATCTTTGTTTCAAACTTACATTTTGCATTACATTGTCCTAAATTGAGCAAAATTTGGAAAAACGATCATTGATTAACCTATTTGCAAATAGAAATAGTAATCTTAAATAGCACCTTACACATTCAATTTTTTTAGTTTTTATAACCTTGAACAAGGACCCATTTTCCCCTAGGCGAGCCTATCCTTGTAGAAGTGCTTTTGCAAAAAAAATCACACATTATTGTCTCTGAGATTACATTTTGTTCCTGTAGGTAAATCTCTATTTTGAAATTCTAAAAAATTGTTATTGTATGTGCAAGAAAAGGTGCAAATCCATGGAAAACTTGTTACATTTCAATATTAAAAATCATCAGATCTATAGGAAAATTGTTTTTCATCTTCTGAAGTATTGCATATTTTGGATAGATTAGTCCTCATTTTTGCATAATTAGAGACATGTTCCCTTTTCAAACATATGGTTTTCATAGAGTATCGCATGGCTTGTATGATTGTAATTTACCTACTTATGGGCATAATCTAAGGAAATGAAATAAAACCTTTGACAAGCATGTTATTTACCCTCCTAATATCTATCACATTTGTGATAATGTTATAGTGCAATAAGATGCAAGTTGTAGATAATCATGACAATCATAGTTCTTCTTCTCTTGATACCTCTCCTACTTGTGACGAAGGTATCTTGGCATTAGAATATCCAATCATTAAGCACCATGAGAATCTTGTTTGTCCCTCTCTCAATGCTTCTCCCACTTGGGAATATATTGTGGCAAAAGAAGAATATGATGGCATTGATACATTTCTTTTGAAAGATAGTATAGATGAAGACACTAAGGAAATCATAGATCCCCCCTTGTTATAAAATAATCAACAAGAAGTCACATCCATTGAGGTTATGAACACACAAGTTTCCATTAGATCTCATTTGATTATTCGACCTCCAAAAACTCCTTTTGGATCTCCTAAGAGTCCTTTAATCATTGAACCTCCAAAGATTCCTTTTGATCCTCCTAAGAGTCCTTTAGTTATTGGACCTCCTAAATTACTTCTTATCATAAGACCACCTCAACACCAACCAAAACCTCCAAGATATATCTTAAATTTTGTAAGGCAACTCACTAGAAACAATGTTTCATAGAAACCAAGTTATCATACCATTGCTCATACATATAACACAAGGAATGATATACAACCACAAACCATTCCTACATCAATACCACTTCCTCAACCCTTTTTGCCTAGTGCTCCTTGTTTACCTTCACATAGTGGAAAGGAGTATGATTTTGTGGAACAACTTTGTAACACTCTTATTAAGATATCATTGTGGGATTTGATTCAAGCATCACCTATTTACCATATCATGCTTCAAGATTCTTTTAAAAAAGTTGTTATCTCTCCTATTGCACAACCCAATGATGTGGTAGATTGAGTTGAGAATATAAATCAGCCTAATTTAGAAAAATATCTTTCATCAAAGTGAATTGCCTCCTTTGGAAATACAGCAGCAAAATGAGGCTTTGATGATATTGGCTACCATTAGCAAGATTGGCATTAAGTGTACTCCTATTGATAATGATTTGGCACTCAATGTTTGTAGTGCAAACCTTTTGGATAAACTTAGAGTGGACAAGACTAAAATTCAGCCAGTTGAGTTGTCTATCTGTGGTTTTGATAATGCGGGAAAGCAACCGCTTGGTGTGATAGCATTACTTGTAAAAGCTAGTAGGGTTACTTTGAAAACTCTTATCCATGTCAGACCCCTTGATATTTCATATAATCTCCTCTTGGGAAAATCATGCAGTCATGAAATGAATGTGATGCCTTCAACGTTACATCGTCTATTGAAATACATTTACAAAAATAAGGCCTATACAATAAAATCCAATACTAAACCTGAGATTTGTTTACAAATTGAAACAAGAATGAAAAATCCTCTTATAACATTGACACCAATGACAAAAGTGGAACATTTGCAAAAAGAAGAAAATGATGATTGTCTTTCATCTATGACAATTGTTGGAAGATGATTGGGGATCGTTATATTTTACACCTGCATTCATGGGAGAATACAAGATCACACACAAATTAGGAAAAGAGAAAGAAGCTACCATAATATCAACACAATTTGAGTCATCCAAACCATGTGGGTCCACAACTTTTAACAAAGAAGAGGAAAACAAAAATTATACATCTTCATATGATGAGTGTGATTATGAGAAACCACCTTCTTCAAAAGAAATGAAAGCACTTTATGGAAGGGGTTACAAACTTTTGAAACAACTTGGCTATAATGGGAAAGGATGTGGTGTTAAATAACAAGGTATATGTGTCCCTATAGAGCATATGCCACAAGAATAGACAAGAGGTCTTGGTTATTATCCTTTGAAAGAAATGAAAGAATCAAAGAAACCTTTGCTTAATATTAATGTCATCACACAAAATACTCCTAGGACAAATATACATCATGGTCATGATGTTGCTTCATCTTCAAACACATATTTTAGTGATGATTTGGGTTCATTAGATTTTACATCCTCCTTTTTGGGAGATTACAAAATCTCACAATCTAAACCTAACAAGTCTTGTGTATGTATGACACATTGTAGTAAGAAAGAAAGATCTCTTTCAAAAAAGAAAATAATATCTTCTATTATTGATCAAGAGAGCACCTTTTCAAGGCTTCTCCAAGCTCACTTGATATCTCTCCATCCAAGAACATTAAAAAAATCTAAAACAAAATCTTATTTTGTGCATGTCATTGAGTGCATGGTCATTCTACCAATGAATGTCAGGCCTTGAGTAAAAAAATTCAACATCTTCAGGATTGCAATGCTCTTCCATGTGTTGATGCACCTAATTCCTCTTATCAACAATGATTTTCATCCTATCATGTTGCTCATCACTATGTGGCATTGGTAGCTTTATTTGTTATGCTCATTGTCATTCATGGTGATACAATCTTAAGTGTAACCATATTTTTCATGGCAGTAGCATGATAGTCCTTGTTGTGGTTTTCCTTGTCTCTACACTGGGGGGGCAAGGATAACTAGTTTTGGGAGGCATGCATTCTTTTTAAATATCCCCTCTTCCCCTCTTTCTCCTTAAAATACCAACATAGCAAGTATGTTGACATTTTAAGGGGGGGCATATAGTCCCTTGCCCGTTGTTTGCATGTTCCCTTCTTAGTGATGGTAGTATACATCTCCTAGGAAGTGTGACCTTTTTATTCAAAGTGTGGATTTCTTGATCTATGTGACATATCTTCTTTGTGGTGATATTATGCTTGATTGTCTACAAGAGTATGATATTTCTTGGAATATGACATTCCTCTTGGTGGTAATGCTATAGTTAGTATTCCCTAAGGCTTGAATATTTTTTTCCTCGACTATTCCTCTCTTGGTGGTGATGTCAAGTGTGATGCTCCCTAAAGTGTGACCTTTCATGTATTAATAAAATCCCCTTTGATTGTTTTTTACCTTATCTCAATGTCGTTTTTGCACCCCTTGAGCTAAGTTTGGCATTTTTGCTTCACTTTGTTCATGGTAGTTGAACTTAGTGATACATTGGCATAGCATCATTGATCATTTTGTTGCACCTTATCAAAGTTATCAAAGAGTATAAATTTTGGTATGGTTGATGTATGGGAACACATCTGTAGACCTGGTGTGTCCTTCCCATCTACACCTTTTTATGGGTACACACCTTGTAGACCTAGTGTGTGTTTCTCATTTTGTCTTGGGGGCTCACCTAGTGTGTATTGGACTGCACTATCCCTTGTGAGTGTATTCCATGGCCACCTATCACAATACATCTTTCTTTCTAGTGGATACATGTGTTTCATAAGTGATCTTACATCCTTGTGATAGCATCATTTTTTTTTACAGCACATTCGATGTATGACATTTGATATTTGAGACAATTTAAGACTGAGGTCTCTTTTCCTTACTGACTTTAATCCCTTTAGTACTAGCCTTGTGTTTTTGTCTTTTGTGTTTCATCTTTATGTTTTTTTTCATTTCATCATCATCCATATGTTATGTTGTGTCACATGTGTTTTCATCGTGTATGCTTCGTGTTTTTTGATATATGTATGTTTGTGTATCTTGTCTTGTTGCATAAATCTTACATGTGTGTGTGTCCCTTTGTGCTTATGTTGGTTTCCATGGTATCTTAGATCTTGGGGGCTTGGCCATCTCCCTTGATCTTTTCCATTCTATTTCATCAACCTTTGTGCACTTGGACCCTTGTTGACATATATTTCTTTACGTTAGTGTGAGTATGAGCATAAGTTTATACTCTCACTAAATGGGGGCTAAATGTAGTATAGGAAATTGTATACCTTTACAAGTTCACACTGTGTTTGGGTTCCTTAATTTATTAGACTTAATTAAACTTCTAATTTTCCAAATTATGCATTCCAAAGCCTTATTTTTACCATTTTTCGAAAGGGGATCCAACATTTAATTAATGCAATCAATAATTAAATCGCATTAGAGCATGTTTCTTGGACTTATAGGCCATGACCCATTCACCCAAGGGAAAATGGGTCCCCTTCAAGTCCTAAGATCCATTTTTAAATATTTTTTTATGGCATTTTAATGATTCAAGCTTAACTTGCAATTGTCGGATTTAGGAATCTATTTTTTGGGAAATTAGATAAACACCTATAAATACATAGTCTTTTATCATTTGAAATCTAAGCAACATGATCTAGCAAGAGGTGAAATTTCAAGAGAAAATATTATTGTCAAGAGAATTCAAGAGCAACATTATCAATCATGTATAGAATCAATCAAGATCATATCATCATGTCAAATTTCATGTATGTTCATGTCATCTTTTGAAGCTAGCATTGTGATGTAAGTTTTCAAGAGCATTCAAAGCATTTCAAGAAATCAATCAAGTCAAACAAGCAAGATCCAAGTAGTTGGAGTGATATGTTTATCTTCATTCCTCTAAGGGAAGCCATTGAAGGGTGGTGAGTTGTATTAAGCATTGTTCATTCATCATTTCCTTCAATTTTTCATTATCTTTCTATCAAGGTGTTGCTGATGGTGTTTTCTGCACAGCAACAACTCAGATAGAATATGGAAATCCTATCTCTCTTGAAAGGTAAATCTCTATTAGCAAGCCTCAAGAGATAACCCCAAGGTCTCTAATGTTAGGTCTTGACAATGCATAAACAACTCAGTGCTAATGTGAAAATGTTGGTAATCACAAAGGGACCTTACTACAAGCAAATGCTAAATCTCAAAGCTTATCGAATTTTGCAATATGGTGATACTTAAAATCCTAAGTCTAACCCAAATGACAAAGAAATAGCAAAAGATAGGGGTTTAAGAGATATTCTTAAATTTAACACTAATCCTAACATTAACAATGCAAATGATAAAATACTTGAAATGGACCAATCTCTCAGAAACTGATCCTTGCTTGACCCAGATGAATCTGCAATCTTGTAGAAACAGTGCAATCTTCTAAGGCATTAAATATTTTCAGATTATGAAAATTCAACCAAAACAGCCCTATTGCAATTGGAATGAACAAACATCCACAATCAAAGTAAGCACAATGAATTTAAGTCCAAGCTAACTTTGCAAAGCAACTAACAATCAGCTAGCTACAAAAAGTATGGACTAGAGATTGTTGCAACACCTCAAGTATCAAATCATAAACACTATTTATTCCTCTAACATTAAACCTAGCATATATATTAAATAAACTTAAGCAACTTCAAAGATAGAATCACAAGAACCATGCCAAATAAAATTCAACACAAGAAAGGAACCAAATCACAATGTCTTCGCTTGCATTAAATCACCCAAAGTAGCAACAATTTTAGTCTTCTATTATAGCACTTGCTTGAAAATGATACTAACTCCTAACTCTAACCCTTGCTATACTGCTTAATCTGCTCCAATATAAAACTATCTAGCCCTTACAAATGAGGCAGAATACCATATTTATAGAAACCCCCAAGATATATCGGCCCAATTAGGGTTTACAATAAAAAATGTCCACCAAAACAAGTCGGCCAAGAGGAATTCAAAATAAAGTAAAGTTTGCATTAAATGCATGCACTCCATCCAGGTCGGCCTAGGATCTCCAACATAGCTCAGTCCAATGCATGTAAAGGAGGAAGAAAAATAATGGGGAAGAACAAATTTTGATGAAGCATTGTATTAACTTCCTTCTCCTCTATCCTTATCTCGCCCACCCTATCCTACACCATCAAAAATATCTTGTCCAAGTCGGCTATAGGTGGCATGACTAATACTTTAATTCTCCTTTCAATGGACTTAATGTCCTCTCTTGACTTCTCTACAACTTTATCCCAATCCACCTTACTGGTTTGATATTTATCCATTACTGCAATGTATGTAGCTGCATCATCTAACTGATGTTCAGTGACTGGGTCTTCATTGATTATAGAATACACATCTCGCCACCATTTCCTTAACTACTCCAAACTCAAATGTTTTGGTGCAAACCTTTTTCTTCCTATCATAACCTCAAAGAAGGAAATTCATTTGTTATAGATCTTAGCCAAGGTGTCCTCAATTTGTTTCCTCTACTTGTATACCTTCTTCAAAACCCTTTTCCTTATTTGCAAAACTTCAAACCATTCTCAAGGTTCTGCAGCTTTGGAGGAAGGAATAATGCCATCACTTACCAATTTATCTTTAGTGTATTCCATGATGATTTTGGTCTTTTGCAACAGGAGATCCACATCCTCCTTATCCTTAGCTAATACATTCCTTAACCAATCTATTAACCTCATAGCATCCCCACCAGTTGAAAGGAGGTCCTTGATAGCATTATCTCCTTTAGCTTGCACTCCCTGCAACCAGCTCGTTGTGGCATGAGTAGTAGCCTTCATTCTCTCCAACTCAGTTATTGTTTCTTGTGGCAGGAAGCTTGTAGTGGATGATGAGGAACTGATGGATTGCAAGGGCTTCATCAAGTCTTGTAGATACTTCTTAAGTTTATCATTCTCTTTCTTCAATTCTTGCTTGGATTGCACCTCTTTCCTCAATCTACCCAAGATTACAAAACTAGAGCCTTCATATTCTTCAATTTCTTGTTCCATGGAATTAGGCCCTAAGTTGATAGTCTACACACTGTAGTCACTACTAGTCACATCATCTTTATTCTTGTCAGGAGTGGGAGTAGCAATGTGAACCACCCTATTATTTGCTTCATCTCTCTTGATCTTTGAAATAACCCTAGCCTTCTTCTTTGTTTTACCTTTCCCAATCTGGGCCAGTAAGTCATCCCAATTAGGGAGAGTGTCATCCACTACAACCTGCTTACTCTTCAACTCTCTATCCAACCAAGCGGGCATTGTGGAATCCGACTATACACTACCTTGTCCAACCGCATCTTGATGAACCTTGGGTACTTCTTCATTTAAATCATGCTTTTCAGGAATCTCTTCAACTTTATCTTCTTTTCCCTTATCATGTTCTTCTTCCTCATGCACTGGTGAAGGAATTCTAACTGGAACTTCCTCTCTCTAAGGAGGTCTATCCTCTTCACTTCTTACAAGTGAATCCTCATAAGTCACCAAAGGAGACTGCAACACCTTCTCTATCTCTGCTTCAGCACTATAGAGTTCACCCTCTTGGAATTCTTCTCCTTCTTGATCTTGATAATCCTCAACATCCTTGGGTTCACTTGGTGCATTGTGAGCTTCATGAGAAGGAGGGATATTATCATGCTCAGTGGCAGGAACAACTGTGGGAGCACTTTTCTTTGGTACACCATCTTTAGGAGATGGAGTCCTTGATCTTCTCATTTACACCTGTGTCTTCTCTCCCGAACTTTCCATATTAACTACCGGTGGGTCAACTTCATCTCCTGCCTTAGAAGTTTCCTTCTCCTTCTATGACAACCTTACTATTCTTCTTCTCTTAGGCATAGAAACACTAGCCTCTTTGCCCTCTTTTTCAATTTCATCCTTTGTAGCTTTCTTCATCTTCGAAATGTGTTTCCTTTTCTTAGCAATAGGCTTTCTTTGCTTCTCCGCCTCTTCCACCTCCTCTGCTTGAGCATCCTTAATATTTATCTTGAAGGGAGAGCTCACCTTAGTCTTACCCTTAAGATCCTGCTCTGTTGATTCCTCAAAAGTGGAATGAGACTCCAAGTCTCCCATCAAATCATAGGTGCATTGCACACCCTCACTCTCCAATTCCCAAATCTTGTGCTTAAGCCACAATTTTGTGTATTTAATCACTGGAGTCATGATCTTCTCTAACTTTTTTTTCTCTTCCTCTAGCCAGTATATTTCTCCAACCGGTTTATCTTTCATAGCCTCATAGTCATAGCCCTGAATTAAATATCCATCATCATCTATCTGATTTGGGATGACTTTAATATTGTACAGTCTAATCAAGTTAACCGATAGCCTAGAGAATTTCTTCTTTCGAATCTCAAACTCATATTTACAGTTAGCCCAGTAGTCCTCTAGGTCATCCTTGTGATTGTACTCTCTACTAGCCTTCTTTTGGGCTTCACCAGTTTTGTCAAATCTAGACCTTTTAGAATGGAAAGATAGGCCCAGAGTACTCATCTCCTCTTCAGAAAAGTGTGTTGTATGTATGGAAGGGAAAGCCTCATTACTGCCTACCCTGAGGGGAAAGTCATTTCCAAATCCTATTTTATGCTTCTCCTTCTTAACTATGGCATCAAAATCACATGTCTACCTTGTTACTTCCAGGAGTATGAGGTGATCAGTAGGATACCTAGGAAGTCTGTAAGGGGCCCTCTGGAAACCATCTATCCTTATGTAAGAAAAGGTGGGAAACTGTATAAACCAAGCCCCATACCTTTTGACCAAGTCCTTAGCACCATCAGATATTCTAACATGCTCTACACCTTGGAGCAACCTAGTGATGTGCATGGTGAATGCATCATTCACCCTTATATAGCTTGAGCTACCCAGATGTAGCTATGGATAGACCTCATATATCACATCCCGCCCAAAGGTTCCTCATGTACTCAATCCCTTATATGGATGGAACCTAGCCAAGGCATAGACTAGGTAAGAAGTCATTGTGAAGCTCTTAGTTTGCAAGACATTGCATAGTTGATCATGTATCATGGCACTTATAATTCCCTCCCAATGATAATCAGTATTTTGTTCCATCCTCGCTATAACAAGGAACATCCAATTTTCAAAAACTCCTACACTCTTCAAACCTATTACCCTGCTAAGTAACGTGATGGCATCATAGTATTTTGGTTTGAATTTTTCCCTGAATAATTGTTTTGGCAGCTTTCAGATGTGGGGTTTAGGTTTCTCCAACCAAGAATTGACCACCTAGAGAGCCTTGCTTGAATCATCTTCAAAATAATTTTTAGCAACATCCAAGTCTAGAGCCACCACATGAGATATGTCATGCATGTCAAAGGTTTGTGCCACAGATATAGGAGAAAAGTTTTCCAACACCCTGCCTTGAGGACCGATCACTCTTTGTGTACTTCTGTCACAATGTCTAGCACATTCAAGCACTAGCTCATAGCACTGAATCGTAGGAGGAAATCCAGCCACATGAGCCAATCCTGATTCCACTAACCTTCTTGCCAACAATGGAGGGTCTTGTTGTGCCATTCTTGTCTTGAATTCCTCATAATCCCATCTACCTACATTGGTGTCACCTACTTCAATCCAGATGAAGGAAAGCTTGGACTCAGGAACCTTACTCTTTATGTCAATTTTGATCATTTCTGCTTTTGAGATTGAAGATCCTTTAGGACCCTAATCCATCTTCCTGCTCCTAGTTCCACTTGCAACTGCCTTACTTGATTCAGCCTGCAATCGACAAGAGACCATAGTAAATCCTCTTTACCATATTAGAATCAAGGTCACCTTATCATAAACAGCATGTTTATCATTCAACAATTCAAAAATCATGATTAAAATCCCTTAAATCATCATAAGGCACAATTTCTTAGAAATCCAAGATTTTAGCCATCCGAGGAAATCAAGCCAGAGACGAATTTTGGGAAATTCCATTCCAGGCGGATTTTAACGATCATGGCATAAATATCATAAATTGATCATCCAAATGAAGAAAAAATCATGAAACATCTCTCTAATTATTCAAATTAACCATGAAATATCAAGACACATAACATTCAATCCATTTATCTTTCCAATTCTTCAGATGGTGTGACTTTCGAGAAAATCCATCGAGAGAGGAAATCCATGAGGTAGGCACAATTCCGGGTTTTTGCATATCCTTGAGAAGACAAAGGGAGGATGGAAAATCGAGGAATTATGGCAGTTAAGGAATTTCGTGAAGACTTCAAAATCCTGAATGTCAACGTTTCTTCGTGACTTCACTCAAATTAATCAAACGATCACAAATTTGAGGACCTTAGGCTTGAAGCTAGCTCAATTTGAGCCTCTTACAGATCATCTTTAAATTCTAAACTTATTTCAAAGAAAATCTATGGGAATTGGTGATGCCCTAAACCCAAAACCCTAAAATTCTGCCATGAACACACAGAACAAGCTTGGACTCAACTTACTCATTTTGCTAGGTTTTCAAAGAAAGATCCTTCATGGACCACAAGCAAGCTACTTCATAATGAAACTGAAAACAAGCTCACAAACTCACTTGGGGTTGTTAATCCAGTAAAATCGAATAACTCTAGCTTCAAGATGCTCAATGCCAAACATGCAAAAATCCGGACTCCAAGCACACTCCAGATGCCAAAGAATTATTCACATTCAACAATCAAAAGTAAGGCAGCAAATACATACCATTGATGAAGTGAACTCAATTATAAGAATGACAGGTAGCAAGCTTTGGCGCCCTAGAGAATAGTAGCAATTATGATGATGCCCAGGAAATTCACCACCGAATCCAGGAATCCACAAATCCAAATTCCAAATCAAGCCAATCACTCAAGATCAAGCACCTCATATCGATAGAAGACAAATGATAAAACTTAATGGCACAAGAATTCCTCAAAATTGATTAAATACATGCCGCAGAAATTGTATAATCGAGCAATAATGTAGTCAACAAGACAACCCAAACCAAAACCCAGGAATTCGACAAGGCGGCGGAACTTCAGAGAAATCCGACCAACACAGAATTCTGCAAGGTCTCAGAATTTCCAGATCACAATGTAAAAGCAACCGCCACCAGGTTTTCAAATCATCCAGGGAATTCTGCCCAGAGAGAATTTTCCCGAGAACAGCGAAAAACCCAAAATGAGTCTAAAACTTGAGATTTTCAATAAGTACCACAGAGGGATCATCAATGCAGGAAAGATAAACATTTGAGCTCAGCCCAAAGCAAGTAATTCCTCAAAATCAAAGGGCCAAAATTCCAAAAAATGAAAGCAAAAGAGGGTCCTTGCTTTCAACGGGGTGTGTGTGTGAAAAGTGCAGAATAGGTGTAATTACCAAACTTGGGGTTTGACTAAGGAAAACTCCCATATAAAACAAAACATTTTTTCCTCTTTGTGTATGTGCAAATTATAGGTTGAAGAAAGATTGAAAAGATATTGAAGAGTAATTTTGCATTATTGCATAAGTTTTCATCATTGTTGTCGAAAACAAGGTTATAGACTTTAATTCTAACTTTTTGACAGTGGGACCAGTGGCAAACGGAAGCTCGGATCTTGTACCAAAAGACCCCAGAAGTTGGTCAGAACCCCTTGTAGACATCCAAATTTGACCACTCCCATATGGTCAAATTCATCCCCTTTATTCATTTATCTCATATTCCCCATCGATATTAATTAAATGATTTATTTAATTAATATTTCCCCTTTTCCTAAGGTTCGTAAAGTATTTAATTTAATAATTAAATACTTTACCTTTCATCCACTTCCCCTCTAAATTAAATAAATATATCAATTTATTTAATTTAATCATTTAGCCTTTTGAATTTAAATTAATTTTAAATTCCCTCTTTTCACTCTCCTTGTCACATCCTCCATAATCCTCTTCTAATATGGATTAGTTTAATTAATCCATGATTAGGATGTGCACATCTTTAATCAAGATTAATGTCACATTCTCCATGTTTGGCCACTTGTCTCTAATCCTTCATTAGTCTTCTTAATCACCTATTTGCACAACCTTAATCTAATCCTCATGCCATTTCTAGTATGTCCTCCAAGTCAACCTTTCATAATTTTTTTCTTTATTAAGCCATGACCTCTTCCCCATGTGAATAAAAATTCACATTTATTCCTCCAATGCTCCCCTCTTCCCCATGAAGGTTGTTGGGAAATTCTAAATCCTCTCATAAGTCACATCACTCACATGGGACAAGGACCTCCTTTATGAGGACCTTGTCTTATCATCAAGGTACTTCCAATCATGTGAATTTAAAATTCACATTTATTATCCCAACAATTTCTCTCTTCCCCATTATGATTAGTGAGGAATTCTAAAATTCCTCACTTGTCACCATCCTTCCCACATGGGGACAAGAACTTCCTTTTTGAGGAAATCTTCCCCTAATCCCAAGGTACTTGCAAGTACCTCCACCTCACATGTCCTTCCTCCACCTCACATGTCCTTTTGCCACCTCATTTTCCACATGACAAGATGTGAGGGCTTGTGAGTCTTCAACTCACCACAGCCCTTCATCTTGTCCATGATGGTTAAATCCTAGCCATTCAATTCTCTAGGGATTCATCCCCTAAAATAGAGGATTTCATCTCATTTTTCTCATAACACACATTCAAGCATTCAAGCAATTCAACTCTCAAGCTCAAGCACTCAACATTTGCATACAAGCATTCTCATCCTCCATTGTTGCATTTTTTAAGCTCTCTTTGCATTCATCTCACACATTTAACCAAACACTCACTTCCATCTTTGCATTCATCATCCAATTTAGAGCATTTTTCATATCATTATAGCTCATTTTTCCATCAAGGAGCACACAACCAATCTTCATCAAAGGTCCAACCAAAGGATCAACTTGAACAAAGGTATAATCTTTCCTTTATCTTTCTTTTGTTTAAGTTCAACTAGGCTTATCTTGAGGTGGTGTTGTGTGTGTTTCCCCTTTTGAATTTATTTGTGTTTTACATCTTTTAGGGTAGGAAATCACGTTGCACACACCCCTATACAAAGACCCATTCGCCTATGGGTGAATGAGTCCTTGCAGACACCTTAAAACCAATTTTTCTGAGCAAGTTTGGTGTCCTCTGCACTTCCCCTAGATCCACTTGCTGTCACGACCCCTATTCTTATTGTTTGTATTTACAATGTTTAATTAAAATAATTTGTGGCAAAATAAAAATGTAAGGAAATAAAAGAATTAATTACAATTATAGATTTCATCTAGCAAATAAATGACGATGTTTAGAATTGTTTTATTTGCAAATGAATGATGTTTCTTTATAATATTTGAAATATATATTTAAGTTGGAATTAAAATGGTACTTTCTTTAATATTTATTGAATAAATATTGTGCAAGAAAAAAAAACTTTATTATTATTATTATTTTTAAGATTCAATTTTTGGAGGAAACTGAAAAGAAATATTTTAAAAGAAGAAAAGAATAACGGAAAAGAGGGGAACAGTAGGTCATCTCTGCTTCGTGGGGATTTTCAGGTCTCTCCATATGCTAATGGGAGTCCTATTCTGAGAGATCGGCATCATAGTTGTAGTTGAAGTAGGAATATTTTACCAAAAATGGAGGCATATGTAGTCTTACTCAATGATGTACACATTAGTGTACCTCCCTTATGGACTGGATCTTTGGGAGATCAAAAACTGGCATAGTTACCAGTTGCTTGTTGACCCTCATGCATTGCTCAACATAATATCGATGTATATTGTGTGCAATCCTTCAGACTTAGGGACAGAATGTGCTAATCCTCATGATAGCCGTTATTTTCCAGAAAGGCTTTTGCATTGATCGATATCCTAGAAGCATTTGTATTGCACCTTAGGTATTGTAAATTTCTGGCAACACTTCTTTCCTTGTTGAAATGATAAACGAATTCCCTAGGTTGGTTGTGAGCCAATTGATGTTTTGAACAATTTTCTAGAAGCCGTGCTTTAAATATGGATTTTTTGTATTTCCGGGAAACATCCCCAAAGGATTATTTGAAACAAGGACTAATACCAATTTTCTTCTCCTAAATTTTTGACCTAGCTTCTGCAACTCGGAAAATAATATACCTTTTCTTTGGTTGACCTATATGGACAAGCTCTATCATTCTTACATTTTAAATCAAAGAATCTTTTAGTGAACAGATGGATTTGCAGTCATGATTTTTGTCTCATAGCTTTTATGTAGAAAAGTAGAGACAGACCTTTGTCAAAGTAATGTTGTCTAATTTGTTATTTGAGATTTCTTGTGTCTAACTGAAGATCTGATTGGCATAATCTAAATTCTCATAACAATTACAATCTTATCTTCAACTATGATTGTGAACATCTTCCAGTTTCATTTATTGAACTGAAAATTGAAAAAGCTACAATTAACCAGAAAACATATTGACTACCTTTTTTCCAATGCTCTCAGACATGATCCTTCTTAATATCTTCTTTGCAATTTCATGCCAACACTTATGGCTCTGTTCTGTGAAATGTGAATTAGATTTGATGTAGAGGTTTAGTGAAAGATATCAGCTCATATTGATCTCATCCTCATGAACTTTGTTGTGAATGAAATGGTATTCTAGAGCAATGTGCTTTATTCTTTTATGAACCCTTTCAAACTTTGGTGATTTACAATGTTGGTTTGATTGTCACAAAATAGTTGTGTAGGTTTCCTTTGCTTGAAGTCTAAATCTTTCATCAATCTCCCAAGCCAAATAACCTGTTATGCAACATGTGAGGCTGCCATGTATTTTGTTGCCATACTTGAAAGGGTTGTGGCAGTTTGCTTCTCACTACTCCATGAAACAATGCCCCCATTTAGCAGAAAACAATATCCAGTTGCTAATTTTCATGTGTTGAGATTGCTCCTCCAATCTGAATGACAGTAGCATGCAATGATTTCTCCTCATGCTTAAAAAAAATGACCATAACCAAGCTACATTTTATGATCTTAGCACTCTTTTTACTACAGTACAGCGAGTTGATCCTGGACTTGCCATCTATTGACTTAAAAGAAAAATGTTTTGATGTCTTTTGAAGTTGTCCTTGATCCAGATTAGACTTGGCTTACAGTCGCACCCCTCTGAGGGAGGGCTGCATGTGGAGGCATTTTCCCCTCCACAGGCCGCGACTTGTGGGGAGGGGCTACCCCACAGGCAGTGCATCCCTCAAGGGTCGCCTCTCTGTAGTTGTGCATGAATATAGTGTTTAGAACATTTGACTAGCCTCTAGTGAACCCTATTTGACTTTTATGATATTTTTTCATACTATTTAATGTTTTGTCAAGTGCATATTTATTATATTCTTAGTTGTGTATGTTCCAACTGTATATATATATGCTTTCCCTAACCGTCTGCATGCGAATACACTCTTTGGTATTTCAATTTCTCTCTTGTAGGATAGAAGAATGCCACAAGCTTATATGATTAAAAGCTAATTCTAAACCTTACAAGCGTGTATGGATATGGATGTAGAATTCAAACAAATTAACGTTGTCTTTTATGCCTATAGTGAAATGGTATTGTAGCCTCTCATTCAAACTGAACAAATTTTCATTGCCCTAGTTTTAAATACGACACAATTCAGTTATGAGAGTTTCTTCTTTTGGCATTCTTGAACTATTCATGAGAATTAGATGACCTTCAATAAGGAAGATTCAGTCATGATCACAATCTAAGTCGTACCACTCGAGAGATCCTAAAGCATAAAGAAAACATGATACATCAACACTCCTCGACAGGGAATTTAAATTTAAGATTGTTAAGAGATTACTTCCTACTTTATACATCTCATATTGTGTAATATTATTGAATATTTGTAACCATTTAAATTGGATTGATGAACATAAATACAAACCTATATATGTATATACAAATATATCTAAATATATATACATGTATGCATGTTTATGTATATAATGATTCATATAAATTATACTGTAGGAATTTAATAGACTACATGTGACTATAATTGTATTGGGTATGGAGTCTAAAATATGACTCTTAACCCTCCATTCCATTGCTACTCTTAAATCTCTGCTCCACTCAACTATGGGAAAATCACAAATGCATTCCTTCGTTGGTTGGCCATGTTCAATGAGCGACAGATGGCACAACGTAACTCAGGGACAGGTATTTATGTGCAATTATGAATGTGGCATTAGAGGCACCACACACTAGACACGGTAAGTTGAGACTTAAATGCATTGTGGATGTGCTAGTTTGACAAGTTATGTTTACTTTATCTATTTTTCTGTAAATTGTAATTGTCTTTTAACATTGCAGGTATGTATTTGTACATTTCTTTGGTTCTATGGAATTTAATTATATTGTGGATAATAATAGCATTTCAATTTCCTTTTAAAAATCTTATCTAATTAGTTGTATTTGTAGAAATAAATGAATTATATTATTAAGTAATACTTGCTCTATTGTGTTACTATAATCATGCCTAGATTGACGGTTAACATTCACATCAAGGACTTTGCATGTAATAATGATCTTGCAAGGATGGTGTGACATTCATTAGTAAAGTTTTGATTCCGTTTATTTATCAAAGTCATGCCATTATCATCCCAACTCCATAAGTGACTAAACATAACGTTTTCCTTGATGATCATTTAACTTATAGAGTGTTTATTAAATATGTTTATTTGTGTTGCTAACACTAACTTACAAATTAGTTATTTGCATGTATCTTTACAATTGTAGGTACAATATGTTTGAATTCAAATGCAATCATGTGAAATTTATTATAATGATAGAATATAACTTAAATACAGTATAGATCTAAGACCACATCATTTGAAGAAAAATTGAGGAAACTTGTTAGGTATGCATTTATTCTTTGTCTTACCACTTGGGAGGAAAATTAGGAATTTTGTTTACTAAAGGCATTAAATAGTGTTACCTTTAATAAGGTATTCTTGTATGAGCAAAAGATGCTCACCGAAATGTTTGTAATAGATTTGAGCCAACATTTGTGATGAATTTTTCAGTACACTTGTGTGATAATTAAGAGGTCATTCGAAGTAGAGTAGCCTTATTTGCAAACACTTGAGAACGATTCAGGGTAGTGTTGGCATTACCTTATTTTCCTATGCAAGGATGATTTATTTGTGGAAACAATTAAATGTTACTTGTAGATTTATGTGACTTGTAAAGGAACTTCGACATGTTCCTTGTGATATAAAAATATGTAATGAATGGTCATGTCAATGAGACAATATGATCATTGCCCATGAGGCATCTAGTACCCTTTGAGATTATGTAGCCAGTAAGACTCTGCCAGTGAAGCATTTTATTAAGCTAGTGAGGCACTTTTTATGAGTGGTTTTTCATCCCTACGAGGGTTTTCCACTCGTGAAAATCTTTGCGTTATGGTTCTTGTGTGGTTATATTTATGATCTTGTTGTTGATCTTTAATTTACATTACAAAATTTAATATAATATTCTTGTGTAAGCCTCTATGGCTAATTCTAATAAAGGCACCACCTTGTTTAAATATACTTTGATTCATTGACATGTGAAACTCCATTTGAATTTAGTAATGAAGTAATTTAATTTTCACACCATTTTATAACTATGTTATTTTACTAACTTAATTTGGAAATTAAGGGTTATAATCGGTAAGTGAGTTTTTGAAACGTTACATTTGTAAACTATTGTTTACGTCAGTCAGTCTTTGAGATCTTACATTTTTAATATTAGGGCATATAAGATCATTAGTTTAATCATTCTAAAATATTTCTAATCAATTCCAATCCCCCTTTAGATGTATATTTAGGTTTGACTGGCTCACCATTAGGGCTAAAATTCAATCTTCTCACCTTGGATCTACATCTTAATGAAACTTAGAAAAAGGCTACCCATTGAATCCTAGGTTCTTTGCATTAAGAGCATTGATGTAGCATTTTCTTCCAAATATATTGAGATGTCTAACTGAAGCCGATCTTCCTCTCCATAATTCATATGGTGTTTTATCAGTCCTTGGTCTAATTTGAGCTCTATTTAAAATATATACTATAGTCTAAACTGCTTCTCTCCAATATATAACTAGTAAACTTGCTTGACATAACATAATTATGTTCATCTCTTGTAAAGTCTGGTTCTTTATTTCTACAACTCCCTTTTGTTGTGGATTCCTAGGAGTAGAAAATTACCTCTTAATCCCATGCTCCTCACAAAATTATACTAGTTAGAATTGAACTCTCCATCTCTATTCGATCTCAAAACCTTGATTGTTCTTCCAGATTCATTCTCAACCAATGCCTTAAATGCTTTAAACTTCTCAAATGCTTCTAATTTTTCTTTTATAAAAGTAATCCAAGTTATTCTAGAATAATCATCAATAAGAATCATAAAATATTTGTCACCTTGTAGACTCTTTGTCCTCATTGGTCCACATAGATCCATATGGATCAAATCCAATAGTTTTGTTGTAGAATACTCAATAGGAAATCTTGACTTCTTATGTTTTCCCTCATGACATGGTTTGCAGCTAGTAGATTAAGGTTTCTTGATCTTCAACATGTCTCTTATAAAGGCCCACTAATATTCAGTAAACTTGGTGTCAACACACAATTCAAAGGGGGTCCTACTAAACAATCCACTAGGGCTAACATAATTTTTTGATGATCTTGGCATTGTATGTGCATTCAGGGACTCTTCACTACCTATATCATCCTAGCATAGTTGTTTACACGCGTTGGAAATCATAAATTGCATAATAGTGAAAAGAGGTAATGTTGAAGCTATTGCTACGGGTACTTATAGCTAAAGACTGTGACCAGTTCACTGTCAAGAAATGAATTATGTAATTAACTAATACTTGATAGCTTCACTAATTTGACTAACTCTGGAGGATAATGCATGGAAACAATTAAATCATGAATACAGGACAAGATCTTATTCACATTCACCATGTGAAGAATCTAATTAAGACAAACATAATCATGAAAGTATCTACTGTAACAAAAATAAATGTATAGGAAATAAAGTGGGGAACAGTTACCTTGAGTGGCCCTTGCTCAAGTGACTGTCTCCATAGAGTGAACTCAAACCTAGTTCTTCAAAATAATTTAACATAATAGTAACTGAAAAGATATCATTGTATAACTCAAGATATCAAAATCCAAAGAGATTATTCTAGAATATCTTATACATAAGATCATGATTGAAAAACAAAAAATTGTCTATGCAAGCATAAACTAACTAAAAATATCTATCTGCTATATTATCTATATCAACTAACTAACTAACTAGACCATCGAACCATTCATATAGGTTGGAGGGGGTATTATTAGAACAAGGAATCAAAATAGAAATCTAATCATAAATCACCACTCCCTACAAAATAGAGCATGATAAAATTTGAATAATTAAAACAAAACTAAAAAGGAAGAAGAATTGGAATAGGATTGTAACTCTATTGCAACGGTTTAAATTAAAAATGTGGACTATAGAAACAATCACATTAGATTCCCAATTGTGGTAGAATTCTTCTCCTCCAGTAGTCTTATTAAATGATGTGATGATTCACAACAATCTTGACAAATAGATGCCTCCAATTATGCAGTCATTGTGTTCTTCTAACTTCCCCTGCATTGTTGTCTGAAACTCTCTTTGACTATGGGCTACACCTCCTAGTTGTTGCGAGCAACATTCTGCTAGCTCTAGCTCCTTGGCTACAAAGAGTTAGTTCACACAACATCTACACAATACTAATAACCATAAATTAAACATAGATATTCATTTCATTTCATACATAACCACATACTAATCATGCAATAACTATCATATCATAATCATGTTTCCATAGACTTAAAACCAGGTCCAAGTTTGCATAATGATCATAAAATATAGTAAAGATTCAGGAATATATAGGAAATAATTATCTGGAGATGTCTAAAAGCATGTATTAAAATAATAGCAAACTAACTAATAGTAGGCCTCATCCTCTCTAACCATTCTTTTTGAGTTGATCTTCACAATGTCATCAAAATTGATGTGTCCCAATCTTTTATTTTGAAGCCAACTCTCTTCTCTCTATATAGAAAATTAGTTTTGTCCATTCAAATCATCGAGATGATATATATCATTGTTAGCCATGCTTCCTTTTGCAATCAACTCTCTGGTATCAGATTTTCAGATTTCATAACCTTTAGTACTGAATAAGAGCTTGTAACCTTTATCACACATTTGACTTACACTTGAAATATTATGCTTTAATCCTTCAACATACAGAACATCATGATTTTTTTCCTACAACCATCAAGATTCAAACTACCTTTACTGATAATCTTGGCAATAGAATTGTTTCCAAGAGTTACAAATCCTCCATCAAATTTCTTAAAATTCATGAACTTACTTTTGTCTCTAGTCATGTGACTTGAACATCTACTATTAATGATCCATAAATTCTTCTCCTTCTGAGCATGTAGTGCAATTTGAGCTATCATTGATTTCTCTAATCTTTTCTCTTTCAGTTTCATCTTCTAGACTTGATATGGTTCATGAATCAAATATTCTAGCCCTTTTCTTTTTGTTTCCAATAGAGGAGGACTCACAAAATTGCTTTTGCAATTTCTAGCACTATGTCCAAAATTGTTGCATTTGTGACAGATAATATTGAAATTATACAAAGGTGCAAATTCATTACTGCTAACAATTTTTTTTCTTCTTACCAGATCCCTTCTACAATCCACAACCTTATGACCAAAATGATTACAATTTAAATAGTAACCATAAAAAGAATAATTGAACCAAGTATTGTACCCTTGTCCTCTTGAATCTTGTCTTCCAGATCTTCTGCTCTTCATTTGTACTTGAATGAAACCACCATTCAACACTTTTCCATCATTGATTATTGTAATTTGTTTAGAATTTGCACTTTAGGAACTGTAGTGTAGAAAAATGTAGCCCTTTAAATTTTCTCACTTGTTTGGGCCCTCCTAATTTATTATGGACTTAATAGTTCATTAATTTAGTGTTGGTAAATGTACCCCTTTACATTTTCACACTTATTTGGGCCCTCTTAATTAAATTGAGATTAATTATACCTTAATTATCCCTTTTATTCATTTACAAGCCTAATAAATTATATTTTCCAAAGCAGAAACCTAACAATAATTAATGCCTAAACATAACACTTTACCTTGAGCAATGTGTGTTCCAGGAATAGGCACCTGGGGCCCATTCAACCATGGGCGAACGGGTCCTCTCTAGGACTTGGAACCCATTTTTAAAACATGTTTTGGTAGTATTTTTATGATCCTATAGTCAAATTTCAAATGTCGACTTGTAATGTTTTAATTTCAGGAAATTAAGGACAAATGTCTATAAATACAAGGTTATTTCATCAATTCAAGCAATCTAGCAAGAGGTGAACTTAACAAAAGCAAAAATTATTGTCAAGAGCATTCAAGAGAAAAATTATCAAGGATTTATTGCAGCATTCAAGATCTCAAGCATCATGTCAAAGTTATGTAGAATCATGCATGTTTTTGGAGCTAACATTGTGATGTAGGTTTCAAGCATTCATGTCAATATTCAAGCACAATATCAACATCATCAATCAAGACATTTCATGCAAGTTTCATTCCTTCAAAGATCTCCCTTCAAGAGGTTTATTCAAGGGTTTTTTGAATTGCAACATTGTATTGTTCATTCATCATTCATTCCATACTTCCATTATTTCATTTCAAGGTTTAATTACCAAAATGGGGTTTGACCAAGGCAAACCCCCATTCACCCAAAACTAAACATTTTTCATTGTTTCTTCATGCAAAGCATATTTTCAGGTTCATAGGTTGAAGAAAAGTTGAAGATCTCAAAAGTGCAAAATTACAAAGTTGCATTTGTTGTCACCTTTGTTCTTGTCTCACAAAAACTCAAATCCCAAATTCATTTTCAACTATCTGACTATGAAAATCAGAGGATCTAGAAATGTAGACACAAAAGTAGAGGACTCAAAAATCAATTTTGGAAAGGTGAACAAATACCCATTCACCTATGGGTGAATGGGTCCCAAGATAGCTTCTGAAAATAGTGTTTAATGACAGGTACATAGTATTTTCCCTTCCCAGATTTGTTAGAAGTTTTATTGTTTTTGTTAGCCCTATGTTTCATCTATAAATTACAACATTTACATGTCATAAATGAGTGCATTTGGTATTTTTAATCTTTCACCCAAAACCCCTATTCAGTCATTTTTGTCACTATTTCTGTCAAAAGACACTATGTAACTAACTTTCGGTAGGTTTTAAGTGTCTTCCACTCATCCAATTTGCATAAAGTTGATTGTTTATGTTAGATTTATGTTGTATCTTGATTAGGTTTTAGTTTACAGATTTGAGATCATTTTCTATTCTATTTTCATCTCCCAAAAGTGTTGTTTAGTCATTTACCCCATACACACAAAGGAAATTGCAAGATTCCTCAAAGAATTCACTCACCTAAGGGTTGAAAGTGGATTTTGATCTAAGGGATCTCATTTCCTGAATGAAATAGAAAATAGGTAGGTTCATTACACCCCATTTTTCCCTTTCTATTTATAGTAAGTTTGGTGAAACATTCCAAATTTAGTATAAAACCCTATGTGTTTTGAACCCAACCCTATTTTTCTTCGTTTTAGGAACTGAACTCTTTCAAATTCTCCTTAGTTGGCTTCACAGGCTACTTTTCCACTTTGTTCTTCTATCCATCTGCAAAACCAATATAGGTTTTAATGTGCAAAGATCTATGACTATCAATTCTCTAATCCAAGATCTCAATTCTCTTTCCAAACTTCATCTTAAGTTGATGGTTTACTTTATCAAGATCTTTCCTTAGTGACACAATTTTTGCTTCAATTTTTTCACAGTCCTTGTCCCTTGACAAAAAACTCTTAGTCAAAAATTTTCAATCCTCTTTGCTTTTTCTGCTTAAGTCTTCAATTCAATGATCATCTTCTTTGCCTTCTCAAGATTCTGAGATAAATTGTTTTTAACCTTCACTTCCTTAGCAATTATTTTCTTCAGACTCTTAATCTCTTTACCAGCTCAGAGAAACTCTTCCATAATATCTACCTCATCATCATTGTTCCTGAAATCCATCTCTACATCATCTTTATTAGTTTATATAGCCATGAATACAACCTTCTCTCTTTCAACTCCTAAGATTTCTTGATCCTCTTCATCAATTGAGTAGCCTTCTTCATTAATGAAGAAATTTTTTTTTTCTCAAAACTTTATTCCCTTTCAAAGATGAATTATTGCCATACTTATTCTCAACATTGTTAGAGTCTTTGTAAGGATACTTATCCATAAAATGTCCCACCCCGCCACAATTAAAACATTTGAAAGGTAACCTACCTTTATAATTTCTAGAATCTCTCTATAACTTTTTGACAAAGTTTGATTCCTCAAAATTTGATCCAACATCATAATCTGGATCATGTTGCCTCTTAGATACATTAAATACCACCTCTTTCCTTGTGGATTTTCACTATCAATCCTCATTTCATAGGTATTCAAGGTTCCATGTAATTCATTTATTTTTAGAGAATTCAGATCTTTAGCCTCTTCAATAGTTGAAACTTTAGGATTAAAATTTCTAGGAAGAGATCTGAGTCCTTGTTCACAATCATACCTTCTTTCAATTCTTCACCAAGGCGTCTGATAGAATTGGCAAGCTCATCAACCCAGATTAGGAATGTGTTAATGTTCTCTTCTTCCTTCATTTCCAGACTTTCAAATTGACTTTGATAAGTTTCAAGCTTTTATTCTTTAACCTTGACATCACCTTCATACATGTTCTACAATTTAGTCCACACTTCCTTCACTGTCCTATAGTGCATGATCTTCATAAATTCAGAGTTAAACAAGCCACATAGGATAATTTATTTCCCTAGCATTATTTTCATAAGCCTTCTTTCTAGTTGGAGCCCTTGGCGTACTTTCAAGAATCTCATAACAATCTACAATTGACTACTAATCCTCTAATCCAAGAGCCATCAAGTAAGCTTCCATCCTTACACTCCAAAAAGAATAATTTAATCCATCAAATAGTGGTGCCTTATTTGAAGACAATCCTTCTTGAGCCACTGACTGTGCCATCCCAAATCTACCTCAAGCTATTAAGATTCTTCAAGGAACTTAGCTCTGATACCAATTGAAGGGCACACAATCTACTAAGAGGGGAGTGAATTAGTAGACCAAATCTATTTAAGACTCTTTACTTAAACCTATGTAGCCAAACATGAAACTTGAATTAAAACATCTAATGATCATCAATAAACAACATAAGTACATATTCACACATGAGAACATCATATGTACGTGGAAACCCAAGATGGGAAAAACCACAGTGAGAATAGTTGATTGGATCTACTATCCAAATCCATCTTACAAAGCAAGAATATAATAGGGGAATTTACAATATGAAGTAGGCACCAACCTATTAGAGACACCAATCCCCAATTTTATTTGTAGGCACCAACCTACTAGAGACACCAATCACCAATAAAAATATCTAAGCAACAACTTAATAAGTAGAACACCAGTCCTACCAGATTACAAAGATAAAGCTTGCAGATCTTCAATATTGATTACACATCTTACACCAGATCTAAACTTGCTTCACACACTCTCCTACACTCCTTATGATCTTATGATGATGACACACAATGATTGAGATGCAACTCACATTGAATAACACTAACTAGCACAAATGATCTCACACTCGCACACTTGTATATCCACTCATCACCTTCTCTTTTCTTATTCTCACTTATATCATGTGAAGTGATATCTAAATTATATGCAACACATTACATTGACATCAATTCATGCCAACCAATGATCTGGAATTAACCAGGATGGCATATGGTGGATCTAACTTAAAACTACATGAAATGTGTAATAGGTCATTCCTAAATCAATTTTTTTGTCACCAAAAGAACAATATGTCATGCAGTTTCATAGGAAACTTAACTAGGACCTATCCTATCATCCCACACTATCTCCAAATGGTGCATGCTACTAGATGTTTTTGCATAGTTTTGAAATATCAACTGGTTAACTGAAAAGCATAGCAAACCTTTTGTCACTTCAAAAAATTTGCATGTTGAACATAACTTTTGAAAGCTATGGAATATGATAGAACATGTATAGGCATACTCTTCTTTCAAACCACACAGCAAAAATCACATCCAAAAGGGAATGTAGAATATAATTGTATTGCTAGAGAAATATTTTTGTCCTGATTAATTGACTTCCAACATTACGGATCAGACTTCTGGATCACCTCTATCAAAATGAATATGAAGGAAAGATATTACAAGCATACAGTAAGTAGTAAGTAGTCAAATGCATTTTTCTCAAAATGCATAAATAATGATAATTCAAGTATTGTTACATTCATTGTTCAACTAATATTCCACCTTCTTACAAATAACACTTTTGGCATTACTAAACTCCTTTGACATCAATGACAACCTATGTTCAACACCACCATGGGAGACAAAATTGAGGGCAACAATCTTGGATAAGAATCATTCCAAGAATAATATTCTAATGGAGAAAACGAAAACTAATTGAGTTACTAATATATAGCAACAAAATCATGGATGGGTGGATGGATGTCAACCATCATCAACACATAAACATCATGGGAACATGTACAAAGGGCCCTTACTTAGGGCTAGTCATTATTTATTACACCACAATGATGTTGATTTTTAGGTCCAAATCCTTAGAGATACTAGTGAGGTTGGACTAAAGAATGCGGTATAAGTAGTACCATATGTAATATATGTGGATAAACTTAGAAGTAAATTTATATCCTATAATCATATTTGGTGGAATCCTTGTCATGTGCATGTCATGAATAATACCCTCAATAACATTAAAAAATAGCTAGAATGAAGAAGTGGTTAGTAATGCTAGAGATGTATAAATGTTTATCTATAATCATCATACTTTGCATGAACTCTTTAGCACATTCTCTAAGAAGGATTTTTTGAAACCTATAGAGACTAGATATTCATCATACTTCATTCTCTTAGAGAGGATGCTTGATTTGCAAGAGGAATTGCAACTCACAGTCATGATATTAGAGTGGAATAAGTGGTTTGATTCTAAATCAAAGTAGGGGAGAAGGGTAAAAAAGATGATGAAGAGTGACACTTCTTGGGTTGATGCAAGATACATTGTTACCATCTTTTTGAACTGAAATTTACAATAATAATAAAGCATTTCCACATTACTCTCATGAGTGAAATATAAAAAGTAAGTATTCAAAATCCATAATGTAAAAGAATAATGAACATAATGCAAGATGACACAAGATGTGCCCTAGGAAATCCTCTCAAGAGAAAAATCCATCCTCCAAAAGCACCTACTCAACTCAATGTATTATCTCAAGAAAAAATATTACAATACACTTGTAGAATACCCATGTAAGCTTCTAAAGGATTGAAAACATGCTAGTTTCATCCATGTGAACAAGAAAATGAGAAACCACATATCCCAGTCCTTGCTTCCACATATGCAACCTACAAAAAATTATTAATCAACCTTATCCAACAAGCCAAAGGTTACACAACCCAATTTCAACAACCACTCATGTGCTTTCTTTTATAAGACAAGCTTTACAAAAATCACTAAGTGGTATTACATAAACCATTGCCTCAAAAGCATGAGCTCACTAAACCATGGCTCCAAATTAAGTATTTGTCACTATTTTTTTCTAATATTAAATATATTCTCAATATGATACTCACATTAAGATTTATCCCAATATCTCATACAACATAAAGTGTTTCCAACGATTTCTAACCCATGTGGTTTCCACATCTTTAAGATGTGCCATAATTAAATATTTATTTTTATATTATCTAGTATTATTATTCTTGTTATGGAAAGTGTATACCACACCTTTCTCAACATTCTCTCGCTTTTTGTAAACATGGAATAAGGGTTCAATGTGATTTCAATCATCAAGGGAACAATCCCCATGTCCAACATGTACCATTTAAATATCCAAGTGCTCCATGTGCTCCATCAAGATACCTACAACAAGAAGGTGAACTCCATCTCAAACAAGAACCATAGTCATTCTCTATCATGCCAATGTACAAGAGATAAGATCTTATTCAAAGGTAATGACAAACTAACTATCACATAGAAGCATCACTGGATCTTACCTCAACTTGATATTCAAAAATAAATAGGTCAAATCTAATGGTAATAAATAGGCCTAAGTAGTTACCAAGAACTCACAAAATGGCTAGAATAGGAACCACAACTAATTGCTAATACATCTAACTAACCATATATCAAAAATAAGTTATACTCATAATCATATAGTTAAACCTTTTTTATCAACATACCTAAAGAAATCCATAATCATAATTCCATGTATATACACTATCCTACACAAAGAAGTCTAGAAGGCACTTAACATTATAAAATAATGAGAACATCCAACAAATGACACATATACATTTTGGAACTCCCACTGCATGGGTAGCATCTAATCTAAAATAAATCAATCCATCCAAAATTATACCAATATCACTTACAAGAAGGGTGCAACATATATCATCAATATAATCAAGTAACAAAGAACACACAATAATATACATGAAAGGAAAATTGCAATAATAATAAATTATCTCCACTTACCTCAAGAGACAGAAATATGCAAACAAGTATTCAAAATATAAAGTTCAAAAGAATACACAAACATACCATCAAGATGACACAAGATGTACCTTGGGAAAACCTTTTATTCTATATTTTAGCCTTTTTCATATACCTTAATGCCCACATTCATATTCCATTTTCATACCCTATCATGTATTTTAACCACCATTATGTTGTATATGATTAAATATAAATAAGGGATATTGATAGTGTTTAGAGGTAAAATATGAAAATTAAATATTAGATTGTATTTACTAATATTTTTTGTCATTATGTTGAGAAATTAATTTATGTAGCATGTTATTGGAGATGGAAAGTGACCTGTGGGTCACTTGCCAACAATATAATTTCAACTAATAAATAATTTTCTATTTTATTTATATTTCAACCAGTTTTATGTTGTAATGACTATGAGCCAAAAATAATTTATTGTTACAACAATAATAATATGGTTTTAGATGAGTGGTTGTATGAGCAAAAAAAATCCTATATTTTTAGTTAGTTTTTTTCCAACCCACAAGCCATAATTATTTGCCTTATATAATGCCATAAGAGATGGCAAGAGAATAGGAAAAATGCTATTTAAAATAGAGTTGTAGAAATGTAATAAGGAGCTGAGAACAATGTAGGAATAAGGTTGGAAAATAGTTTGGTAGAAATATAGCGTAAAGAGTGGAAGATGGCTAGAAAATAAAGTATGCATAAACATAATAACAATAGAAAATAGTGCAAAAATAAGAGAAGCAATATAATGTTTTGTGAATAGATTATAGTATAGAAGCTCATGACTTGCGAGGGATTTCGAGGGATTTAGTATTTTTTCACTCACCGCATGGATTATGAGGAGGGCCCATTCCTAGGAAATGATGGTGATATTATTTCTTATTTTTTTATTTTGCATATTTATTTTTATCATTTCATTTTTCATTTTAGTATTGTGTGATTAAATTATAAATTTTAGGTTTTCATTTATTCATATATATGATAATAATAATTTAGCAAAGTGTATTTTAGATATGGTAAATTAATTTAAATTGTTTTTAGTACTATTGTTTTAGTTTAAATAAATTTTAAAAATATACATAGTTCCTACAGCAACTCGTACGGTTTCAACAACCTACAAAGTTCCTATAGCAGATTATAACAACATTATTCATAATTCTTGTAGCAATTTTAAATAATTTTTTAAATTTTCCAGTTACATTTCATCCACACTCACCTCACTACCTACAACCCTTGTACATATATCCACTACACCTTTCATAAGTTTACACTCCCAGATTGACACATAGACCAAATTAATATTTTATAATTAAACATTAAACCTACTTTATATGCCACCTCAGTTTTGGCATATCACCAACCTCCAAAGTACTCACACACTAAATTTATTATCTCATGAACAAATACTACAATATAGTTGTAGAGTCTCCATGCAAATATTTTGAAACATCAAGCTCCCTAATTGCTCTACATGTGAACAAGAAAAAAAGAATTATCTAGCCAAAGATCCTAATTGATACATTCTCTCCTCATATATGAAAATTAAAAGGGATGATCAATTAAACTTAGCTAACAAGCCAAAGGTTATGATATACAACCTCAAAAAATACTCATGTTCTTTATTTTATAGAAATAATCTTGCATACATAAACCGTGCATCTAATACCATGAACTTACAAATGTTCCCCTCATTTAATTTTTGGTACTAAATTTTCCAAATTTTGAATATTTTTCTAATGTGCAACCCATGTTATATTTTTTCCCATTCTTACATACAACATACAAAGTGGCCCCAAGAATGTCTAACCAATGTGATCATGTGTCCCTAGATTTCCTAAGTGCACCAAAAATAATATTAATTTTTATTTTATTATCATTATACAAGGTGAACAACACATCTTTCCCAAACATTATATCACTTGTATATATTGCATAAAGGGTCAAAATTAAATGCAAACATCAAGGGAACAATCCCTAAATCCAACATATACCATCACAACATATATATAATCATTGTGCTTCATAAAGTTACTTGCATAAATAACCAAGGTGGACACCATCTCAAACAAAAACTCTCACATCCTCCACTATGAAATTATACAAAAGATGAGATCACATCCAAAAATATACCACACAAACTATCACATAAAAGCATAAGTCCTACCTCAACTCAATATCCAAAAATAAAGACTAAATCCAATGGTAAAAAGCATACTTAAGTAGCTATCAAGAATTAATTATCATAGTCAAAATAGAAACCACATCTAGTTGCTAACACATCCAACTAACCATACCTTCAAAAAAAGGTATGCTCATCAAAATAGATAAACCTTATATTATAAACATATCTAACCCAATCCAAAATCAAAAGTCTATGTATATACACTATCTTGCATAATGAAGTCCTTAAAAGTAACAACACATAAATGTGTGAGAAAGAACCTCAAGACCCTCAGCGTTGTAGAATAAAGATGATATCCAACAATGGAAAAATCTACAACTTAAAAATCCCACTACATGGGTAATGTAAAATTTGAAAATGATCAAGGCATCCAAATATCCACAAATAAGAAAACATGTGAGAAAGAACCTCAAGACCCTCAACTTTGTAGAATAAAGATGATATCCAACAATGGACAAATCTACAACTTAAAAATCCCACTACATGGGTGATGTAAAATTTGAAAATGATCAAGGCATCCAAATATCCACAAATAAGACTCACATAGAAGTTATAACCAATGTCATCAATATTATAAAATAACAAAGAACCTCCACAATGATATGTAAACCCTATAAACAAAACAAATACCTTACCACTCGTCTCCATATCTCTTCAAATTTCTCCACACTAAGATAATGTGATGCAATGAAATCTCAACAAATGGCTAACAACTAGACTATGGTATGGGCCATTCTATCAAGCACAAAAAGTGACTTTAAGTGTTTTAATAATGCATGTGGATAAAAGGTCAAACATCGATCTTTGTAAATCTAATGGCTCTAGGGTGATTTGAGTTCACAAGTCTATTGCTTTGGACATTTCATTCTGGAATGCAACTACAATCATCCATCAAACATTCATCAAATGGTGAAATATTTATATACATTAATTTTATTTTATTTAGTATATATTACTAGCATATATATATTTTATTTATTTTATTTTTTCACTTTAAAAATATAATGTAACTAATTGAAAAATTATGTTTATAATAACTTATTTAAAATATAATTTAAGTTATATTAACTTATTAAATAATATAACTTAACTCTAATAACTTATTTAAAATAATTTAAGTTTATATTATTTAAACTATTTAACATTAGTAAATTTAACTAAATAACCAATTTAAATTTAAGCAACTTAAGTTCAATAAATTAAAATATAAAAGTATACGAATTACAAAAAGCCCTTTCATGGCCAAAATTTGATGTCTTGTATTGCAGTTTGAATAGTTATTTTTTGTTGTGTTAATGGTAGTCTACTGACTGTCCTATTTCCTTGTAATCTTTTCTATTTGCATTGAATCAACGCAAAAGAATTACAAAAGGCCCTTTGATGGCCAAAATAACACTTTTACAGTCAAAAGATTTTTTTAAGCCAAAGATGCAAGGCACTTGAAATATATGTTTATTTAATAATACATGAATTACAAAAGGCCCTTTGATGGCTCAAAATTTAGAATAACAATTTTACAAAGGCCCTAAGCTAGCCAAATGAAAGCTTTATCATACTTACCAAAAATAAAATAGCTCTCCAGAAGCCTAAAACAAACAAATTTAAAAGAAAAGTTATAGGTTCATTTACATTTATCAAACTAGGGCTAGGTTGGGCAGCATTAGTGTCTGGAACTGGCTCAGGATGTGGGGTCAATGGAGGTGGGTGGTGACTTAACAAGAAAAGAAGATACTAAAATATCTCTTCACTACACTTCAAAAACTCACCATGCAATTCTCCTCTATGAGCCTGAAGCGAGTTGTGTATAGTAATGTTGCATGAGCTGAGAAGGCCATGCTTAATAGAAAAGTAAACACACATTGTAGGTGGTGAAGATTGGACATCTATGATCTTGAACAGATCACCAATAGGAGCATTTCTTTAATTAAACAAATCATATTCACAAAGGGCTTTAGAAAATCAATCCTAAGAGATGTAGGACTCTTAGATGTACCGAAATTCCAACTCCTAGACTATTCTTGCATCTTGTATCAGGTCCAATGCATTGGATAAGAATGTTGAGGTAATATAAGAGGGAAAGATTACCCATGGGTGTTCCAAGAGTTGCTCACAACATGATACCATATGCAATTCCTCCTCCACTTTAATGCAGTCTATATGGAAGATGGACCCCAACATTTCTTAATCAATTACAATATCAATTGAGGTCTCCCAATTTTCAATCGGCAAGAATAATCATTTGTTCAAAGGAGTAGCCATCATGATCTCAATTCTCATCTAGTTGAAACTCTCACTTACATAGAACCAAACAAAATTAGTGAATGCAGTCAAAATCTTATCAAAGCTAGAATTTAATGGTGTTTACTCATATGAAGCATAATTCCTTCTTTTTAGAGGTGTCATCAATATATGGGAGATTCATTACAAATATTTTTTGGACTAATAGATGGCTTCAAGAAGATTACTTTGAAGCATTGAAAAGATACAAGAATTAAATGGCTTGTTGTACCTTAATCATTATCAATATTGACCCACAATAAATTTTGCTCACTTCTAATCAAAACTTATAAATTTGCTAGTAACTTAATCATTATCATTTAGCATTTGATATTTTTTCCACTCACACTATGATTTTTCACAAACCTACCATCACATTCGCCAAATAATTAATTTTAGAGTTTTCAATATTTATATAATTCGCCACTTAATTTATTTTAATGGTTTGCTTACAAGTTTAATTTTCCATTGAACTTATTTTATTTACTTGAATATAGGTTTAATTCGCTAATGAAATTATATTATTGGTTTCCATACAACTTAATTCACCAATGAAATTATTTTATCAATTCACATACACATTTAATGGTGCAGTCGAGATTGAAGGGCCTTGTCAGGCTATCCAATCACACAGCCAAAACACAAACATACACACACAGGTCAAAGTGTTCTTTTACTCATTTGGGAGCAACATTACAGAATTAAAATGCCACACATGGCCTATCTCACTACAATCGTCTACTAAATTGCAAATCTCACTACTACCTACGAGCTACCACCTCGCTCTCTATTGGCTTCTCTGCCAATTCTTCTTCTTGTGGGCCTTGTCGTAAACTCTCCTCTGCCCTCTCTTCCTATGGGTCTTCCTTCTCTTATCATTTTCCACCCTGTTATGCCTTTGTTCATCCTTGAGATTGGCCTTGATCTTTCTCTCTGCATGTCGTGGTATCCTCTTGTTGTCCAATCATCAATGAAATCACCAAGTGGTTACCTCACTATCAGTAGCTTCACCAAGTCATCCAATGGGAATGAATTTCACAACAACGATGTGGAATTCATTTTTTCTCGATCTTCCAAGTGTCATCATGTCATTCGCCATCCACTTCCATTGACCAATGTACCAATCGTACCACTCACACTACTGAGTCCACCATTGCCCTATTGGCCAGACTCTAGTTCAACTTATACTGATCTCATCACATTACACCAACACCACATTGTCGCCCCATCATTGAGACTACAAGTCTCCTTCCACCGATACAAGGAAGTCTCTCCAATGAATGCCCTACACTCTGTCCATCATTCCATCATTGAGACATCCTAGAAGGTCTCATTGATGAAAAGCACTCCTGTCAATCCTTGTCCACCTCATCACCACATCACGCATCATAATTTCCACAACAAGGATGTGTATTACCCAATCCCATCACACCATGCATTGACTCGTCTTTATTATCTCCCACGTCATCACGACTGCACGTCATCCTTATCTTGTCGAGTCCCACCATGGTCCTCAACCTTCCATCGCTCTATCATTGGGACCTTAATGCATCTCCCACCGATACACCTACATCTCGCCAATCATCATTTGTCGGCCCATCGTTGGAACTCCTCCCAAAGTCTCACCGATACTACACACTCTCGCTGATGCAACCCGTAACACCATCGGGCCATCGCTGGAACATCAAATGTTGTTTTGTCGATACGTTAGTCTCTCACCGATGGTACCCTATTACACTGATGACCTTCAATCCACCAACCCCATCATTTTTTTGCCGGAACGAGGGACCACCTTTCGTCGATAAGCCAAGTTATGCCGACAAAGAGCAACACCGACCAAAAGGGGGGTAGGAGCACAATGCTCCTGCATCAGACTCCCCAGGTGATTAAAAATCCATGTACTCCTGCACATGCATTTGTCTTGTCATCCTTCTTTTTCCTCCTCTTCCAGCATCTTTCTAGAACAAGCAATCTTCTCCTCTGAAGACTCTACTCTTCACTAAACCTCCTGAATGTAAAATTATTTCCACCATAAACTGACCACCTCCTCCAAGTGTATACTACGCTTCCCTCTGATCTTGTGGGATTCAACTCACCATCGTCTATCCACCTCCACCAATTTTTATCTGCACTTAACTTTGCAGCATCACGCGAATCTGTCTTTGCATACCAATTATTCTAAACCATCTCATACGCATTCCCTATCTTATCTATCTCAACACTATGCATTACCTCTTTCTCTGGTAATGTCGCATCTGCTTTTCCATCATCATCCTCAGGTACAACAATGTACTCCTCCTTGCCATCCATGACAATATCCTCACACTCTATCACTGCACCCACAATCACATCTTTTGTACTTTCGGCAACCTCCACCTCTAATGCCACCTTCTGCAAACTGAACATGGCCTCTATTTTTTCCATCTCTTCTGCAGACACTGAATCTTCCTCATCAAGCCCCTTATCAAACATAGGACCTCTGCAAATCTCCCTATTCTGCATACCTGCATTCATATTTTCAAACATGTCATTAGAAAATAAATCAAGAGACTGAGTCGCCTCCTCAAGTACCTCCTCTCTAGAAATTTTCTCTTCTTTTCTTATTTCCTCTTCCAGTGCACCTTGTTGCACTTCTTTCACACCTTTCCTTATGAACCCCTCTTCAAGGGCATCTAGTCTTGCTTCTATTTTTCTCAATTCTTCAATAAGCTTCTTTTCACTCACTTTCTCCCAATACTCTTCCCAGAATGGGATTATCACTAGTCTCCTCATGACAATTCTTGTCCTCTTACCCAAAGACAACTTCAAGAACTTGCAAGTCCTTCTGCAGTTACAAGTCCTCCTTGCAACAATCTCTCCCTCTCTATTAGGGTATCAACCCTCTACAGTCACAGGTCCTTCCTACAACAAATCTCTTTAGAATTTGTGAATGTAAAATTCTTTGAGCTCCCTTCGGGTGTTTTTTGTGTTTTGCTAAGTTTCGGCCCCCGCCTCATATATTCAACATGTTGCCCTTAGCCTTTGACCAGGCTTCTTTTTACTATACTATGTCGGCTGCTTCCATGTGTCTGCCCAGTGCTCCTCATAGCAAAGGCTTCCTTCACTCTTAAATCAGCACCACGGGCTATTTTTAATTGCTTCCCTTCACTTTCCAGTCGGGCCCCACCCGCATGCCACGTAGCTTCTATTTGTGTAAAGATTTGGTGGACCCCACAAACGGCACCAATAGTAAACATTGTTGCTACGTGTCATCCCAGCGCAAGCTTTCAATGAAGAAAGGAAGACATGAACCACGGGCTACAAATTGTCTCCACGTACCCCCTTGGCGGGTGTCCGTCAAGAGAAGGATAAAGCGAACAGTGATATGCAAATATTGTCACATGTTCTAACTGCCTCTGTTGGGATGTGACACTTGTCTACACTAGATATTTCTGAACAACTACCACCATTTGCAGGGGATGCATCTGGCTGGGAAGCATCTACATGCCATGACCCGAATATTTTATGTTGCAACGGCTGAGAGAAATCATTGCTCAAGATACTGAATCTTTTTGTTACAAGCTCACCTAGCTATGGATTGTTGGCTATAATTACTGCTTCTCACTTCAAAAAATGAGTTTGGAAGATGCAAAAAAATTAGAGAGAGACACCAGGCCTCTAGTATTGTTTTTTAGATTATTATATGAAACTTTCATACTGTGCCATTGTTCGGCCTTTCTATTTTTTCTTATGTTATTTGATAAGACATTAATACTATGCCATTATTATCTGGATTGTTCATTTCCAAGAACTTCTATGGTTTTGAATACAAATTTCTAATTTAGATCATGTCTTTGACTCCTCTTTTCAATGAATGTATGTGATAATCATTTTATGTCATTAGATGAATTGTTCAGATCTTTATCTTTGATTTATATGATTCTGGAACATAGCAAATTGCTGACTAGGCCCTTGAATCCAATCCCAAAGGATAGATTTACTGTGCCCTTATCTATATCTTGGCACATCGCCTTAGTTAGATTTTCATTCTATATATCTGCTTCCTTTTCCCATTCAAAACCCCTATTAAAGAAGAGGCTAGCTTCTTTAAAAATCCAGAGGTCACTCAGTTTAGCACAAATTGGTCCCTCCATTAACTAAGTTTCCAATAAAGGTTGTTACCTTGCCAATTTTTGGCATCAACAAGATTTAAGCCCTCTATAGTTTCAAGTCTCTTCTCACCTGCAACAATATCTTCTAGAACTCAATCCACTGCAACTATCCTCTACCCAACAAAGATCCTAGAAGGTACCCACTCTCTCTCAATGGAGGAACTCTACACCTTCTACCCAACTTTATCTCTACCAGAGGATAGAAGTTACAGACCCTCTTTCATGCCTGCAACAAACATTCATTTCCACAACTCTTCTCAGCTCATCACCTGCAGGTCTTTTGGCTTTCAACCCACACTCACAGGTCCTGCTACAACTATCTCATGTTTAGCACTTTGTTACAAACTCGAGACAACCAGCTCTGATACCATTTGGTGCAATCAAGATCAAAGGGCCTTGTTAGGCTATCATCACATAGCCAAAACACAAACATACACACACACACAAGTCAAAGTGTTATTTTATTCATTTGGGAGCAACATTACAAAATTACAATGCTACACATGGCCTATCTCACTACAATCATCTACTAAATTACAGATCTCACTACTACCTGCAAGCTACCACCTCGCTCTCTATTGGCTTCTCTGCCAGTTCTTCTTCCTGCGGGCCTTGCTACCAACTCTCCTCTGCCCTCTCTTCCTATGGGCCTGCCTTCTCTTATCATTCACCACCTCTTTATGCCTTTGTTCATCCTTGAGGCCGGCCTTGATCTTTCTCTCTGCATGTCGTAGTATCCTCTTGTCATCCAATCATCAATGAAATCACCAAGCGGTTACCTCGCTATCAATAGCTTCACCAAGTCATCCAATGGGAATGAATTTCACAACAATGATGTGAAATTCATTTGTTCTCAATTTTCCAAGTGTCATCTTGTCATTCACCATCCATTGTCGTTGACCAACATACCAATCGTACCGCTCATGCTACCGAGTCCACCATCGCCCTATTGGTCAGACTCTAATTCAACTTTCGTCAATGCCATCACATTACACCAACACCACATTGTCGCCCCATAGTTGAGACTGCAAGTCTGCTTCCACCGATACAAGGAAGTCTCACTAATGAATGCCCTACACTTTGTCCATCATTCCATCATTGAGACATCCTAAAAGGTCTCGCTGATGAAAAGCACTCCTATCGATCCTTATCCACCTCATCGCCATGTCATGCATCGTAATCCACAACAAGGATGTGGATTACCCAATCCCATCACACCATGTGTTGGCTCATCTTTATTATCTCCCACATCATCACAACTGCACGTCATCCTTATTTTGTTGGGTCCCACCATGGTTCTCAACCTTCCATCGTTGTATCGTTGGGACCTTAATGCATCTCCCACCGATACACCTATGTCTCATTGATCATCATTTGTCGGACCATCGCTGGAACTCCTCCCAAAGTCTCGTTGATACTACACACTCTCGCCGACACAACCCGTAACACCATCCGACCATCGCTAGAACATCAAATGTTGTTCCGCCGATATGTTAGTCTCTCGCCGATGGCACCCCGTTACATTGATGACCTTCAATCCACCAACCCCATCATTTCTTTATCGGAACGAGGGAACACCTTCCACCGATAAGCCAAGTTCTGCCAACGAAGAGCAACACCGACCAAAAGGGGGTTAGGAGCACAATGCTCCTGCATCATTTAATTCATCAACAAAATTATTTTATTGGTTTATATACAAGCTTAATTCACCAACAAAGTTATTCTATTGGTTTCAATAAAAGTATAATTCACCAAGATTTTTTACAAATTTCTAGTGATTAAAAAATATTTGCTAATATAATTAATATTTTTTTCCAAAAAAAGATTGGTCAATAGAATTCATATTTTTTTCAAGAATAATGCAAGATTCAGTTCTAATACAATCATGAAAGAAGTTATTTTCATACAAAAAATAAATGAGTTTTACATCAAAATGCATAGTCAATTTGATATCAATAATGAGATTTAACCTTTCACATACAGCGGAGATTGATCCATGCACAAACTAAGATTAAACATAATGGAAATTGCATAAAAACCTGGTAAAACGCTATCCTTTTTTACTCTCTTCTTGTTCTTCTCTCTTTTTCAACGTTCTTTACTTTTCCCAATTCCCCAACTCTATTGTTCCTATTTTTGTTTTTGTTTTGCAGATTGAAAATTGAGAATGAAACTTGCGTTCTGAATGAATCTTCTATTGTTGAGAGAATGAGAGATTATTCTCTTTTATTATTTTCTTTCTTTTTTTATATCTTTGTTTTGCTTTGTTTTTGTGTTTTATTTTCTAAATTTAAGTTATTTTTCTATATTTAAGTTATTTTTCTATTTTTCTTATTTTATATTGTTTTCTTTCCCATTGTTTTGTTTTCAAAAATCTTGCTTTTTTTCCTATGATTTATTTCTAATTTATCAAATAATTTATTTTTTTTAATAACAAACATGATTTATTAGATTGCATCACAATTATCTATAAAACAATAAATAATAATTTTATTCTTCAAATAAAATCAAGAGTTAAAATAAATTGAAACTATTTCTTCTATTTTCTATGAGCGTTTAATTTTTACCACCAATTAAATAAATAATCAACTATAAAGTAAGAAGCAATATAATACGATTAATTAATACAATTCTAATGCAACTATATGATTTCTAAGTGTTTGTGTGTGCAAGAGAGAGACCACTCCATCTTAACCCTACTAGGTAGCCAGCCTCCTCTACCTTAACCACACCCTTGTCTTCGACAATCTGTAACTCATGAAAACTCAAGCACCCATTAATATGTTAGTGTCCAAAAAAAAAAAAATTGAAGCAATATAATTTATCATTCCAAAATAACATTTTCTATATTGCATCATTTCGAAATAAAATAATATTCATTACATTTCATCTTTTCCAAAATAAAACAATCATTTACTTATTTCATCTTTCAAAATAACATAATATTTATTCTACCACACACAATTATCCATAAATCAATTCCACATAAAGTAAATTCAGGTAGCATCAAATTCTGAGACGTGACAATAAGGGATATGTCTAACAATTTTGTATGAGAGGGTAACCTACCCTCTATCTTAACTTTGCAAGGTATAAAGTTCCTTGTAATATTAGCCAAAAATAAAAATGTCCCTCAATGGTAATCTTTCAATTCTCTCACAAATTTCGATATCTAACTGAAACACCCCTAGGTTTAGGTCACCACTTAGTGTTAAAATACAAACTAGGTCTACTAAAAAGAAAAAAAGTGACACTTCTTTTTTATCTCTAAGATTGTCCTAAGGTGCAAGGAGAAAAGATACATAAGTGTCATGTGAGTGATGCAAGCAAGGAAGGATTTTTTTATCCTCAAGTTCATCTTGCAATGTGAAAGAAGAGCATACACACCCTTAGCCATGATTTGGACAAGCCCTTTTTGATCCTCAGACTACGCCTTCCTCCAACTTTGCAGTTCCACTTAAGGACTCTAAATTTTGCACATGCACTGCGAAATAGCACACATACAGCTCTTCCCACGAGCTCACCAACTCTTGAGTGTCCCAGACACTCCTTCACTCCCATGCTCCAACACCAACCCGGTTAACCATCAAAGGAGCTCTTGTAAGGAAGCTAAGGTAGCGAAACAACTTCCTACACTAATCTTGAGAGGAGAATAATGCAAAACTTTATAGATCTTTAACAGTTACAAAAACTTAAACATAAATATCATGCATACCATGACACAGTGATTTACGGGGGGGAAACCCTTTTGGGAAAAAAACCCTGCAATCCAAAAGTCGCCCGATAGTCTGTTAGACAATACGACTGCTATCAGACTCTCAGAATACATCACCGTCTCTCTCTAACGCGGTCATAATACAACTCCCTCATAAAATAGGGTTACATTTTAGAGAAAGACAGTCTGATAAAATATCCACCATTAGATCTAAAACCTAATAATTAATGGTCTAGATTTACATTGTATCATTTATCTAATGTATGTCGGTCATTTTAGTATTTTCTTGAAAAAGCTAACAAAAAATTGTTTACACACATCCCACTCTCCCCCCCCCTTATGCCGTTGTATATTACACCTATCGGTGTAACTAGGAAATATATATATATATATATCCTATCAACAATAACCTTTATATAATTTTGCAAGGTTGAGACACAATTTCCCAACAGCTCCAAGCTCTAACACCAACTCCCTAGCTTCATAGGAGTTACTCCCTAACTCAGCTCCACGCCCCTGATGCTCTATGCTTAGAAAGATCATTTCTATTATTAAAAAATAAAAAGTGTAAAAATGATTTTGACTTTTAGTCTTTAACAAGGCTTGCAAGAAAATAGGTCAATAAACAATATTAAATATCCAAATACAACCAACAAAACTAATGTTAGAAAGACGTGAAATTAAATTTCATGATATAATGATGATTGCACCAAAAATTAATGTTCAAGAAAGTATGACTAAACCATACCACTATGAAGAGCATGAAAAATATGAACTTTGAAAAAATATAGCACCAAATCTGATTCTATTTGTAAAAGTTATAAGGCTTTGAAGCTCCAAAAATTAATGACTATATAACAACTCAAAAAAATGTAATTTTTAAAAACAATAAGTGTTGAGAAAAAAATATAAAATTGTAAAGTGTACAAAATTATACACTGTTTTAAAAAATTCTCAAAAAGATACCTCCATATGACTAAGTTATGGCTATTTGAAAATGACCTCCTTAACTAAAAATTGCCATGAAAAGGGGGGTGTAAGAGGTTGGTGGCCCACAAGAAAAAATGAGATACACCATTGGTGAAGGTGGCATCCAAGGGATGGATGGATGACAAGTAGGATGAGGAGCAACAACAAACAGGGCTAGGCAGAGGTGAGGAGGTGTAAGTTGAGTATCAAAGAGGAGAGCAATTCTAGTGTCTAGATTTTGTGATTGGTGGGGGCTATAGGAAATGGTCGTTAGCATGGATTTTAAACCTCAACTAGGTTCAAGACATGAGCTCCAAGCTACAAATTATAGGATACAAGGTATTGTGTGTACCCCACCCTACAACAAAAGCTTTTTCTTTATTTTCTTTATTTATTATATATATATATATACAAAATAAAAAATCATATTGTATGCTTATGCAAAGGTTGTACAATATCTCCAAGCAAAAAAATGTTTCGCATTGCAACTTTATCCAAATTACACAAAATTGTATATAGATGTATAGGTTGTTGGGTCTTTCGAACATGGTGGCAAAGTCCATTTTGCACCAAAGTGCCCTAAAATGCAAGTGACCTATAAAAATTTATCCAAACCCTACCTATATAAAATCTATCAAAATCAAACTAACAAACTTGAAAATTTGAGATTAGATCAAGACCAAGGGTTCCCATTGAATGTGTCGAAATGTATGCATTCAATTAAGAATTAAAAATAATGATTAAAATTTCTATTTTAGACACAAGCAAACCTCATAAATGAGGAAATTAAAAACTTGCATTACTAATGAGTGGAAGAGATTGAGTTTTAAAAATGACATGTAGAGAGGATGTTTACATAATTAATTAATTTTGTGTGCTTGAAGTTACTTAGAAAATGATTAATTAGTTAATACTAAATTATTAATTATTTGTGATGTGATGTTAGTGGATAAAGATGAGAATAAATTAATTGAGAAAAAATAACTAACTAGTTAATGATAATTAATTTGCTAATGAAATGTGATGAAATGATGCAATTAATTAATTAATTTAATTAATCAATGTGGTGATGTTAAAGTGAATTAGATAGAATGAATTAATTTGTAGAATTAATGACAGTGCTGAAATTTGAATATCTATAGATAGATTATTGTCCACTATTTTGATCGTAAATTTTGAATCACTTAATTTTGGATTTTTTGGAAGCATAATGATGAATCAAACCCAAATTCTCTCGTAGAATTTCTATAAGGTCAAATTATATGACTGCAAACTTAACCCCTTTTGTGCAGAAACAAATCTCTTATGTAGATTTGACCCTAATGTTTTAAGAGTTTTTGTACATGTAAATAAGTTTCACCTAATGTTTGTAACAAAAAATAAGACTCGATTGTACCTACACCTACAATTGAAAAGCTTGGTGATTATGAGGAAGATTAGAGAAGTCTGCTACACAAAGATTTTTGCCTTAAACAAACTTTTTTTATCTATTTAACAAATTTGATAAATAATTGAAGACAACAATCAACATATAAATGATATAATGACAATTATGATAAATTGAAACTTGAACAAAGCATGAAAGGGTGATGTAATGAACTAGACCAAGAACTAGGGTATTTAACCCTATTAATAAAGAGAATGTAAATTAGAATAATTGATGCGAAGCGGTGCTATAATAGGGGCAGGAGTTATTTTGAGATGCACAATGCTAATAGTGAGTGATTTTGGGGGTAATTTTGGACTTGCAACAATCTTTCAAATGACCTACTTAGGTGATGTATTTTTATACTTGTCTTAGACACACAATTTGAAAGATTTGGTTTAGGAGTCAACACATAATGACTAGTTGATAGTAGGTTGAGTTGGACTTGATAAAATTTAAATTTTGAAAACTTGGATCAATCTCCCAACTATAGAAATGGCCTAATCAAATTGCACTTACATTTTTATTCTAATAGATAAGCTGTAAAATTTAGATTTAGGATTGAAAATAAAACTAAGTTTGAAGTCAATCAGAATGGTAAACCAATTAAAATAATACACTTAAAACACACATAAAATAATATAAAATGAAAAATGCTAACACTTGTAACGGAGTTAGTTAGGGCTTGGGGTTTGCTCCCTTGAAGTCTCAACTCTCACTTCATAGTGCGAATGGCTAACGGGATCAATTACAAGTTTGTACTCATGATATAAGATTAGACTTTAATAAAATATATATATATATATATATATAATATAAAATATACATTTTTTATATATACTAAAGAAATTAATATTATTATATAATTATATCATATACTCGAAAATCAAATTATTACCTCATATTTATTTATTATATATATACATAATTTTACATAAAAGTGCACTATTCATCGTGAAAATCAAATTGCTGAACTTTTGGATTAGGTGGACACCTTAGTCGACTCCAGAAAATCCCACCATATCCAATAAAATACCTAACAGGTCTGAGAAGACTCGTAATCTAATTAAAAAATATATCTTGGAGACACCTTTCGATTTTTGTTTGTTTTGTGCTTCCGCCCGATCCACAGAATGGCGATGGCTTCTTCCTGCAATATTCCAATTGCATTTTTATCTTCCAATAATACTAAAACACCAGTTTCAGCTCTACCTAAATGTACAAACATTTTCGGGAGGAGGAGCCCACAAAACAAATTAAGCCTAAGATTAATTGTGGCAAATTCTGCAAACAATGGAGGGAGTTGCTGTGGTGGCAGTGGCAGTAGCAACAATAGTGGAGGAAGCTGCAGTAGTCATGCCAAGTCTTCTGATCTTTCTAATGTTGGGAAAGAGTTTGAAGCCATGGTTGCGAGAGCCACCTTGACTGAACTTGAAAAGGAATACAATACTTCAGAGGTAAGTTCTGCAGAATGTTTGAATGGCTTTTTCATTCTGTAACGGAATTGCATAGAAATATGGGGTTCAACTTTGAAAGATCGTTTGTAAGTAATTGAACCGCAAAGAATAACCCTGTTCAAGGCTTCAGAAGTAGGAGGATCTATGTAATGTCACGATTTGTTTTCTAGTAAGAAAACACGTTATTGTTTCAAGTCGTGATCAATCTCCCAATTAGAGAAATAGAGCTTTAGTATTGAAGAATTAGCAATCAAAATTGGATGAGATGTAATCTGCAGAATACCCTTTTTTTTCTAATCATTTTTAATGACCTGGTTAGAATGATATGAGACTTGGCTTTGAAAAACTGGCTTGAACGTATATTTTCCGAGTTTTGACACTTCTAGTGTCTTCATAAACCAAGGATTCTGAAGGAGGGAAAAAAATTAATTGAATTTTCTTGTTATGCTCTGTCTCCCCTTGTTTGTGTTGCAAATCCCTAAGTTTGACAATTTCGGCTGCGGCGTTGTGGTTCCAGATGAAGGGGAACATTACGAGGGATGTCCTCAAAGAAGTCATGGACATTGGACCTACAAGTTATGTAAGTATCATTGAATTAGCTTATTTCTTATAGAAATATATTTCTGGAATAACTCTGTAAACTCTTCCCCTTTTCATATGGTGTACAATGAATGTATTCTGTTCTTAACATGGTTCCTGTTCTGGTTTTTAAAACATCATACGGTTTCATCCCAATAAAAGTAGACTATAAAATTAATCTGTGTCAAGGTGCAGTTATTAATCACCAAATCACGTTCTAATCCTAAATAAAACACTATATTATAAACTATTATCCGGGTACCAAATGTTGTACAACATCCTCGATAGATAATTGTAAGGGTTTTGGGATGCTCACGCTGAATTAGGATCAATATCAGTGGGAGGTCATGTTGAGATGTGGATGACCTTGTTGGAAGTTCCTCAATATAGGTTTACTATATTGTAAGCTTAGTTAAACGTTTTCCTACTTGCTGTCAGGCATTAATAATTGAAGTGAATACTTAATGAAATCTGGGTTATGGGAACCTATGTCTAGGTCCTTTGAGAGACCTTATAAGAAGAACTGCGTGTGACTTTATCCCACTTGGAAGCAGGTACATAGGCAATCCTTGGGCGAAGGATGCCCCTGTGACCTCAAGTCCTTAGGGGGAGGGCTTAGGGGGGATAACTCCAAAATTGGGGTTGTTCCAAACATGTTTGATCTTCCCCCTTTAGTAGGCTTCAGTTTGAGGTTGAAATGAGAATTAGATGGCTATAAATGAGTTAAAGAAACTTGATAACTTGTATTTAATACATAATGTGCTTTTGATTCTTTGAATTGTCAGTTAAACGAAGTGAATGGATTTGACTACTCTATAGTTGATATTTCTCTATGTGCACATGTTGAGTGCAGGCCATCTTTTGTTGGTTCAATGTGATTCTTATATGTTTGTGGAATTCAACTCCAGACCTAGAGGACTCTATGTATAGGCTCTTGAATTTGTTGATTGTGATATACTCCAATACTTGTGAATCTTGTTGTGTAAGTTTCGAGCAAGAGATGACCCAAGTGTGAACCTTTGAGGTATTTGAGCAATGACAAACAATCATTGGACCGTGCCAATGATCGATGCCTAGGCTACTGTTAGGGATTAGTTTGCATTCGACTAGTTCATAGAGGTGAAGGTTGCCAAAGGTTACCTTGGTTATGGTACAGTAATGGTTGCACAGGTAGTTACCCTACCGTGCGGATAATGGTAACTGGAGCTAATTGTTGTATCGAGAGGGTTCATTGGTAGTCACCTATAGCACGGGTGTGATAGATGCCAAATGTTGCTTGGGTTGTGAAGAAGATAGTTGACAATATCACTAGGGTTATAAGGTGGAATATGTTGGAAGCTATTTCTTAGGTGGATAGACTTGTTGCCAATGGCCTATAGGCGATTGAAGTTGGAATCCACCTGGCTTTGGTAGGTTCGCTACTTGTGAAAATCTTTGAGTTGAGGATTTACCCCTGGTGTAGTGGGATGCACCAAATCCTCTTCCCAGTTGCCTAATGGTGTAGAAAACTGGGGAAAAGGATGGACCCACGGTGTAGTGCGCAATGCACCAACATTCCTTTTCTATTTGGGATGCACTATGGACAAGTGTTAGTCAGCCATTGTGGATGTGTCATTCATTCACTATGTATATGTTGGTCACTATTGTACTTGTGATGTACATATGAGCTAGTCACTATTGTACTTGTGATGTGCATTTGAGCCAATCACTATTGTACTTGTGATGTTTGTATGAGCCAATATTTATTGTACTTATGATGTGCATATTAACTAGTCACTATTGTACTTGTGATGTGTGTATGAGCCACTCACTATTGTACTTGTGATGTGTATGAGCTAGTCACCTTGTGTATATGTGATGTATGCTCGAGACAAACACTATTTGTGATTTTGGAATTATGAAATGATATGACTCCTGTGTATTTGCACACTAATGATTGGTAATGTTTGGTATGGAACCAACACTTGATGGAAAATTGTTATCATTCTATTATGATTGGACTAAGTTGATATCTTACGCTTATTGAATAGCCATGGTTTAAAGGTGAGATCAAAGATCTCATACAAGAGGAGAGAATGAACTCCCTCTAACATTGGTGGGCAAACTATGAAGCCGTCGATTTCCCAAAAGGGATATGTAGGCAAGGTCATCATGAATGAACCCTCGAGGTTTAGGTCTGGATGTAGGGATGACCCTAACCATAGGAGCTTAACACTTTTGGGTGTAAGCATATAAGTGGTGATGTTGAGTTGTCAGTTGTCACCATGGTGAATGAAGAACTTCTAATATCGGCACTTCTAATTTAGATGGAAGATGTTGGATCGGTTAAGTTAGTAGTTGTCGTAGGTTGAATTAAAAACAAAAAAAATTGTAGTGATTTAGGGGTGGATTTTACAAATAAATTGAAATACAAGAAAAATTGAACCCTACAAAAATTTGCAAAAAGTATCTAATAATGCATATGAGGTTAGTCTTCCACCAGAGATAGATATTTCACCGATCTTCAACATCATTGGTCTACACTCATATGCAAGTGATGATAGTGTTACTATAGATGTTGAGGATTTATACGCATTGGTAATTGGATTGACCAAATTCCAAAACAAAGGCAAAGAAGAAATCGATAAAATACTATAGGAAAGAGTTGTGAAGAAGACAGAAATAGAGATTATGAAGAGTATTTGGTAAGATGGAAAGGAAAGAAGTCTATGGAGGATGAATGGTTATCTGAAGCAAAATTTGCTCGTTTGAGCAAAAGTATAGTTCAATTTGTGGGAGCTTTGTGAGTAGTGGCTTACGTTTTTCTGTACCTTGGTGTCTGATGCTATAGAACCTTAAGGTCCAAGAGCGATCCACATCATAAAAAAGGAGAGAGAAGAAAACTTTCTTTGTTTTTGTCCTTATTTGTTTTAACTTTTATCTATAGGTGCTTGACGTGGAATAGTAAATTCCAAGTTGGGATCTTATAATTGGATAGGTGATACAATAAACTTTCCATTGGATGTCTGATGTCCTAAGTTGTTAGGATTTGCTTTCCAGTTTCGTTTTTGTTTTTGGAGTTCATTGTGATTGGCTGTCACAGCATATGTGGCTGTATTTAGGACTAAGATTGCCTTGTGCTTTGGCTGAATCTCATTTGTTCTCGAATTGAATTCTGAGGGTTTCAATAGAGTCTGTGTTCTTTTTTCTTATTTGAATTGTTTTCACACTTTTGCTCTGTAACTCTGGTCTGTACTGCTTGGAGTCTGTCAGTATGTTAACTGATTCACTCGAGTTCCTGCACCAGTCTAAAATTTCGAAATAGCCTAGATTAAGGATGTTAGAGGCTTTTCAAATCAATAGATGTTGTTTCGTCTTACTTATTATTTAGGCCTTTCTTTGTCTAATCACAGTTATCATTCTCTAACAAGCTTGGATTCATCATATATTCCATTGATCTACTCTATTATAATTGTACAAATATCTGTCCAAGTTAGGACTGATGCTGTTTCTTATTTTCCTTTACCAATTTTTTCTTGAATTCAAAGGATTTCTTCTTGTTAAGAAGTTTCTAGTTGATATCATGTTAGAAAAGGGACCATAGGTAGCTTATCTCAGTCCTGAAATCTTGAAATTCAGGTGAGGCCCTGCTAATCTCAAGTAACCTTTCATAAAAGAGACAAATAGCACAGAGAGAATTTTGTACAATGAATGTACTGTTTTTGATAAGTTAAGCAGCATTTACAAGGTGCTGTACCAGGTACCCTTTACACAAGGAGCCTGCAGGGCCAAAAAGGAACCAAGTTCAGCAAAACATTAAGAAACCAAACTAAAAACAACATAAAAAGGACACAGACACTGCACACTAACAGCAGAGACAATGAACGTACTGTTAAGAGAAGCTTGTGGCTTATTTTTCATCAAATTGGTTGTGGTTTTATTTTTACCATTTCTTTCAAAATAAATATTTGGAAATTGGTGGCATTTTCCAAAGAGATGAGCCACTATTATTCTATAAAACATACCTAACCTAAACTAAATTCACCAAACATTACAAAAAGTAGTCATTTCTATGAATTTTCTGACTTCAATATTCCATTCACCAATTATATAATACCAATAGAAAAAAATTCATTCATTGAAGCTTTCCCTGGAACTGTTGATAGATTTCCTGGTTGCTTTATAAGATGTTGTATTTCTGTAAAGTGCTTTGCAATTCCATACACTTAGAGATTACGAGATAAAGTATTGTTTGTAATGGATAAGCTGTTGTGAGCCATGATGAGTATTTCTGTCCAGAAAAACCTTCCATCATGGAATTGCTGTGCTACTTAAAACTTATAGTTCATTATGTTATGCAGGCTCATCAACAGAAAGGAGAAACGATCTTTGATCTTAATGCACTGCTGTCTGAGGATAAAAACGCATCAAAAAATGAAGATTTTTCATTTGACAATGCTGAGGATGTATTTGTCTGATTGTATCAGTTAGTGGGGGATAAAAATTTCTAAACCTTATCCTGTCCATTTGTATTCTGTACGCACAACTTTGAAAAGTGGGAATCTCATGTGCAAGAGCTAAGTACAAGTTAAATATTGTTCCAAGTACTAGAAGATTGTATTTTGACTGTATATTTAGATTCTTTATCTTTCAAAGTATTTGCAAGGGAGGAAAGATATTCAAGATGAGCACAATCTGTCATTCACCTATAGTCAGTCCTTCGAGTCTTCATGATGATGTTGATATGTCGGTATTAATAATTTACTAAGGTTTTTGTGTTGTTTAGTGAGCATACTACAACTTATAATATTAATTACAATATAAAATTGAGAAAAAATGTGATAAAATTTGGATAATTGTCTTTTAACACCACACTTTGTGATCCATGGACAGAGTGAATGATGGGAACCATTTTTAAATGCTCTACTAATATAAATGTATGCATATACAACTCTTTCTAAATGCTTTATTAACTACTTTTACATTCAACCACCTAACAATGACTACCTAATTCATTGCACATTGCAAGAAAAACTGCATTATGCATGCATATTACTGTGTATTATTAAGTGTGATTACACAAATCATGTGCCCTTTAGAAAATTTTGTAGACATTTAGTTCTAAGAGAGAATAGGAAAGAGATCAGCATTTATGAACATTTACAAGTGATTGAATGGTAAGGAAGAATGTCAAGATATAAATGAAATATAATGTTAAATAATAAATTGTCAAGATATAAATGAAATATAATGTTAAATAATAAATAACTTATAAAGTTAATGCATTGATCTTTCACACCTATTATACTATGGCTATGGTAAGCTAAGAACTAACAGAACAATTGTTTCATCTTGCATATTTGTGAAACATAGTGGAGCTAGAATAATGGTGTCATCTTGCATAGTTGTGAAACCTAGTGTAGGAGGATGATTCATAATTGTGACTGTTTATTCAGATTATTGTTTTGTTTGGCCATTTGATGACAAAGTATTCACTGGTTTTGGTATTAATTTTCATATTTTTATTGGAGACAACTCAAATCAATGGTATGACTATGACATGACAACATTTTGCTAATTATGCCTATCCTAGAATATACGTAAATAAGAACAATGCAACATAAAATCAGGTTGATGAGTATCATCATGATACTCATCAACCTGATTTTATGTTGCATTGATTAAAAATTAACTGAATTGAAGTTTTGAGCTTGAAAATCAAAAGAATGAAAACAAAAAGAACAGTTATATATATATATATATAATTTAACATGAAATAGCAATTGCTCAAAAAATATTATTATGTTTCCCACATCCTTGTCTAATTGTCGAACACATGGGTGCATTCACAATCAACACACCATTACAGCTTAGACTAACAATGCCATATGTTTACTTTTAATTCAAATGTTTAATATAAGATCTAAATTATTTGTAACGGAAGACATGAATTGTATATCTATTATTGTCATACTGGTTGTAGACTGGTGTTTAAAGTCAGGTGGTTACACCTTTGGCAAAATTTATTTAAGATGCAACAAGAATAGTGACATATAACAGTAACATTGGTCAGGATGCACTTAAGTGGCAATAACACAATACAAGTTCCAAATGTGATATAGATATATAGTCATGACTAGATAAATAAAATCAAAATAATACATGATCGAAGTTGATAAGAATTGTGACAACAATATCTGCATTCTGTAGTTGCATTACTATATGCAAAATATACATTCATGAGTCACATTTCTATTGTAAGGGGACAACCAATTTCTTAACTCTTTTTTCCCCAATCCTTGATCATTATATCTCATTTACCTTAAAGGCTTAAGATTTATTCCTGTGTTGTTTAGTTCAAAATTTGTAAATGATTTTGATGAATGATTAAATTCCCACGAATACTATTGTTTGAGTTGATTTGCAATGCCCACGGTTCTTCTGAATCTCTTTAAATGCATCACATATTATAGTCAAATCTTGTTGAATCTCTTTACAGGTTACCTACTAGTCAGATAATTCTTGTTGAAGCTTCCCCTTAGATTGGTTGCATCTTTCTCCCACTTGCTGTAACCCTTCAAAGATAGGGTTAGCAAGTTGAGCACACTTCATTTGTAATACTAGTTATTTTTTGTATAACCTAGGTTGAGAGTATCTACTTTTGTACCAAGACTATTCTGCAACCATTGTTTCTCATTCCTATGTTGCTTGTGTGACATACAACACTATTCTAATATCATTGATCCAGATCTTAAAAGCAATCCAAGTAAAAGCAGTACAAATTGTTTGAACCCAGATAAGTTATAAGTAGAAAGAAATAATAAGAACGATTGGAATACAAAGACAATTGTAAAACTGGAGAGTGAATGAATAGTGAGTTAAAAATTATATAATCTACATGGGAACAAGAGAAGATGGCATAAATATAGACTGCGTTTATTGTATCAGTCTTTGTACATGGTATAAGATTACATAATAGATGTACAACTCAGTATAAAGACTTGTGTTGCAAGCTGCCTCAGATGAATGGCAAGACAGTATGTAATACAGAAGTCTGAAGTGCCAAGGTATATGTGTGGTCTACCTGCACTAAAACATTGAGTGTGCCTCAAAGGATGGCCATGAACTCCCTGCACCTAACAACAAGCTGCATGTGTGAAGGTTATGATGCCACATTGTATATGATCACTCTGCTTGAGAGGGAATGACTGCAGAATACCTTCACTGTATGATGGGGGAAAAACTTAGGATATGATGCCAAGTTGTTAATGATAACTGTGCTCAAGAGGGCATGACTGCAAAATACCTTTACTGTAAGCTGTGGGAAAAACTAACTAGAGAGTAACCTCCCTCTGCTCTGCTCTGCTCTGCCACAGGAAAGCCTTATATAAATGTGTGTGTGCAAGTGAAGAGTCTTGTAAGAGAAGAAATAACCTGTAAGAGAATCTGAATCAACTTGTCTCAATACTCGAAAGAGCCATTATTGATATGTCACTGTAATTATGTACAAAACCTCCCATTTTCATATTTTTTCCATTAGAGGGTAGGATTCCTCACAAATTTTTCTAGTAGTCTACATTGTTGTCTTGAAATTTTCAAAGTCCATTTTCAAATATCATGCCTTCCATGTCGGTCTATTTGTATCTTACACTTCTTATCATTAATCCATCGTGTTTAATTTAACAATTCGAATCTTAAGCATAAATAATTTGTGCCAAAAGTGGTAATGCCAAAATGTTCTAGTGTTAAGATGCTCCTAAGGAGGCTAGGTATCAAGAAGGTTAGAATTTACAAGTCAAAAGTACAAAATTTGCCTTGGGCAAAGTTCCGGAGTTTTGATGCTCACCTTTGTAGCTTTTTACGAAGTTGCACAGAAACCCCACAACCCCGCGCTTTTCATTTTATCCAGAATTTTGGGATTTTCAAGCACCTTTGTAATTTTTCGGACATGCACCAAAACACAAATTATATTGTATCAAGGATTTGAAAGCTTGGTGTAATTTCACAATTGTTACAAACCTACTTTGAAAGCACAAAAGTTTGTGTTGTTGATATAAGCCAAAAATTCAGACTTCTATTTTAATTTTGTAATTGTTACATTCTAATGTGAAAACCCCAGAAACTTGCAACCATAATTCCTTGCAGAGTTGTGTTTACCATATTTGTAATTTTATGCCAATGCTATATCCTCGAAACCCTAATGGTTGCAAAAGCTAAAAGAGCTCATTTTTGGCTCGAATATGTACAAAAGGTTATATAATCCACATGACTCCCTTGGCATCTGTAATGCAACTTTTCATTTTCTTTTGTAGTCAAGACCCATCCGAACTCTACATTAAGCCTACAAACATCCAGAGTCATTATCTCCCTTTATTCAATCAATTTCACAACAAAACTTACCCTTCTCATTGTGGAAGAACTTGTAGAGAGCTAAGATTTCAATTGCTTCAAAGATTGTTAGGCTTCAAGGGCTTCTTATTTGAATCTACAACAATCTTGCAAGGGCTTGTCACATGCATTACCTTCACATCTTCAGGTATCCTACTATTGGTGCATTATTTATTTTCTTGCATTTGTTCGGAAAAAGGTGTTGGCAACACAAGGGCAGACAACTCAGAGGGGGGGAGGGGGTGAATCAGTTGTCGCCAAATCTCAAACTTATTCAACTTATTTACTTTATTCTCAGATCTTAACATTAATTATGAAAGCATAAATGAACAATACATTAGAATCACACAACACCAAGATTTTTACGTGGAAACCTTGTTAGGGGAAAAACCACGGTGAAGGTCAGTCCACAAGATTATACCCTATTAAAATTATAAGAGAATATAAATGGGGAATGCACATGCATTCAGGCACACTGCCTAGAGCTCACTGCTCAAATACAAAATAGGCTTACTGCCCAAAGGAAGACACACTATCTTACAGAAAGGTTCTGATTGAATCCATCAGACTTTGAACTGAGAAAATAGCATCTGCTAATGCCTGGTTACAGTTCCGGTTAAGCACATGAACACTTCTTCACTCTTCTTTGCCTTCAAATGATCTGAACTTTATTCACACACAAGACTCTTACACTTCGCACGCACGCACTCTCATGCCTTCAAATGATAAAATAGTCGCTCTTATATATCCACAACAAGAAATTACATTGCTATAAGTCGGCTCCAAAGAAATAATAAAATGAATATAAACAGTCGGCCCAAAACAATAAAGATTATCCATGCGAATCAACCAAGGTCGGCCACAACATAGTGAAGATCGAAAATAACATCCTCAAACATGAACCACTTCAATTAATTACTCCTCGAAGATCCACAACACGCTTCAACACCTTGTCGGCCAAGAACATGAAACACATGAACACGCAAGAGAAAATCTCGAATCACGAGCACAATGATCAATGCGAACGTGCAACACAGATAGAGCACAAACTAGAAACATCCACAAGCATTATGAAACATTAGAGAAGCATCCGCAGCAACTGAACTTACTAGAATCACATGATCTTCATTCAGGAACACAAACTGAAATAACAAAAAAACTGTCATAATACAAATCTTCATAACTTGATCAAATCTTCACGTGGATTTCTGAAACTTGATGTGGATAAATTAGATATACTCAACAAGAAACCCTTTAGTCCACAACCTCATAACAGCAACAAACTGAACACACCGACAGAAAGAACTTCACTTCACCTCTAACAACCTGTAGCACTTCTTATTACAATTTTCTCAATATCCTCGACATATACAGCTTCTAATGCAATAGTGCTAATAGTGTTGACATCAATGACAACCACATATCAGCAACACACCACAACATCCAACAAAAGGTGTTGTACTCCCTGCACAAGAAAATAAATGTTTTAATTATGTAAAATAAATATGTATTTGTGTTGCATCTTTAGGAGGGAGATGTGTTTAGCCACATTAAATATTTATTTGAATTCACTTGTAAAGATGTATGTGACATTCGTTAAATATTTTATGTATAAATTGTACATGGAAAAAATATTTAATATTGAGAAAACTTAGTACCCAAAAGTAAATGTTGGAGTCAATAGTTTTGTGCACTTATGGTTTTGAGACACATAATTTTATTTTTACTATTTGGTTGTTTTGTGTGAGCTTCAATCTATAAAACCAAGCACATGTTTAGTGGTTAGGATTGACAGGTTGGCTAGTTGGTTGTTTAGCTTGGTTGTTATTGTATCAAGCTCTATTGTTGAATGCATATGTGAAGCATAGCATAGGATCTTTGTGTATATGCTTGGACACATGGAGGATGTATTGGAGGAGCTTCATGTTTTTGAAGTACTCATGGAGAATCTATAAGTATATTGTTTAATGTTTTTATTGTTGAACAATACATTGAGTGTTGATACTTTTGGAGGTTGAGTTTTTCCCTCTTGAGGGTTTTCCCAAGGTATATCTTGTGTAATTTTGTGGTATGCCTTTGATCTTTGTATTATTGTTATTTTGTAAGATTGTATATATTTCCTGGTATCATGGGATTATGTAGGAAATGGTTTGATCAACGTGGTATTTTCCTAACAACATTTAGTTTATTTACTTTACTCTGTTTAATGCACCTAAGATAGAATAAGCTTATTAAAATCAATTTCTACATGGGTAGATTGTAATTGTAACTTGTGACTTATACTTTCTTTATTTGGTAAAGATTGTGTACACACATGTAACTACATCTCATTTATCCCAAGTTGTTTGTACATTTACCTCTCTCAAGATGGTGTATCCTATAAATACACACCTCTTGCTCTCATATGAGGCAATCTCATTGTATTGCAAGTTTTGATTAGAATATAATTTATTTTATTATATTAATCTTTTGAGTGATTTGTGTTCACCTTTAGGTTTTCTTGATCTTAGTTGGCTATTTTCAAATACGTTTCATGTTATTACAACAATTAGGAGTTTTTGGTTAGTTTCTTAGGAAATATTAGATTGCAAATCCTATGTTTTCTTGAAACATTAAATATGTTCTTCTCTTGCATCCTTAGATAATTTTAAAAATATAAAAGGTAAGATAGAAACACCAAATTTGAGGTATGGGAAGGGTTCCTTTTTTGACTATGTAGTGCAAGTGCATTTTGGAGATTGGTGGAGCAAATTTAAGCTCACTATTGAGTCTTGAGCATTCAAAATAATATATTTTGTCTTTTGTTGCATCTTAGTTGGACATCGGAGGCTAAATCTCCAAGAGTTTTCATTTGGGAGATGCTTTCCAATTCTAGCAAGTAACCATTATTTGTAGCATTTGGATCAAATCCAATCATACGATTGTTTTCAGAAAGCCCAAAAACTAATAGGTCTTTTGTCATTTCATTAAAACTAGAGCACTTTTCTTTAGGCCCTCAAGAAAAAAATTGACCTCCTTGACCATTCATACCATATGTATTGGTAGAATATTCCTTTTACATAGGAGGCATATTCTCTGCATATGATCTCTACATATATTGTATTATATTATGTAAGCAATATCACAAATGGTCAATAAAGTATAGTTTTATTTTATTTTGCATAATTTTCCAATGTTGTTTTCATTTTTTTTGCTAGTTGTAGAAGGTAGCTAGTGTATCCTACATCATTGTACTTTCAGGTGCCTTTATAAGGCATGTGGCTACATCTGCCACTATAGTATTTTAGTAAGGCTTACAACCACTACTGAGTCAATGGCCTTCATACATGTAGATCCCCAATCAATAGTTTTATGACATACAAAACCCCATGGGTTCATTAGCCATTAGTTCTACATGGCCTCTAACTCAAGATCAATAACCCTCCTTTTTTGGCCTACATGGACAATTTGTTAAACTTTGCAAAAACCCTACATTTGGCAATGATGTTCATGGATCTCTACATTTTTTGGATCTCCACATTTGGCAATAGTTCAACCAAAGTTGATGGTGGCATCATCCTAACATCAACACATGTCTACTCCTAACTCAACCCCCTTTACTATTGGGCTTTTGGTTTTGCACCTAATTTTTAAAGCTTGGTAACTTAGACATATCAACTCCTTTTTCTAAACGGGCCACATTTTTCCATGTGCTTCATGGCAGTGCTCGTTTTTTTCTTATTTTGATGCACAATTTGTCTAGAATTTGTTGATTTGCATTGGTATTATTGTACAAGTTCTTCTTTTAGGGCCTTCTAAGGCTGCTTTATTAGCTATTTTTGAGGCATTTTTTTGAATGCATGTTTATTCATGTACTTCCAAGTAGTGTTATTGAATTGTTTTTATTTTGATCTAGAATTTTACTTTCAACATTGTAGCCTATTACTAGCAACAATAAAGCATTAAAATCAAGATCACTTTACATTTCAACAAGTGGTAATTGTAATTGCACTAAATATAAAGTTCCAAAATCATATTATGTTGGAGTTTCATGATTGAGTAATTTTTGGGGGTTGTTTTTGTGATTGGTCTTGTTTTTAATTGATTTGTGGGACTTCCATCATGGTTACTATTGTCCAATTTCAACCGTCAATTGTAGAACTTACTCCATGGAACTACTACTCCTAGTTTAGATGAGTCGAGAGTCATTCTAAATAGGAATTGTAGACACGTGAATTATATTGATTGATATTGTGCACTTGATCATGATTTACTAACATAATTCTGCCTAAATCATCTCTCTACTAACCCTTTAATCGAATAATCTTTATTTGATTAAATTCATCATAATTCCTTTGTTAATTAAATAAATCAACTTTATTTGATTAAATCATTATCTTCTCTTAATTAAATAAATCATTTTATTTGATTAGTCCTAATGTTCCTCTTTTAATTAGATAAATCACTTTATTTGATTAAACAATATATCTTCCTTTAATTAAATAAATTAACATTTAAATCTAGCATCATCCCTTTTAATTAAATTAATCAAATCTTATTTAATTAAATATAATATCCATTATTCCTCTCATTTTGATTTAAATAAATCCAAAAATCTAAGTCAAAATGTCAAATCAAGCTAATCTCCATCTAAGTTAACTAAATCTTAATTAACTCTAACTCTAATCCATCAAATCCTCTAGATTTTGTAACTTGCACAAGTAAATCAATTTAATTGATTTATAAATTCTTCTATTTTCAAAAGAGCATTTCATTGGAATATTCCTCCATTTTGAAATCTCCCTCCTAAAAGGTCTTGCCCTCCAACATGGCATTTATATCTCTTACAAGACCTTTTTCTTGAGCCAAGTGGCATTAACTCCTCTTCCACATCTTCCTCCACAAGCCAACTTTCAAATTTCCACCTAATTGCATTTATTTGCACATTGATCAAAATGTGCTCCACCTCTCTCCACTAGCATGTTGACAAGTGGCACAATGCCATTGGCTTATGTTTAGTCCCACATTCTTCATATATTTCATTCCTCCATCATTCTTTCCTATAAATGGAGAGCTCTCATATTGATTTTGGATCCACAACTTTATGCAAGGTTATTATCTACAGGTTTTGAGCAAATTCATCAACACTTCACCCAAGTTTTCATAGTTCTTCATCACCATAACTAGGTTATTGCAAATTTCATCAAGGAGCACCATTGATCATCATCAAATCTTGCAAGGGATTGGGAAAGGGCTATTTTCCACATCAAAATAGCACCAATTCCCCCATGGGGTTGATGGTTTGAGTGTTTTGAGCAAGATTTAATAGTTTTTATTTGATTATCTTTGTTTCATTTCTTGTTCTTGACATTTGAATGAATTCCATGGGGAATGCTAGTTTAGATTTATTTGATGACAAACATTTTGTTGTTTGTCTATGTTTGAGCAAGTCTAGATCCACCATTCATAGGAATATCTCTTACTCATGATATCATTCATAAACTGAGATATTTTAGGAAAAAAATTATAAATGGTGTTGTGACAATAACATAGACTACAAACTATTTTTTTGTACTATTCCTAGACATTCAAAGCATCACATCAAGCATACTATACTCTCTCATGATCCTTTCTAGGAATGTAAAGAACACATGGGTTGCATTGAGATTTTAGTTTCCCCTACAACATGGGCCTTATCTTCTATTCTTCATACTTTTGATTATCCTCAGTAATACCCTACATGTCTTCAAGATCCACTACCCATGAATGTCTACTTATAGGACATCTCATGTATATTTGTAGAATCTCATCTTAAGAATATTGTAGATACCATTAAGGATCCTTTGTTCTAGCATCCATAAATCTAACTATTATTCATACTTGAGCATCTTGTGTGAACACATCAAAATGGATGACTAGTGTAGTCAAATGATATGCATTGATATCTCATCTCCATCATCACATGTTGCTCCATTAGAGTTCAATGTTGTATTATCAGTATCTTTTAGGGATTCTTTGCAATAGTTTCATTTCAGTCTTCTTGATTTGCCTCACTAGGAGGCCTACTTTACTAGATATTTCACATTTGATTATGTAGTCCCACATTTCAAATCTTGAGGGAATAGTTGAGATCATTTATCTTCTTTTTTATGACAACTCATATGGATTGCATTCCCTTCTTTGATTCGCAATGCTTCTATCATTTTCCTGAGGACCGATCTTCCAAACTCCAAAGAGCGACGCTTTGTGAAACAGCGACGCAATCGCGATCTCTGTTTTTCCACAGAGTGTCGTTGGTTTCACAAGAGCACTACTGACCTGCTCCAAACATCGACGCCTTTGAGGATTGTGTCGTTGGGGTGGGGTAAAAGTTAGCTTTCAAGTTCATTTTCACATGTGCTTTTTTGTTTTAATCACTTTGAACTTCTAATATGTTTTGTGGCTCTTTTTTTTGTAGATTAACCAACTTTTATAGGTTGAAGTGAGCAAGAGAAAAACAAGGAAGCAAGGAGAAGATTTCTTATGGAATTTTCTCTCTATTGTAACAAGTGTTTTTGAACACTTTGGAAGCACTTATAATTCCATCCTAAGGATTTTGTTACTTTCAGTTTTAGGCTTCAATACATTTCATTTGGATTTTAAAAAGAACAATCAAAGGGATTAAAAATAACTTTAGGAACTTAGTAGAGTTGGTTTTGGGATCTAAAAATTGAATAAGCAAACTTCACACTTCATCTTGGTGCTTAAAAAGAATCCATTATTTCCTTTTGAAGTTAAAATGAACATGTGTTTTTCGTGTTTTGCAATATTTTTACAAAGTAATATCATTTAAAAGGTGTATGCACTTCTCTCGCGCTTCACGGCGATCTTGAGAATCAAAAGTCTTTTGGTGATATTAAGTTGTATAAAAGATTGCCTCCACACTTCAATTTGGGCTTCTTAAAATTGAAGAAAGCTTTCTAGTGTGAGTTGAGTATATCGTGTGTGTTCTATCATTGTTCACATAAACAAAGATTGATTGAACTATGGATGTGCTTGCTCACTATTGTTTACCTTTAGAGGGGCCTGCCTAAGACCAATTTGAAGGCGACTCCAACTAGTTTTTCACTCAAGTCGGTATACAAATGGATAAGACTAAACCGTCAAGTCCTTATGGTATGTAGGCCTTAGCCGTGTCTTTCAGAACGAGACACTACCTTAAAAAGTATAAGTGCCTAGTAGGATTGATTAAAGTCTTTAGTGGCTTGTTGGACACTCGCAAGGTGCCATGTCCCCGATCACCCTGACTAAGAACCAATTTGTTTAGAGACCAAAATCCTTACTATTTGTTGGTGCAAGAACGGTCATTCTAAAGTTGTCCCACAGTTTTTGCAATTTTTGGTAGAGATGAAAAGTTTGTCATGGGAGATTCATGAGAAATGAAACTTGGTTGACCCGCAGAAGTGAGTATTGTGGAGGGAAGCCAGTGTGGTCAAGCTTCTAATCATCCGCCAAGAATAGGAACAGCTGGATTTATCCAAGTAGAAATTCAACAAATATTGTCTTTTTCTATCTTAGGGTTGTGCATCATTTTGGAATCAAAACACTTTGCTTGAATCTAAAACATTGGAAAACAAACATTCAACCATGATCATCAAATTTCAAACCCTTTAGAGGAAGCAAATACCTTTGAAAAAAACCAAGTGCTATTGCTTTCCCTAGGGATTCTATCCTTAGAGGCTTCTAATTATTTGGATTTACATCTCAATTTTCTCTCACTACAGTCAACATTAGGGAACTAGTGCCTTGATTTCCTTGATTTCCACATAATGGACTTTGTGGGATGAAAAGAAATTGGGACATTAGACATTTAATTTGAAAATCTAAGGTAAGAAAGTATTTGTGGTAAAAAAAACTCATTAAGCAAAGATAAGAAACAATTAGACCCCACACATGTGCTCTTCCAAATGATTTCCCGAAAGATCAAAATCCGAAAACCAAATTCTAAAAGTCTTAGTCCAAGAGCTCTCAAGAAACATTTGTCTATGCTTTATAAATTGGTCTTCAACTTTTACAAATGTGCATCAAAGAACAATCTCAATTTGTATTCATTTTACTATTATCAAAATCCAAGACTTTTTCAAAGGTTTGAGTATCTCACATAGGAAGTATAGCATGTTCTTCAACACCTAGTTCTAGTAAACAAAAGTATTTCTAGGTTCACTTAGGATCAAAATCAACACTCTCATCCATTTTCAAACATCAATCAAAACCATCTCACAAACAACTCGTAGAAATCTTGAAAAAATCCTTCATACTAGACTTTGGGAAAATCCTTTGAAACAAACAAAAATCATCTTGTTTGGCTAAATGTGTGTGGATGCATCCTTCTTCATACACTTAGTTAAATTATCACCTTGTGGAAAAATTTATTCCAAGACAACATCTAACCTCTTGGGGTTTATGATTTCATTATCAAATCCAAATCAAAATCAAAATCAAAGTCCAAAAGCAAATCCAACATCAAAATCCAAAAGTCCTAAAGTCTAGTATCTCCTTCAAGGTTTCTTCAAAGTTCAAATCATTCACAATCATCCATCTTTCACTATCTCATCACCATCCTTTGATCCTTAATATCTTAGAATTTCTTTTTTGTACCTAAAATTTAGATCAATCCAAGGAGTTAGAGGTCCACCTCCCACATTCCTGAAAAATTGATCCTTATTTTATGGTCCAAACTAGATCTCAACACAAGAACATGGAAACAAACAAAGAAACATCCACTTCAAGTGACTTGAGTCAAACCGCATCTAAAATCAATCTCATTGGGTCTAGCAATCCCCCACTCAATCTTCCTCCACTTCCACAAGATCCTCAAGAAGGTGGCCAAGTGGAGGACATCGCCAACAATGTTCTAGGGATGACTCAAGATGAAATCATAGAAATGGTCTAAAATCCTGAGACTCATAAGATTGTCAATGCCATGATGAGACTCAATCCTTCACAATACATGCTAGAATTGGTAAAAGAACGGGCTAAACTCCCTTTCGACTATGATGTAAGCACCATTGTGGAGAAACCTCTTGGGATTATGCCTCCAGTCTCATTCACACCTTCATTCCAAAGCATCATTCAACCCATCCCACAAACCACATCATCCATTGCTCCAACTCAACCTCTTGTCAACAAGGGAAGCTCATTGCTTCGTGCTCTTCAAACACATCCCCTTGTTAACAACCAGGACTTGGATGCAAACACCATCTTGGGTTAATCCATTCCTCAAAATTTGAAACACCCATACATTCCACTTGTCTTTCAAGACCCAAATGACCCATCCTCTTTTCACGCAACATCGGCATATCCTCTTAACACACAAGTCTCTCTCCCCATGACTTCACAAGGAGAGGGTGGATTATTTTGACAAGGGGGAATCTTTGACCCCTCATCATCATCATTTGCTCAAGGGGACACACCACCCATCTTTCCATCATTTCCACCTCTACCATTAACATCCACACCACTCCTCGGTTTAGGACAACCCCCTTTACCAATCCTCAATCAACAAAATCAAAACAACCCCCCAAATCATAAATCAAACCATCATACCAAATCCTCCAATCATGCCATTGATATCGCAAAAATAGGTGGCAACAATCCAAACAACACATCATCTACGATACCCCAAATACCTCAAAATGTGGTCTCCCAAGGACCTATCATATCAACCGCACCATCCACCGCACAAATCAATCCAACAACACCTCTCATCACAACATCTCACACAATTTTGAATCCTCCACCACCACGACCAAAACTAAACATGGCAAACCAATATAGCATCACCTTACAAGAAACTCAACAAGCCTACCAAAAGGCACTTCAGTAGTTTCAAAATCAACAATCCATGCAAGTTGCACAACAAGTTGCTCAACAAGCGCAGGCATAGCAAGTCGCACAATAAGCCACCCAAGCTGCCCAGGCTACGCAAGCAGCTCAAACCACTCAAGCTACACAGGCTTCCCAAGCTACACAAATTTCCCAACAAGCTCAAGCCCAAGCACGAGCCCAATATCAAGCCCAACAAGCTCAAGAACAAGCACAATACCAAGCACAACAACAAGCAACTTAGCAGCAAGCATATCAACAAGCCCTACAATAGTACCAAGCACAACAAGAAGTAGCCCAACTATTATCCCAACAACAAGCATTGTTGGCACAAAAGCATCAAGACCAGGAACAAGCATTGTTGGTACAACAACAACAAGACCAACAACAAGCGTTGTTGGCACAACAACAATTTCAGGCATATCAATAAGCCTTGATCGCACAACAGAGCTTGCAACAAACTCCCCCAAACATGCAAAGCACCCCACCCATCATTCAAACGAACAAACCATCTCAAAACATATTCACCCCACCTCTTGATCTGCAAAATGACGTGATAGCACAAATCAAATTACTCTCGCAACAAGTGTTAGACCTCCAATCTAGGAAAATGACAAAAACACCAAGTAATTTGTGCCCTTATCCATTCGACAAAAGTCTTGCGATGGTACCATTCCCAAAAGGGTTTGAAATTTCTAAATTTGACAAATATCGTGGCACGGGTAACCCTAATGATCACATCAAGGAATTCCAAGTACATTGCATGGAAGTTTTATATGATGACACATATCTAATGTGATTATTCCCTCAAAGTTTGGTAGGACCAGTAATGGAATGGTTCTCTCGCCTTCCTCCTGGAATCAAAAAGTTCCAAGAAATCATGGACGCATTCATAAAAAACTATGCATTTAACATTGGCATGGATGTGAGTCTAGAGGAACTATCTACTCTTAAACAAGCTAAAGGGGAAACATTAGCATCCTTCTTGCAACGATGGCAATCCAAGGCCAATAGGAGCAAGTGGGCCATGCCAGAGGAACAACAAATTTGCACTATCATTGCCAATCTCGAAAAAACCTTGTCATTCCATCTAAAGATGCAATGTATCACCACATACGATCATTTGATCCCCAAGGCGCTCAACATAGAAAGTGCCCTTATTGCACAAGGGGGGACACCCACATATCAAGAATATCAAGACAACCACCCTTTCACCAATTATAACGAAAAACCTCACACATGGGTGAAAAACAAAAATGTCACTAATGATGGTGTGGTTGATGCCAAGATCATAATCAGTGCCCCAAAACAAAACACGCAATCATACCAACAACCACAAGGCAACAATCAGAACAACACACAAGCCAACATGGTATCACAACAACCACCCAATAATCAAGTCAACAATCTAAATAATCAAGGGGGACCACCCCCATGGAACAAATATCCCCCCAAGTGAAAGTACATAGCCCTTGGGGAATCAATCAAATCTATCATGAAGAAACTGGTACAGGATAATCTCATTAAAATCCACGTCTATGAGAATTATCAAGCGCCCCAAGTGAAACCACCATGGTATAATGAAAACCACCTTTGCAATTTTCATAAAATCAAAAGGCACACGACAGCCAGTTGCATGAGATTGAAAAATATGATCCAAGACCTTATCGATGACAAAGTCATAAATGTTGAACAACTCGCAAGAAATTAGGACCTAAAGATATACACAAATCCGATGTCAGATTACAATAAAGGGAATAACCATGGAAAGACAAAGTATGGTAATGTAAACCATGTATACGATCATGTTGTCGCATCCCTAGATGAATGGGTCACTATTGTTAACGTCAAGGGAGCCAAAGCCGATTGTGGAGTCACCACACGTGGTGGTAAGGTCACCATTGTTGGATCATCACAACCACCTAGGGAATCCACCTCAAATCCAAAATTTGTTCCCAATGGTTATAATGTCTTAGACCAACTAAAAAGAACCCCTGCTCAAATCTCCATCATGGAGTTACTGAAGATCTCACCCACACATAGAAAAATCCTAGAGGAAGCATTAGCTTCATCCACCGCCTCCATGGATCTTGATGCTGACTAGTTCCAAGCGATGGTTGGACACCTCACCACCCCATATCTCCTAATGTTCTATGATCAAGACTTCCCCACTCAACCATCTCATAATCGCGCACTCCATCTCGAAGTCATGGTCCATAAAAACAAAGTCAAAAGGGTCTTGGTGGATGGGGATGTAGGTCTAAATATTTGTTCACTCAAACTAATAAAGAATTTGGGATTCTTCGAGGTCTCCATTGAAAAAGGTAAAGGTATAACAATCAAAGCATATGATGATCAAGAAAGACTGTCTTAAGGCACTATTCAACTCCCTATTCAAGAAGGGTCATCCATCATGGAAACCACATGCTAGGTCCTCGACTTTGATTTGCCTTATAATATCCTCCTGGGGCATCCATGGATCCATGGGATGCAAGCAGTTGCATCTACTTTCCATCAATGTGTCAAGTTTCCCTTCCAAAATCAAGAGGTCACGGTCCATGGTGACCCCAAGCCCTTTTATTATTGCAAGAACTTGGAATCAAAGTACTACAAAATCCCTCAAGTTCCAAAAAATGATGAAGGCCCTACAACCCCATATGTAGACCCAGCTACCTTAGCCTCCACCTTTGAGATAAAGAAACCCACCATTCCTAACATCTTTGAAATTAAATTCATTATCCAAGACAATCGGTGTGGAGATTACAAAATGAAGAAAAGTGCTTTCGTAATAGGAGAGTTACCTCAATCTCCTAGGTCTCACGAGTAGCCCCAACCAAGTGAAACATCATCCCAAACCTTCAAAGCAGACCCCTCCAGATTCAGATGTTGGGGGGACCTAAGTTTGGAAGTGGTAGATGAAAAATACATATCAAGTTTTCTATACCAAGATGAAAGGCCCATGCTTGATCTTCCAATGGATGATAGCGATAAAGGACTACAAATGATGCTTGGTATGGGCAATAACAAAAACAAGAAACTTGGGAAAAATGACAATTGTCTCCTAGTACCTCTCATTCCTGAGAATCGTATGAGAAATCTTGGCCTCGGATGTACCCCTCTAAAGGTAACCATACTTGGCAAAGGTGCCCTAGTTAGAAAATTCAAAGCTCCCCCTCAATTGTCGGTATCCACAGATCTACCCTTAGACAACTATACCTTTGACATAACCGATGTGTGCAGTGATGAAGATCCCATAACTGACTTACCCATGCTATTCAAGGATTCCTCTCTGCTCATGATTAGTACCCTATATTTTGAGTCAAACAACCAAACCCATGAGTTAAACTTAGTCTATCCCCAACTCATCGATTACGACCAATGAGGACCACCAGTTCTAGACACATTCGAAAATGATGAGGCGCTCTCATAATTTATGGGATTATGGGATACTATACCATGTGGAGATCACAAAGTCGGGTTCAACATCATGCTTGACACACATGCCTATTATGGTGAGACGATTGAATCCTTTAGTTACAAAAGTGAAAATTTAAGAATAATATCTAGGTCTTTGAGTGAAAACCACACTGTGGCGCTCTCAGACCCTAAAATAGTAAAAAAAAAGGACGCATCCAATGGTGAAAACTTCTCTGAGGCACCAGAGGATGAAGGATTAAATATTCCCCTTAGTGTTATTCATCAGGAGAAGTCAATAGTTTTAGTAGACAAGTGCAATCCAATCAACCTAGGAACAGAAGAAATGCCACATATCACCTTTTATGCAGAATCACTCTTGACAAAAGAACAGGAACTCCTAGCTACATTTCTAATAGAAATAAAGGTAAAATTTGCATGGACCTATGTTGACATGCCTAGACTTGATCTAGAAGTTGTGGTTCACCACCTAACTGTATACCCAGAAGCAAAGCCAATAAGGCAAAAACTAAGAAAGACGCATCCACAAATAGCATTATTGGTCAAGATGGAACTAAAAAAGCTCCTAGATGTTGGGTTCATATGGTCAATTGATTATCCAGAGTGGGTATAAAATCTCATACCTGTTTTGAAGCCCACTAGGGGCATCCAAATCTACACAGATTTCAGAGATTTAAACAAAGCATGCCCCAAGGATGACTTTCCTCTCCCAAACATTGATATGATTGTGGATATGACAGCGGGACATGAAATGCTATCACTAATGGATGGATTCTTAGGGTACAATTAGATCATGATAGCTAAGGAAGATCAGCACAAAACAACTTTCACCTGTCCATGGGGGACATATTGCTGGAACATGATGCCATTTGGGTTGAAAAACGCAGGAGCTACCTATCAAAGGGCCATGACACTAATCTTCCATGATATGATTCACAAAACCGTGGAAGATTATGTGGATGACATATTGGCCAAGTCAAAGAAATGTTGAGATCACATACTAGCTCTAAGCTCCATCTTTGAGAGGCTAGAAGAGTACAAGGTTAGACTCAATCCAAAAAAGTGTGTCTTTGGGGTACAATCAGGCAAGTTACTAGCATACATCGTATCTATGAGAGGAATTGAAATAGACCCCACCAAGGTCAAGGAAATCCTCAAGATGGAGGAACTAGAAACATTGAAAAGACTCCAGTCCATCTTTTGATTCATAGCGCAACTAGCAGACAAGGCTATCCCATATTCTCATCTACTCCACAAGGAGGTAGCATACAAGTGGGATGAGAAATGTGACCAAGCTTTCAATAAGATCAAGAAGTACTTGCTCACACCACCAATTCCAGGCAAGCCCTTGATCCTATATATCGGCAACAGAAGCAATTTTTGGCACTCTCCTAGCACAACATGATGAAAATGGGAAACAGAGAGCTATTTACTACATCAGTAGAACCATGGTGGGACACGAGCTGAATTACACATCCATTGAAAAGGCTTGCTTAGTAGTCATGTTTGTCACATAGAAATTCAGACATTATATGCTAGCACACCAGATAAAACTCATTGCAAAGATAGACCCTCTCAAGTATTTGCTTTCTAAAGCAACGCTCACAGGGTGAACAGCTAAATGGGTTATGATCTTGACAGAACACAACACTGAGTATGTAGAATAGAAGGCCATAAAAGGACAAGCAATTGAAGACCAATTAGCAGAAGCACCGATATATTCAGAGAATCCACTCATATCAGAGTTCCCTGGTGAGTCCGTCTTTAACATGAGTGTAGCAGATCACTGGAAAATGTACTTTGATGGATCTTACACACAACACTAGTTAGGAGCGAGAGTCTTCTTCATTACACCACAAGGAGATTGCATACCTAAATCATACAAGTTGTCTTTTCCATGCACAAATAACGTTGCAGAATATGAGGCTCTTGTCATAGGGCTAAGAATTGCAGTGTAGTGGCAGATCATAGCATTGTAGGTCTATGGAGACTCGCAGCTCATCATCAACCAGGTAAATGATGAATATCAAACAAAGGACAACAAGTTAACCCCATACAAGAAATTGGTGGAAAGCCTCAATGAGTTCTTCATTAATATTACATTTGAGCAGCTACCAAGGGCAAATAATAGAGCAACACATACTATGGCAACAATTGGACTGCTACTAGATGTCCCACACAACGTCCCAAAGTAAGAATTCCTCATAGAGTAGTTTCTCATACTAGCATTCGAGGTACCAGAGTTTGATTTTATGTGTGAAATTGTTGGTCTTGGTGATCCCTAGTATCATGATATATACACCTACTTGAGAATAGGAGTCATCCCCGTTGATATAACCCTAAACCTTAAAAGAACATTTTTCAAGAAGTCATCCTGCTTTGTTATCTTAGGAGACACCCTATACTGTAGGAGTATTGAGGGAACCTTGTTACAATTCCTAAATGTTGAGGAAGCTTTGACTGCTTTAACCGAGGTACACAATGGTATTTGTGGGTCACATTCGAGTGGTATGACCTTGGCTAAGAAATTGTTGAGGATTGGGTACTATTGGCCAACAATGGAAAGGGAAGCTCATGACTATGTCTGAAGGTGTTTGCAATGTCAACAGCATCGAGATCTCATCCACGCACCAACTCAGGAGCTCCACTCGATCATAACACCTTGGCCCTTTCACAATGGGGGATCAATCTCATTGGTAAGATCACCCCCACCTCATCCAGTAGACATAAGTTCATCATCACCGCCACAGAGTACTTCACGAAGTGGGTGGAGGCCATTCCCATGACCGATATCACAAGAAAGCAGATATCCAAATTCATCCTAAACTACCTAATTTTCCGCTATGATGTCCCTCAAGCCATTATCTCAGATAATGGGACACCTTTCAAAAACTAGGATGTTCGAGACCTATACCAAAATTTCAAAATACAACATCACTTTTCCACCCCATACTACCCCCAAGGAAATGGACAAGCTGAGCCTACAAATAAGACCATCTTAAAAATACTTAAGAAAATAGTCAATGACACTGGTCATGACTGACACCTACAGCTAAATCCCACCTTATGGGACTACCAAACAAGTATTTGCACACCAACAGGTGCAACCCCTTTCTCCCTGGTCTATGGATCAGAAGCCATCCTCCCCATTGATATTGAGCTCCCATCCTTGAGTATATCATTGCAAAACCTCATTACAAATGAATAATATCAGGTGTCACGATTGAACAAGCTGGAATTACTGGATGAGATGCACATGGATGTCTTAAACCATTTGCAAGTCTACCAAAATTGTCTCAAGCGGAGCTACAACAAGAAGATCAGGAGTCAGACCTTTCAAATCGAAGAGCTTGTACTAAAAGAAAATTAGAAAAATGTACCAAATCCAGACAGCAAGGGCAAGTTTGAACCCAATTGGTTGGGACCCTTCATCATCATAGCAAGCTACAAGTCAGGGGCATATCAGCTATTAACACCCAAAGGAGAACCTCTGCAAGAGCCCATGAATATCTCCCATCTCAAAAAGTTTTAAGCCTAAATCTTCCAAGATGTAAATCCAAAAATTAAAAAAAATCAAAAAAAGGATTGAAAACAGTAAAGAGAAAAAAAATCCTCTAGTGAAAACCACTTCGGTGGCACTTTGGGTAAGTACCTTGGTGAAAACCTAGTAAACAGATGCCTTGTGTAAATAAGCACTCTCATCCACCATGATCTCCACAGCTTGTTCTGCCTCCTTCATCCATCGCATTCCATCGCATCCTTTCATCACACATCTGTGTCTGCATCATAGCTTGATCCTATGTTCTTATCATGATCCCTCCTAGTACTACTTAGCCCATTTTTAAGGTCAGTTTGTCTTGCCTATATCAGAGTAGTCTAGTGCATCATGCTAGGGGAATGTTCTTATCAAATCGAATCATGTATATTCTTGAGGTCTTCCTTAAAATCAAAAAATCAAAAAACATCATAAAATCAAAAAATCAAAAAACATTCAAAACATATCAAAATCCAAAAACAAGTCAAAAGGTCAGTCAAAAGCAGAGTCATCTTGTCAAACTACGGGTCTTTGAGCTCTGAACGTAGGAAAGGTTTATCTTTGATCATCCCCCGAGACACTTGGGTTAGTCCTTTAGGAGTCTATCACAATAAACTGGCAATCCATTTGTTCATATCTTCATCAATAAACGAGTTTGTGTTAGTCAAACTATGTGGTCTCTGTGTGTATAACATAAGCAAGGCTAATATTTGATCAGCCCTCGAGGCCCCTAGGATAGGTCTTTAGGTTAGTCTCTTGGTCAAAATCTCAGAAAACCCAAAATTATTGGAAAATTCAAAAATCAAAACATTTGTAAAACATCTTGAAAATACCAAAAATAGCTTCAAAACATTTCAAAAACACCAAAAACATCCAAATATTTGAAAAAATCCATATGTCCCATCTCACAACCACCCAAAATAAATATTCACTCATAATAAATCATCGTCATCCTCAACCTTTGGTAAAACAATTGAAAACAAGTCTAGCAAGTTAAAAGTGAAAAATCAAATGTCAAGGTCTCAAGTCTAGGTTAGTAGGTAAACAAGTTGGCCAACTCTTGGTATTAATAGCTCATCATCCATTTAATCCCAAATCATCTAATAACATCATGTCCTAGGATGCATCCTTCCTACAATGGACATCAACATCAGGAATCACTGTAATTTAGTCTTGGCTAGCGGTATGAAGAACATTAGCTTGTTTGTTTACTTGGCTTTTGTCTTTTGACTTATCTTATTGCGCTCATTCCAATGATCTCTCGATGATGTCCAAACAAAGGGATTTAGAGAGAAAGGAATGGGGCAATGATCATTATCTTTTTATCTATTATGCTTGTTGGATATTCTTGTAATATAACCTTGGTCATACGTACTTTGTTTAGTTTGTAGGGAGGGTGTCTCATGTGTCTTGTTGACCACATAGGAAGGTTTTCCTTTCTATGTTTTGGTCTGAGATGTTTGGAATATCTGAACTGCATTCTAAATAGGGTTTTGTATGTCAGGTGTGAATAGGAGTACTCCTATCTGATTGTCGAGTCAAAGTCCATCACACTAGGTGCAACATCATCCTAGTTCTTTGTGCCTTGATGCATTGTGCATATGTGTGTTATCAAACATATGTTGGCTTTCAGTTGTTTATGATATTGTTTTGTCCTTGATGACAAAATTGGTTCTCTGATATGCAGTTACATGTATGATATGATATGTAGTTACATTGGTTTATTCACATGTGGTTGGTGAATGATATGCTGCAATTACATGATATGCAGTTACAAGATTTTGATTCAAAATTTTGATATATGATGATGCTGACAGTGCTTATGATTTTGATGGGATGATTTTTAGTTTGATCCTTCAAGGTTACAAGTCACAGGTATATTCAGTTGATTATTACCAGTTTGTCTTTGAATGATATATTAGTGCATTATTAATCTCATATTATTGCACTACTATATTGTTTCAAGGCATTCATGATATTTATACTTGATTTGTATAATGGTGTTTACATCTAGCTTCTTGAGATTACTTTTGGTTCAGTTTGGTTGCATTGGCATCATTTTCAAAGCTTATTTTTCAAGCTTGGTAAAAGGAATTTGTTATTTCATTATTTCAAAGCCCTCATTAGGGCACGATAGGTAAAAAATCACATGGAGAATATGTCTAGGGTTTGCAATGACCAGGTGGAATGTTGTCAGCAGCTTGAGGTGACAAAGCTTGAATACACTAGAGAAGATTTGTTGGCGTCTTTCAACTGGATAGTTATGGAACTTCTCGACAGATCTTTATGGTATTTGTTTAGTTTTCTTCCACCGTAATTAGGTAATGCAAAAACTCTCTTGATGCTTACGGGCCTTGAGATAATTTGTTAAGGAAGTTTTTAAGTATGGTTTTGGTTAAGAAATATGTATGAGTTTTGTGAGTAAAATATTGGTTTTGAAATATTATTGATAAGGGCTTAACTTTTGTTGATTATGATTAAAACCCTTTAGAGTTTCTAGATGATTCTTCTTGGGTTGTAACAGAAATACTCTCATTTTCTCTGCTTAAACTTGTTAAAGATTTTGTTAGAAGACTCTTTAGGGTTTCTCACCTGTAACCCTAACCCGAGTTGGTTTACAATTATTGAAACTACATACAGAGGTTATTACATGCAATGTCTTTAAAAGATAACCTTCAGACATTTTTCTAAGTTACCTGGAAGAAGAATATGAAACTTTAGACTTATCTTTGTACAGAAGTTGTATTGCATTGAAAATCTTTATAACAGTGATTCTCATATTATTATATTTAAGGAAGATGTTGTCATTCTCATACAACATTCTTCAATGTGCTTATTGAAAATATTTATAGTCTTCTATTGAGACACTAGGACTGCAAATTGCACTTCTAGGGTAATGATAGAGTACTATAATTGCTATGCATTGTAAAGGAGTTGGTGCTCCTATATCTTATGAAGTTGGTGCTTCTGAACTTTGTGGAGTTGGTGCTCCTAAATTTTGTGGAGTTGGTGCTCCTGAAATTTGTAGAGTTGGTGCTCTAGGTGAATAAAGAGAAAGATTTTTCAAGTAGTTTTTATTCCCCAAGAGGGTTTTCCACTTAGGACATATATTTTGTTATGTGATGATTTTATGTGTGTGTTTTTCTTATCTTTCTAGTCTCAATGTGTCATGAAATGTATTGAATGGCTGTTAATTATCATTCTTTCATTTTTTCCATTGTTTATGTCAAAATATCATGCATAAAATGTTTTGTTATTAATGTGGGCTCTGATACATATGAAATTGTAAAACATCTTAAGTTCAACCTATGTTGATGTTATGTCTTTATGTTTAATTCATGGTCAATGCAAACACAATACTGTTCATGCACAAGTCAAACTTGTTCTATAAATTGTCATTTGATCTTTTGGTTCAAAAGTCAATTAAATTCTTGGATCTGTAAAAATTTTGTGACTTACATGAATCACTAATTCACCCCCCCTCTCAATGATTCCAGTCTTCTAACAACATAAGGTAAGTAGCCCTTTTAAAATCCCAATTCCTAATAAGCATTGCATCATCATCATTATCATCTCTAATAAAGTCTCGTAGATCATGGACTTGTCGGATCCTCTTATGTTCATCCCATTTCTTCTTTCCTCTCTCCATGCTAGCATGGTACCATGACAGTTAATCAAAAAAAATCACTAATGCATCCATCCTGCATCCACAAACCGTCAACATACTACATATCATATCATATAGAAAATACTGATCATCTCACATACATTATATTTCATCATAGCATAATATAGATTGGTTATTCTAAGCATCTCATAAACCATACATTTGCATCCATTGCATAAAACATCATATCATCCATATATGCATCATCATATCATCCATTTGCATAATCATATAGGCATCATCATATCATCCATACATATATCATCATATCATACATGAAAGAGATACTGAAAAAGAAAGGAGCATGTCATAACATCCCATACATATAACATCACCCATTAGGGGCATAATATAGATCTGTTAGTCTAAACATATTAAATCATTTGCATATCATAACATTTGCAACCATACATCCATACTCTATACATCATCATCATAAAAAGTGCATAGAAAAGATATTGAAAAAAGAAATGCATCCATCCATCCATAAGCATCTACATAATCATACATCACATCACATAATATGGAATCATACATACATTGCATCACATAAATGTAGTCACATCGAATATAGAACATTGCATATACATCCATCCATAATGCATGAATAAAATAGGGCACATCATATAATAAATTGATCATATCATATATATACAAAATAATGTAACTGTCATGGTACAAATTAGGATCAAATGTGTATATCAATCAATGTATACAATGCCCATGGGGCTATAAAAAATGGAGCTCGTGGATCTCAAAAAGAATCAAGTGTCACTGATCAAAAATGTGTGAGCTAGCCCTGGTGGATGCTCCCCTCACCTGCCTGCCTCTTTGGTTGATCCTGCTTGTACTCGGTCTGCTGAGAAAACTCTAACACCCAAGTTGTTGGAGGCACTTCCTGTTGATAATGAACCTTGTAATACTCACCCTCTCTCATAGCGTCACAGTACATTTGTGTCGGGATTGTCCTGCCCTATGACGCTGCGGCCATGCTCTTTAGTTGCTATCGTCGACCAACCTCCTGTGCCAATTGCAGCTTTGTCATTTATCGCTGCCACCTCTCTTGATCTCAATCAGTGGTGAGGGCCTAGACCTGTTGTCTGGCCTGGTCCCTCTCTGCTGTCAATGTTTGCACCTGAGCCTGGAGCCCTTACACCTACCCCTACAATTGTTGTATCGGGGCATCTCTCTAATCGGGCTAAGGTGGTAGTGGCTAATCGCTCTAAGGTGGTTGTTGGTCCCTCTGAGGTGGTTGTTGATCCCTAGGATGATCCCTCTGCTGGTACCCATCTCCCTGATCCCTCTGGTCTGGCTAGTGCAAAGATGGTCTTCCTCCTCCTACTAGGACCTGTCCTGCCCGTCCTCACCCTACTGTTCGGCCTTGAGGTCTCCGTCGTGGAAGTGCTGCCCCTAGAACTGTCAAGCAGACTAGAGGCATAAACCAATTGTCATAGGAAAATTTAGTGTTTGGATCTACTTGTCCTTAATCATAGGCCCATGGCCTAGCCACTAGTTTTTTGAAGGAATCAATTGCATCTAATGTTGGGATCGTCTTACCCCATTTGGTCTCTTTGGTAGATCGAGCAAAGATGGCCACGTACTGATCATCCGGCCTATCCTGGGCATCTCAAAATTGTCTCGCTACCCTATTAGGTAGGAAGTGCTCAATCATAGTATGCTCACGCCCCTACATGAGATGATCTTTCCTAGCATAGAATAACTATTATACATCATCGTACCAGGTCGACATTTGTAGCCAAGGTCTTTAGGTGAATGTTGTCATCTCATCTAAAACCCTCCACTAGTGAGGTAGACCTGTTTGTCTTGTATGTCTGAAGGTGAAGCCGCCCCTATACCTATAAACTGTTGGGTTGTTGGGCTCGACATTGAACATTGTAACCCTCAGTTGGAGCACGACAATGTGCTCCCAGGCCCAGATGTGCAATAATGTGACCCTGACACCAATCACTTTGTTGTCACAATAGGAAAACTCATGCAAATCGTGATATAATGAGGCCAACATCACTAGTCCCCAAGCAAAATAGCACCTCCTGAATAGCATCTGCTCCCAAGCCAGGCCCCATCCCGAACTGAAATATCGACCTTGTCGATTTGGAGCCACTAGTCCTGAAATGATCGCTACCACAATTAGTCAGAAAGTCAACACCCGACCTCTATAGTACTCAATATCAATCTAACCCTCGATAAATACAATCTAATTTGTCCCCATGAACTCATAACAGGCATCGATACTGGCATCCATGTCATACATCACTCTCTCGTCATGGATGGGAAATTGTAAAATATGCCAGATGTCCTCCAATGTGACGGTCACCTCACTGGTGGGAAGATGAAAGGATGATGTCTTGTTGTGCCATCACTCAGCTAATGCGGTCACCATCGCCAAATGGGTCCTAATGGCAGGCATGTAAGCAACATACCAGAGGTCGGTCATGCCAAGGTGCTCCTGTAGCAACTCATGTAATCCACTCAATCTACTAAGCACCGAGGGTCGGTGCTCGCATGAATGCATAGGCTCTCTATCCTCCTGCACCCATAAATCCATAACGTCAAGTTTTGAAAAAAGACTGGACATTGTTTGAAGTTTTCGACATTGAAACAACAAATGTGTCACTATTTGCAAAGGTTTCACTCTTTGAAAACTCTAAATTGTGATGCTAGGACCCCCCAAAGTGCAAACAAGTCGCGGCATCGCTGTTTGATGTGCGGGCTTGTTTGAGTGGAAACCCTAAAGACCTAACTAGAGCGCATCGTCGCCATTTGCAATGGCATCGCCCTTTGGATTTTGTAAGCTAAAACCTAAACTGCGATGCGGTGTCACAAGTCACAGTAACGGTGCTCTTTGAAGTTGAGCATCGCCAATTATACACTTTTAGCATCGCTATATAGCGACGTTGGACTTTGTGACCCTTCAAAACGTAATAAATACAGACAAATATCAAAACTAAAGGTCGGGTTAGGATAACATACCGCTAGTCCTGCGCCTGGAGGTTTCTAGTAGACTCAAACTCGCTCGGAAATGTGTCGAGGAAGCACTCTTTGCGCCATTCTGCACGAGGTTTAGAGCTCAAAATGATGAAAATTCTAAAGGTTGAATGTGAAAATGAACTGAAAGTGACCCCTTAAGGCTATTTAAGCTTGAAAAATTAGGGTTTTTTGCCCCATTTTAGCCGCCAACCTAGGGTTTTATGCCCCCAACCCCATTTTTTCCCAATCGAAGCTCGTTTTGCATCCTTTTTCCACGTTTTGGCAGATTTTCAGCATCTCAGAGCCTTTTTGGACTCGTCAAGCAGCTTGTCTTCTTTTTTCGCGAGATCACCCAAAAATCCAAATTTTTGTCCGATCTCTCGAGGGGGCAATATACTAGCATAATTCTTCTGTTGGGGCAGCAGTGGGGCATCCGAAAAATTAGAAACTTTTTAAATTTTGATCTTGGCAAGGTTATTCTTTGAACCAACGCAACGAGTACATTGGTTCAAAGAGGGTAAAAATGTAGACACGTGAATTATACTGATTGATATCGTGCACTTGATCCTAATTCACTAACACCAATTCTGCCTAAATCATCTCTCTGCTAACCCTTTAAGAGAATAATCTTTATTTGATTAAATTCATCATAATTCCTTTGTTAATTAAATAAATCAACTTTATTTGATTAAATCATTATCTTCTCTTAATTAAATAAATCATTTTATTTAATTAGTCCTAATGTTCCTCTTTTAATTAGATAAATCACTTTATTTGATTAAATTGTATATCTTCCTTTAATTAAATAAATTAACATTTAAATCTAACATCATCCCTTTTAATTAAATTAATCAAATCTTATTTAATTAAATCTAATATCCATTATTCCTCTCCTTTTGATTTAAATAAATCCAAAAATCTAAGTCAAAATGTCAAATCAGGCTAATCTCCATCTAAGTTAATTAAATCTTAATTAACTCTAACTCTAATCCATCAAATCCTCTAGATTTTGCAACTTGCACAAGTAAATCAATTTAATTGGTTTATAAATTCTTCTATTTTCATTGAAAAGGGAATTTCATTGGAATATTCCTCCATTTTGAAATCTCCCTTCTAAAAGGTCTTGTCCTCCAACATGGCATTTATATCTCTTACAAGTCCTTTTTCTTGAGCCAAGTGGCATTAACTCCTCTTCCACATCTTCCTCCACAAGCCAACTTTCAAATTTCCACCTAATTGCATTTATTTGCACATTGATCAAAATGTGCTCCACCTCTCTCCACTAGCATGTTGACAAGTGGCATAATTCCATTAGCTTATGTTTAGTCGCACATTCTTCATATATTTCATTCCTCCATCATTCTTTCCTATAAATGGAGAGCTCTCATATTGATTTTGGATCCACAACTTTATGCAAGGTCATTATCTACAGGTTTTGAGCAAATTCATCAACACTTCACCCAAGTTTTCATAGTTCTTCATCACCATAGCTAGGTTATTGCAAATTTCATCAAGGAGCACCATTGATCATCATCAAAGCTTGCAAGGGATTGGGAAAGGGCTATTTTCCACATCAAAATGGCACAAATTCCCCATGGGGTTGATGGTTTGAGTGTTTTGAGCAAGATTTAATAGTTTTTATTTGATTATCTTTGTTTCATTTCTTGTTCTTGACATTTGAATGAATTCCATGGGGAATGCTAGTTTAGATTTGTTTGATGACTAACATTTTGTTGTTTGTCTATGTTTGAGCAGGTCTAGATCCACCATTCATAGGAATATCTCTTACTCATGATATCATTCATAAACTGAGATATTTTAGGCAAAAAATTATAAATGGTGTTGTGACAATAACATAGACTACAAACTATTTTTTTGTACTATTCCTAGACATTCAAAGTATCACATCAAGCATACTATACTCTCTCATGATCCTTTCTAGGAATGTAAAGAACACATGGGTTGCATTGAGATTTTAGTTTCTCCTACAACATGGGCCTTATCTTCTATTCTTCATACTTTTAATTATCCTCAGTAATACCCTACATGTCTTCAAGATCCACTACCCATGAATTTCTACTTATAGGACATCTCATGTATATTTGTAGAATCTCATCTTAAGAATATTGTAGATGCCATTAAGGATCCTTTGTTCTAGCATCAATAGATCTAACTATTATTCATACTTGAGCATCTTGTGTGAACACATCAAAATGGATGACTAGTGTAGTCAAATGATATGCATTGATATCTCATCTCCATCATCACATGTTGCTCCATTAGAGCTCAATGTTGTATTATCAGTATCTTTTAGGGATTCTTTGCAATAGTTTCATTTCAATCTTCTTGATCTGCCTCACTGGGAGGCCTACTTTACTAGATATTTCACATTTGATTATGTAGTCCCACATTTCAGATCTTGAGGGAATAGTTGAGAGCATTTATCTCCTTTTTTATGACAACTCATATGGATTTCATTCCCTTCTTTGAATATCATGAACATACATTCAAACCCTCCTATTTTTTCTCCACCTACATATGCTTTTGCAATGACATATTATGTAGATACTCAAGATTCCATAGATCTAGTAGAGTCATAATTCATGTTGACACCTTCTACAAAAGTACCATATTCTCATCATTTCAATTGTCTTACCTATGGTGAACAATATACACCCATGGTTATCATACATGTATCGTATGTGGTGTACTTGATTCATCATATTATTTTGAGTCATAATTTGGTATTAGCTTGGAGATCCTTGAGTAGTACTCAGAGGATTCATCCACATCTTTGTACCTATTCTTCATCTATTTCCACATGGTTTTGAGAGGTTACACCTTTTAGTTACACCTAAGACTTCTTATTCGACTATGACATCTTTCATCATTAGCATCATAACATCTAAGAAAATTCTAGAGATATAGATTCATATCTTTTTATACCTCATATTATTTTTAGGAATGGGAAAATATTTTACATGCTCTGTTGGGTTTGTTTCTTTGCAATGGGATAAATGTTGTTTGACTATCTTGGACCATCTTCAAAATTCAATTTCAAGCATCTACCATCAATGCAAGAGAATACACATTAAGGGGAGGGGTTATATGGTCTCTCTTTTTTTCTCTCATTTGTGGGGGAGTTTTTTCTCTTATGGGATTTTGTCCTTAGTCTTTCAAATGAGATCACCTAGCACTACTCTCTTCATCCTCTCTAGTTTTTTCTTACTCTTATTTTTTGGGGGGTCAATTTGTACATGGGTATCTAACATGTCTACACATTTGTCAAGACCCATATATCCATCTCTACAAACCCCCCTAAGTTGCACTTATGGAGGGTGTTAGTTTATTTTTTCTTGTATTTGGTTTTTATTTTATTACATTTCATGCACTTAGGATAGGACAAACTTACTTAGGTAGGCTCTACTTTGATCATGTGACTTGTACTTTCATTATTTTGTTTAAATATTGTGCATACATGTGTAATTACATATCATTTATCCCACGCTAGTTTTACATTCACATCTCTTAGTGGTGTATCTTTTATATACCCACATCCTGCTCTCATATGGGTCAATCTCATCATATTGCATCCTTTGATTAGAACACAATTTGTTCTATCATATTGGCCTTGTGAGTTCTTTGTGTTTTCATTTAGGCTTTCTTGATCTTGGGTGGCTATCTAAATAACCAAATCTTACACCTACAATGCATTAAATATTCATCATTGTGTTTCTTTGCTAAAACTTTCCTTTGAAAATTTAAGGTTTTTTCTTGAGTGGACTATAACATGTTTTGGAGTTTTGTATTCACTTTTCCACCTTTTATAAATATATCATGTCCCCTAAAATTTTCCCAAGTCTTCATCCTTAAGTTTCCAAGTTTTTTCTTCACTTCTATAATTTTTTAACAAGCTATAGTTCAAACTTGAAACCTCACATAGATTCATTCCTTCTAGAGTTAGTTTGAAACCTCACATAGATTCATTCCTTCTAGAGTTCTAGATTTTACATAAAACTTTTCAAGTTATAAATCACTATAACAAAACCTTGAATCTTTACTTATTTATACTTATCTAGATTTTTGGACTTCGTAATTATATTTGTAGTCTTTTTTTAGCAAAAGACTAGGTGCCTGTATATTATATTAATAATAATAATAGATAAATACAAAATTTATGTGGAAGGCAAGAGTGTCAATTTTGCAAAATAGATCAAAATCATAGAAACATTTTCTTCTACCCAGCAGCCCAAACAAAATTACATTCAATCCCTGAGTTTGTACCCATATACATTAAACCCTGTCACCCTAAATTATATAACCATATTTCATAATATTGCTAGCTGAAACAAAAAATATTACAACCATGAAGACTAACTTCCCGTGCGAGAACATTGGACTGATTTTCGCCTTGTTCCTCTTGAACTGCCACGTGCACTTGGTTTGTTGGCAAAGCTTGAGAATGCACTGTCATGTTAATGTCTAGCACTTGACGATTATCCCTGAGGCCTTGTGGACAGCCGTGGGTCATAATGATTGAAATGGCATGGTATTTTTTTCTTGATTTTGTCATTTTCATCCCTACCAAACTCAAAATGATGTCTATTGAGTGCTATATACAGGTAGCTCGAAGAGTCTTTGAGCAGAGAATTATATTTGTAGTCTTACATTGTTACGCCAAAAGCCTTAAAACTCACCCACTTATTCCTTTTGGAGTTTCAAACTTTCCAAGCACTCTTGTAATTACATCATTACACCAAAATTCTACATCCCTACAATATGCCAACATCTAGATTTTTGAATTCCCTACGTAATTACAAACCTACTACAAAAAAAAAAAACCCAAACCAGTTCCTAAGCACAATTTGATTATTTTTTTCATTCTTCCAAAAGCAATGGATTTTTTAGCCAATAAAATCTCCCTCAAAGATGAAATAAAAGCTCAAAGGGGGGTTGTTCCCCTTTAAAGACTCTTTTAGATCTAGCACAAATATTGGACATAAATTTAGGCCATGTGAGCTTGGGGAGAGTTTAAAATGAATGGAAGAAATGAAGAAAGCAAGACAATTGGTCAAAGACCTTGTGGAGAGTCCTTCCCAAGACATTAATGATCAATGACCATATGAATAATTTTTTGCATTACAATTGCAACCCACACATTGCACAATTACATGCTTATGCCCTAGAGTTGCCAGAACACAACATGATGACACTCAATAGAGGGTTAAGTTAGTTCTCAAGCATGACTACACAAGTGGAAAACTTATTCAGTTACGTGACATTAACCCCAAAACAACCCTATGAGTAGGTAGATTTCTTGTAAGGAAGCAAGGGGTAGCAAAATTGGCTTCCTATGCTAATCTTGAAAGAAGTGTACATAATATTTTTAAAACCAATCTAAAGAATTACAAAAAAATATGTGGAAACACATATAACAATATAAGTAATAGATCACATTACATTAGTTTTACATGGGGAACATCCTTTCAAGAGAAAACACCTACACTTCAAAACCTTTTCAATGCATTATCAAATCAAATAAGAGAATACAACACACTTGCAAAGAAATCTTTCATAGGAGTGTCACCAACATGCAATCATGGAGTAATTTATGCAACATTCCATTACCTACAAATTCATAAATATTACAACTCCAACACCTAATTTTTAGGCAATGAGAAAAGTAGAATCCATAAATGGTTTTCTAAACAAGATGTTGAAATCACCAAACGTATGGCACCCAAGTTTGACCTGATTTCCAATGTCACATATGAAGATCCTAACAAACAAGCTAAACATAGTAAAAAGATCGTGTCTCTTACAACTATTATGTTTTGTTATAATATTCGACTCAACTTGGTTGCCTAGTTTTTAACTCCCACTACACCAAAATAGAGCTGCATGACAAGTGTAAAAATCCATAATATCTAGTCAAGATTCTAAAGTAACTCCCCTCTTACAAGCTCTTACGCATCATAAGAATCTATCATAGAATCCCTTTAAAATAGGACACTCCAAATTTGCTATGTATAGTCTCCTTAATGGAAACTTACAACACACCTTACAAGGAACTAACACTTGCCAAATATGCCACCTCAAATTCCAATTCCCCATTTCAATGTGAAGTTAAATTAAATAATAATAATAAAATATACTAAAATGCAATAAAGTAATAAACAATTAAAAATAAATGCTAGGAAATTGCTAAGGTTGAGGCACCTTACTTCCTAATAATTTTATATATCTCTAACAATCATATCCAAGACCACAATCTCCATCACCTGTGAATAGAATGGATAGGGCCGGAGGGTTGTAATGACCCATCCCTCAACCCAAGCCAAGAATAACACATATTTGCAAAGAAGTGGAAACAACATCCAAACCTTCAATCTACTTGCCTAGGAGGTAGGATGAATGGGAGATCCAAGACCTCACCTAGTCACACAAGTAGTTGTTATCACACCTAGACATGAATTCTAACACAAAGAGGTGAATAACTTGCAAGGTACACAAAGTACCAAGAAACCAAGATAATAGGAACCCACAACATACCCTAGGGAGATATTCTCTTTTATAAAAAATTATGGAAAAGGTTTGGAAGTGATCACCATCTCCAAATTGTCCATGTTGGCACCAAATCACCCCTATTTCAATTCAAATTTGTAGTACATAGATAATATAAAATAATTGTTTTGTAATTAATAAGTTAGTACTTAACAATTGTTGTCAGTTGGCAGTTACCAACGGTTGGAGTTCTCAACCACTGTCGATTATTCTATATATTTCTCATTGTACACATAGTCAGGACAACATGTATGAACTCATACTTATTTCAAATCTTATGAATGATCAAATGGAATGACATATCTTTTTGGAAGCATTGTGAATTATTATTATATTTTGTTATTCCATTTACTTCTTAATACTTGTAAAGTAGAGTTAGTGAGTAAACATTTGGTGTATGGCATACAACACATCCATTCAGCATACAGCATACAACAAATCCATTCAGCATACAACATACATCACATCCATTCAACGTACGACATACAATACACTCATTCAACGTATGACGATTGAAGATCATCATCCACACTGTAAAACCTAAAAAATGTCTTTACACATCATATGACCTTGGTAAAAAAATTATTTATCATGTACGATGATGTACATCCTACAATGTATGAAAATTTTGGAACTACAATGAATGGGAACACTACACTTTACAAGCTACAAGTTTCATTGTCGTATAGCTCCAACTAAAATCTTCCCACGTATGGCTTGCAAGTCACTTCATTATATTATGCTCTAAGCTTGAATTTGTACAACAAGCTTTCCTTGACACCATACATCTAAGGTAATTATCCATTGTAGAGTTTGGGAAATTCTTCATTGTATGACCTACACATTATAATGTACATCACCCATTCTTCATTGTACAACCTACACACTATAACATACAATGCCCATTATTCAATGTATGACAACCTATTTGCATCACATAGCCAACTCATTGAAGGGCACATAATATATTAAGAGGAGGGTGAATCAGTAGATCTAATCAATTCAAAATTCTTAACTTCAACTCAAAAATTAGATCATGCAACTTGAATCTTCAATACTACTAATCAAGCATTGAGCACACGTTCACACAATTGAACACCAAATATACGTGGAAATCCAAGATGGAAAAAACCATAGTGAGAATAGCTACTTGGAACTACTATCCAAATCTAGCCTCACAAAGCAAAAATATACAAGTGAATTTACAATATGAAATAGGCACCAACCTATCGGAGACACCAATCCCCTAATGTATTTGTAGGCACCGACCTACTAGAGACAACAATCCCCAAATACAATGAATTGAGCACCAGCTCTACAAGTAGAACACCAGACCTACCAAAATACATAAATAAAGCTTGTGGATCTACAATACAATAGAACACACCCCATACATGTGCCAAAGTTTCCTCAGACACTCTTCCACTCTTCATATGATCTTCTAATATTAATGCACAAACTAGGATTATGCCTGTAGCCAATTTTTCTTCACACCGATGTAATTCTACTTCACATTATGCATCCGCACAACAAAGAAATATAGACATGACATTACATTAACACTCTTCTATGTTGGCTAGGGATTTGCAAATAGCTAGGATGACATAAGGTGGACCTAAATTGAAATTAGATGAAACGTGTAGCAAGTCAGTCCAAAAACAAATTTTGTTGCCACCAAAAGAACATGATGTCATGTGCTACCACATGAACCTTAACCAGGTCATATCTTGACACCACACACAAGATTTGAATTACGCACGCTACTAGTTTTTATTGCACAGGTCTCAAGCACCAACTGGTTGACAGACAAACACAAAGAACCTTATGTCACTTCAATCTTTTCTCTTGTTGAACATATCCTCCAAAAACTCTAGAATATGAAAGAACATGTGTAGAATTACTCTCCTTTGAAATGGTAGAGCCAAACTCCATTTTTGAAAGAAATTTGGACCATAATTGTATTGCTAGAGAAATATTTTTGTCCTGAGAACTGAACTAAAACATCCCGGTACAACCTTTCAAATCACCTCTATCACTGTGAATATATGCAAGCATGATATTGCAAGCATACAGTAGTCACACCAACTTCTGGAACTCGAAATCTATGTTTCTTGATTTAGTGATATGATTGATATGACAATACAATTACCAACACTGATATTCGGACATACAACATGCTTCTAGTAAGATATATTTTTGCAAATCTCTACAACTCAAAATAATATGACAAGGGACTATAATGATAATTCAAGTACTACTTAGCCTTACACCCTTGACACAATGAACTCCTTTGACATTAATCCTCTTAATACATCAATCTTTGTTCAACAATCTCCCCCTTTGTCATTAATGGCTAACAACAAAATGTTGGGCCACCCATAAAACTAGCTAGTCATGCATGAAGACATTTCTCCCTCTTAGATTGATTTCTTCCCCTTGGAAGATATAGAATTTTTAGTTTACTTTCTCCCCCTTTGACATCAATGGAAAAGGTCAACACTCCCCCTTTTGCATTTTTGATACTCTGCACAATCCAAAAATTATTTCCCAGATAGACTTCCCTTGAGTCCATGCTTCACTACTTTTGAAATCATTCTATAAGACCACCCAACCTTCTTGTAGTAGGGAGACAAAGCTCCCCCTCAACCTGTACTTCCTCTTGATTCAAGAGGAGGGAGCACTAACTCCTAGATTCTGCCAGAGAAACTCAAAATTCTCCTTAGGAAGTGGTTTTGTAAATATATCTGCTACTTGCTTCTTTGTCTCAACATACACCAACTTCACCTCCTTTTCTACAACTCTCCCAAAAAATGATACTTGATTTCAATGTGTTTTTTCCTTGAATGCAGTACTAGATTCTTTGAGATATTTATGGCACTGGTGTTATTAGAAAGAATAGAAATATGTTCATCAAACTCAATCTTCATCTCCTTCATATTATGCTTTCATCCACAATACTTGAGTGCAACATGAGGCTACAACAATGTATTTTGCTTATGCTGTAGATAAAGAAATTGGGTCTAGTTTCTTGCTTAACCAAGACACCAAATTATCACCTAGAAAGAATGCTCCACCACTTGTGCTCTTCTGGTCATCTATGCTTCCTGCCCAATCTGCATTTGTGTATGCAATCAGAGTGAAATTTTCACTCTTTGGATACCATAGTCCAAAATCTATTGTAGCTTTCACATATCTAAATATCCTCTTTACTGATTTGACATGAGTTTCCTTAAGTGATGCTTGAAATCTTGCTACCATTCCAACTGCCTACATTATATCTGATCTAGATGTTGTCACATACAGCGAACTACCAATCATAGATATGTACAAGGTTTGGTCTGTGGGAGAAAATTCATCATCTTTACTCAACTTACAACCTATAACCATAGGTGTAACCACTAATTTGTAATCTTCCATCCTGAACTTACTTAGCATCTCCTTTATGTACTTGTTTTGGGAAATGAATATGCATTTTTTTTATTGAGCAATCTGCAACCCAAGAAAGAAAGATAATTCACCTAGCATTGACATTTCAAACTCATTTGCATTGCCTTCTGAAACACCTTGCACATGGCATCACTACTACTGCCAAAAATGATATCATCTACATAGACCACAACTATCAACAATTGATCACCTTCTGTTTTTATTTACAAATTACTATCTACACTTCCTCTCTGGAACTCTTGTTGTTGCAAGTATCCATCCAACCTTGAATACCAAGCTCTAGGAACTTGTTTGAGTCCATAAAGGGCCTTCTTCAATCTGTACATATAATTTGGATTATCAAAACATTGAAACCCTTCTAATTGTTCAATGTAGACCTCTTCTTCTAGTTGTCCATTCAAGAATTTTGACTTAACATCCATCTAGTATATGTTGAAATTCTTGAATGTTGAAAGAGCCAAAAACATCCTGATTACTTCCAATCTTTCTATTGGAGTAAATGTCTCTTCAAAATCTACACCTTCAACCTGAGCATATCCTTTGCACACAAGTCTAGCCTTATTTCAGATCACTTCACCTTTTTCATTTAACTTATTTTTGAAAACCCACTTGGTTCTAATCACATTCTTGCCTTTAGATCTTGGGACCAATTCCCAAGTTTCATTCTTCTCGATCTAATTCAACTCTTCCTCCATAGCTTCTATCCAACCTTTCTCTTTGCTTTCTTCTTTATAAGACTTTGGTTCTATCTTTGATAGTAATGCAAAGTGTACTTGCTCATTTTCCTTCTCAAGTCTCCTCTAGGTTTGAACCCCACTATCTTTATCCTTTATAATTTGGTCTTCAGAATGATTCTTCTAAACATATTTTGTTAGAGTTTTTATAACAACTTTTGAAACTTCATCACAGTTGCAGATTGGTTCTTCATCATCTTCTACTTCCGAAGTACAAGTAGATTGAATTGTTTTATCAACTCTCACATTTGCACTTTTTAAAATCCTCTTCAATCTTTTGTTATAACATCTTTATGCTTTACTTTTCAAAGAGTAACCAAGAAAAATACCTTCATCGAATCTAGAATCAAACTTACCCAAATTTCCTTGATCCCTTTTGATGTAGCACTTGCTTTCAAATATCTTAAGATGTCTGACTGAAGCCGATCTTCCTCTCCATAACTCATATGGTTTTTTATTAGTCTTACATCTAATTTGAACTTTGTTCAAGATATATATCGCAGTTTGAATTGCTTCTCTCTAATACACACCTGATAAATTTGCTTGACACAACATTGTTCTTGCCATTTCATGTACAATCTAGTTTTTCCTTTTTGTAACTCCATTTTGTTGTGGAGTCTTGGGAGAAAAAAATTATCTTCAGATTCCATGCTCTTCATATAATTTTTTATACTTGTTAGAAGTGAATTCTTCACCTTTGTCTGATCTCAAAACCTTGATTGTTCTTCCGATTTCATTCTCTACTAATGCCTTGAATGCCTTAAACTTCTCAAATACTTTTGAGTTCTCTTTTAGAAAAGCAATCCAAGTCATTCTAGTGTAATAATCAATGAGAATCATGAAATACCTGTGTCATTGTAGACTCTTTGTCCTCATAGATCTGCACAGATCTGTATGGACCAAATCCAATGGTTTTGATGTAGAATACTCAACATAAAATCTTTTTTTTGTTTGTTTTCCTTCATGACATGGTTTACAACTAGTAGATTGAGGCTTCTTAATCTTTGGCATATCTCAGACCATTCCTCCTGAGCTAATATTTACAATATCATCAAAATTAATGTCACATCCTTCTGTGTCAAAGCCAACTTTATTTTCTCTATATAGTAAGACATTTTTTTCCATTCAACTCGTTGAGATGATATATGTCATTGTTTGTCCTACTTCCTTTGGAAATCAATTCTTTGGTACTTTATTTTCTAATTTCACATCCTTCAGCACTAAAAGATCGTTTATAACCTTTATCACACATCTAACTTACACTTAACAAATTATGCTTTAATCCTTCAACATAAAATAACATCATGATTTTTTTTCTACCACCATCAAGACTCAAAGTACCCTTATCAATGATTTTGGCACTAGAATTATTTCCAGGATTCATAGAACTTCCTTCAAATTTCTTCAAATTCATGAACTTACTTTCATCTCCAATCATGTGGCTTGAGCATCCACTATCTATGATCCATAGATTCTTCTCTTTCAAAGCATGTAGTGTAGTTTGAGCAATCATTGATTTCTCTAACTTTTTCTCTTCCAAAACCTTCTTCCAAACTTTATTTGATTCATGACTTCTACATTCATATCCTCTTCTTTTTGTTTCTAGTAGAGGGGGACTCACAAAATTGCTTATGCAATTCCTAGAAATGTATCCAAAATTGTTGTATTTGTAGCAAATGATATTAAAATTGAATAAAGGAGAAAATGCATTATTGTTGACAAAGTTATTTCTTCTTATTGAAGCTTTCTACAGTCCATAGCCTTGTGACCAAAATTATTGCAATTAAAACAATGACCGAAAAAATAATAATCAAACCTGGTGTTGTATCCCTATCTTTCGGATCTTCTTCTCTTCTTTTGAGCTTGAATAAAGTCATCATTTTTTGTCTTGCTTTTATCACTTGCAACAACTCTTCTAGACTTTTTACTTCCAAAACCAATCACTTCCAGACTTTCATTAGTAGGCTTCACTGACTGTTTTGTTACCTTATTCTTCTGATCACCAAAACCAATTTCATTTTTGACATGCAGAGATCTCTTGCATCCCAATATTCAATCTAGAGTCTCGGTACTTTTTCCAAACTTCATTTGCAACTGTCGATTCACCTTCTCAAGTTATTTTCTTATTGACACAACTTTTGCTTCAAGCTTCTCATGGTCCTTGTCTTTTGATAACAATTTTCTTATCAAAACTTCTTCAATCATTTTTGCTTCTTTTGTCTAAGTCTTCAATTCAACAATCATATTTGATTTCTCTAGATCCAAAGATATCTTCTCTTTAGCCTTCACTTCTTCTACAATTCTCTTCTTCAATCTCTTAATATATTTTCCAACACATAGCAATTCTTCTAGAAGATCTACTTCATCTTCATTGTTTTCAGAGTCCATTTCTACATATTCTTCAGTAGTTTCAAAAGCCATGAATACAACTTTTTCTTTTTCATATCTGGAGATATCTTCATCTTCTTCATTGGTAGAGAAGTCTTCCTCATTAGTGTAGAAAATCTTTTGTTTCCTCTTACCTTTATTCCTTCTCTGAAATGATTTCTTTCCATAATTTTTCTCAACATTGTTAGAATCCTTATGGGGACACTTAACCATTGAATGTCCTACTTTACCAGAGTTAAAACACTTAAAATATAACTTGCCTTTATACTTATCGGAACCTCTTTGTGGATTTCTAACAAAATTGGCTTTCTTTGGATTTTTCCAATATTAGAATCTAGATCAACTTGCTTCTTAGATATTTTGAATGTTACCTCTTTCCTTATAGAGTCTTCACTTTCCAATCTCATTTCAAAAGAATTTAAAATTCCATGTAGTTTAGTCATCTTCAAAACATTAAGATCTTTAGCTTATACAATTGCAGATATTTTAGGATCAAACCTTGTAGGAAGAGATTTGAGAACCTTTTTCACAACATTATTTTCTTTCAATTCCTCACCAAGACCTTGAATAGAGTTGACAACTTCATCAACCCGAAGCAAAAATGTGGCAATATTTTCATCTTCAAGCTTTCAAATAGAGATCTATGAGTTTGCAACTTTTCCTCTTTGACTTTGTCATCACCTTCATATATGGTATGCAATTTTTCCCATATTTCCTTCATTGTTTTGTACTACATCCCTTTCACAAATCCAGAGTTAGTCAAACCAAATAAAATAGCATTCCTTTCTTTAGCATTAATTTCACAAGTCCTCTTTCTGGCCTGATTCCTAGGAGGGTTTTCAAGAATCTCATATCGATCTATAACTGACATCCAAATATCAAGTCCTGGAGCCATCAAGTAGGACTCCATCCTAACTTTCCAGAATGCAAAATTGGATCCATCAAAGAGTGGTGCTTTATTTATAGAGAATCCTTCCTGAGCAACCGAGTGTACCATCCTGAAACTACCTTAACCTATTAGGCTTCTTCAAAAGAACTTAGCTCTGATACCAATTGAATGACACACAATCTATTGAGAGGGGGGGTGAATTAGTAGATCTAATCAATTCAAAATTCTTAACTTCAACTCAAAAATTAAATCATGCAACTTGAATCTTCACTACTACCAATCAATCATTGAGCACACATTCACACAATTGAACACCAGATATATGTGGAAACCCAAGATGAGAAAAACCATAGTGAGAATAGCTGCTTGGAACTACTATCCAAATCCAACCTCACAAAGTAGAAATATACAAGTGAATTTACAATATGAAGTAGGAACCAACCTACTAGAGACACCAATCCCCTAATTTATTTATAGGCACCAACCTATGGAGACACCAATCCCCTAATGTATTTGTAGGCACCAACCCACTAGAGACACCAATCCCCAAATATAATGAACTGAGCACTATCTCTACAAGTAGAACACCAATCCTATCAAAATACATAGATAAAGCTTGTGGATCTACAATACAACAGAACACACCTCATACATGTGTCAAAGTTTCCTCAAACACTCTTCCACTCTTCATACAATCTTATGATATTATTGCACAAACTGGGATTACACCTGCAACCAACTTTTCTTCACACTAGTTTAATTCTACTTCACATTATGTATCTGCACAACAAAGAAATATATACATGACATTGCATTAACACTCTTTTATGCTGGTCAAGGATCCACAAATAGTCAGGAAGACATAAGGTGGACCTAAATTCAAATTACACATGAAACATGTAGCAAGTCGGTCCAAAAATAAATTTTGTTGCCACTAAAAGAACATGATATCATGCGCTACCACAAGAACTTTAACCAGGTCCTATCTTGATGGCACATGCAAGATTTGAATTCCACTCACTACTAGCTATTATCACACATGTCTCAAACACCAACTGGTTGACAGACAGACACAGATAATCTTTTGTCACTTCAATCTTTTTGCTTGTTGAACATATGCTCTAGAAACTCTAGAATATGATAGAAAATTTGTAGACATACTCTCCTCTGAAACCATAGAGCTAAACTCCATTTTTGAAAGAAATGTAGACCATAATTGTATTGCCAAAGAAATCTCTTTGTCCTAAGAACTGAGCTGAAACATTTTAGTACGGCCTTCTGGATCACCTCTATCACTATGAATAGATGCAAGCATGATATTACAACCATACATCAGTCACACTAACTTTTGAAACTCAAAATCTATGTTTCTTGATTTAGTGATATGATTGATATGGAAATACAATTACCAACACTAATCTTCTAACATACAACATGCTTCTAGTAATATATATTTATGCAAATCTTTGCAACTCAAAATGATATGACAAGGGAATATAATGATAATTCAAGTACTACTTAACCTTACACCCTTGACACAATGAGCTCCTTTGACATCAATCCCCATACTACATCCACCTTTGACATCAATGACAACCTTTTTTCAACACTCACAACACTCCTAATACTTGGTATAGTAGATTACAACAGGGACAAGAAGTAAGGTGAAAAATGATGATAACACAATCAAATCTAGGACCTAGAAAATCCTAGTTGATATGAATGTCAGACATGGTGGAAAAATAATCTAGATAATCATGTTTTGAAATTGGTGCTTCAACACGCGCAGGTGGAAAAAGTCACCCAACTTTCATTCTTCAACTCCCTAGAGTTTGAATTGTAGCTAAATCCATAGTGACAAATTATAATCAGTAGTCATATAAATCAGTGATGGACTACATGAGATTCTTGATTACTATTTGCTTCTGGTTGGCCGACTTCACTAGGATATTTGGTATACTATCTACAAGTGTGACGGTATGCAAACCAACAGGATAGTGGGTTGAAGCTACTTGGGCTTCTGATTGTTGTTCCAATATTCTCTCCACCTAGTTCAATGGGGGACATAGTTGAAGGGATTGAGAAACAAGGGACATAACAGTTGATGATGGATCAGTTGCCTATTGACAATACTCAACCTAACCCTACATAGGAAACTTCACCTAGTGTCAAGCACATCCAGGGAGAGGGTGACCCTTACCATGTACAAAAATCACCCTCGACTACCTGAGACTTACCTATGGTCATTCTTGTTGCACCTACTTAGGATCATAAGTCTAGCGATTTAGAGAGTATCATCATTGAGATTTCCAAACTTGATGAAGAGGATCCCCTAGGCATGATTAAGAGGTACATACAGGACTTGGAGCCCATGGAAGTTATGATGTAGGAGGTAGCAAACATAGCCTAACAATTGGGCACATCTCATTCTTCTTTGGTGGGGAAAGAGGCCCAAAACATCTTGGCATTTATGTAGGAGGAATGCAAGGTGGATTTTACTCTTCTTTTCATATCTCAAGGATTGCCTGGGATTGAGATCCTTGAGATGTTGGCAACTTGGCACCCTGTCTAGCCTACTATCAAAGGGAGAGATGGTCAGGTGATAGTTGTTGTATTTGGTATGGAGACCACTTTTAGAGACTTTTTCTATAAGTTGAAACATCAAACTGCCTCCAATGATCAACTTGCACACAAATTGAGGATGAAGTTGTACAAATGGTGCAAAAATTGAGGGTTGAGGTAGATGAGCTTACTCAGAAGTTCTAGGAACAACTTCCCCAATAGTCTCAACTTATAGAAGTTGAACAAACCAAAGTGACAACCACAAAGGCAAAGTTGGTAGAGAAGTATAAGAAGCTCGAGTAAACTAAATGTCAATTAGTTGAAGTTGCAAAAATGGTCAAGGCAGGAAGAGAACACGAATTGTTAGCAATTCATTGTCTCAAGTTGCATACGAAGGAGGTATATAGGTTGCAACAACATAGCTCCCCGAAAATTACTCCCTCATCTTCAGTACAAACGACTCTAAGGACGTCTTCTCAACCACCTTCTAAATAACTTCTTGGTTTTGTGTTGTTTCAACTCCCAATTTTGTTATTTTATCGTATGGAAGATGAATTTCTTGTTAGGGGTGTTGATGTAGTATGTAGATGCTAAAAAATAAATGATTTGTAATTAATAAATTAGTTCCCAACAATGGTTTCTAATTGGTAGTTACCAATGGTTGGAGTTCTCAACCATCGTCATTTATTCTATATATTTTGTATTCTACACACAATTGAGAACACATGTACGAACTCTTGTACCTATTGAAAATCTTATGAATGAATGAATCAAACATATCTTTCTAGAAATATTGTTTTGAATTATTATTATCTTATATTATTGTTATCAACATGATCTGCACCCACATGCAAGGCTGAGAAGCTATGCAATCCTGTGTAACATGGGATCAAACTCAGGTTGTGGGTGACTTGTAATGAGATTGAACCTCTAGATTCTAGGTCGGCTTCCTATATGATCTTCTTATTATGGACTAAAAACTTTCTTAGAAAAGGGAAAGGATTAAATCTAATGCAAAATTGGAAAACTAAACTATGGTGATTTACTAAAAAGGAAACTAATGTGCAGACCTAATCACAACTAACATTCTCAAAAATCTATTGACACAACCTAATCTGGGCACTTAAATCACATAAATAATTTGTTAAGAGGCTTTGTTTAATCTTTCCCTCACAAAGGAAAAAAAATAGGGTTTTCACAATTTAAGAGGAAAAGTAAACCTCACAAGCACAATTAACAACCTATAACAAACTGTCTTTTATGCACATGTATTAATAAGTGAGACAGAAATTTAAAGGTTTCTAAACAAAACACATTAAACTTGCATCAAATTGTTGTAAAACACAAGGCATCAGAAACTAAGAAGGGAAACACTTGCTTTGATGAAACATTCAATGGAAACGCTGCAATAAAACAATGTCTGATAACTTGTAGAACCTGCTAAATGTATTAATCTATAAAAATTGAGTTACATGAAGTCTCTTTGTTGAAGGCAAAGTCAGAAAACAAGAACCAAGGAAAAAGATAAAAAAAATCTCAATATATACAAAAAAGGCATGCATAAAGCATCCAAGAGGTGAAACCCTATGTGAATTGAAAGTGAAAATATCTCTCTGAAGCCTCTCTCATGAGCAAAAGAGAAACTGCATGAAAATCGGACCCACCAATGTTGTAAACTGAGCTTAAACAACAAAAAATTCTACCTCATACTACATGTCACTGAATTGTAACTCAAACTAGCTCGAATGTGCATGGAGGTGGCACTGAAAGTGATCTGAAAGTGAAAATATCTTCCTCAAATGCCTCTCATGAGCAAAAGCAAAAAGCCTCAAAAAATGGGCCCACAAGTGAAGTGAAGTGAACTCTCAGTATCTCAAACTCCCCCTTATGTCATGCACAATCAAAATATCTTGTGAACTGGCGTGAAATTGAGGTAATCTATCAAGAATGTCCATAATTTGTATGACTGAACCTTCAGTTGGCTTTCACTTATATTTCTTGCATAGATTTAAAAAGGCAATCTCTTAATTAAATATTAAAGATAATCATTAAATGATTATTTTAATATTTAATATTTGTTAACTTCACCTTTTATTACATGTTTAAATATTAAAGTAATAATAACATTAATTTTAATATTTAATTGATATTGCTATTCTTCAACTCCATGTAATAAGCATAAGTGAAGATGAACTCACCCTTTCAAAATCAAAAGACAACTTTGAAAGTCAGACTTACAATCACACGGGCCCCTCATTCATTATTTGGTTGATTTATAAGTCTAAGACCATGGCAATGATTAAAGTGAAAAGATTTATTTGGAAAACAAAGTCAAAAGTTAAACTCATTAGCTTAGGGATTTTTGGTAAAAAGCATCAAACCACCCTAAAATCGCTTCATTTTTGCATTTGAGTTTTGGAGAAAAAGAGAAAATTGTTGCGCCGCCATGCCTTGGTAGGGTTTGATGCTGGAACCTCACATTTCTCTGTATTTCCCATTGATTTTTTGAAGATTTTTTTGGAAAAATGCAAGGTAAGCGCTTCTTTGTCATGCATCTGGCATTTCCTCTATTTTTTGAAGCCATTTTCAAGCTTTATAGCCGCGCCCTCCATTATTTTATGATGAATCTTTTTGTGTTATTCTCTATTGGTGCAAGAAATAAATCTTTTATGCTCTCTAATGTTTAAATAAACATGATGAAATTTGTTTTATGTAGATTTTCTATGCCTTCATTCACGGTATATTTGCTTTGTCTACATACGGTCGCAGCTTTAGCATATCCTGATGTGTTCTTTTGTTGTTGAGAGTTTGAATCCTTCAATTTCTCATGGCATTGACATGGTGTAATAACTCCATTACAACTTAATATGTTGTAGAAAGAAAGAAACCTTGGTCTATTCATACTTTCTCATTCCCTCCATATCTGACAGTCGCGGCCTTTCAATGTTCAATCTGGGTATTTATCTTTCGAGGGTTTCTTTTCCTGTGAATACTTGGGTTTCAAAAACCTCATTAGCCTTTGTATCTAGGCTTTATCATCCATATCATTATGTGAGATGGCATCCTTGAGATATTATGTGTATGCAGCTTACACCTTATCTATGCTTTCACTATTGCCTATGGCTGCCAGTCCATATACTCTCTGTGTAGGCATCCTCATTTATGACAGGCCACGGTTTTGTCAATGTTGCTCAATCTGGGCATTTTTTCTTCTTTGCAAATGGAGCTTTTCCATTGAACAGAGGAAAAGCTCGAATGTGGCACTCCTCTTGCATATATTTTCCTTGAATAATCATGATTATGCTACAATTATGATATTATCTCCTTTATCTGAAACTGTACATTTTGCTTTCGATGGATTTGACTGTCAAAATGTTATCTATGCTACTGTACCTTATAATAGATTATTCAATTGTGGATGATCATCTTTTGCTACTCAAAATGATTGTTGTTGTAGGTTATTGGCACTTTGTTATGTTCAATATCTCTGTAAAATGAATGTCATTTTCTCGCCAATGTTATGTTTCAACATGGTGAAAACTGTATTGAACGTAGACATGTTTACCTTTAGCTACTATGGTGAATACTCATTGTCCTTTGTATAATCAATTCCAAAGCTTGATGTTTGATATTCTATTTTGTGAACACTATTTATGCCTTTCAAAATTCCATTTGATCATGCATATACCTGAAGATCTCTTGATGATGCTTTCTTGATGCCATAATGTGATAATGTCTTACTTACAGTCATGTAGATTGTTTTCTTGATGTCATTGTTCCTCCTGAGTCTCTTGTAGACTATATATATGCTTTGAAGTTCTAAAACAGTTTTAAAATTGAATGCTCTATTTTCCCTTTAATGTAAAGGGTGCTCCATGCTTTCATGTAAATGCAAATGTTTGATAAAAATGGAGCTAAAACTAAGCCATTGTGTGTAATTGATTATGCTCCTTCAAACATGTCTTTTGATTGTTCCTTTTGAAAGATGAGAAAAAGGATGATTTGCTCAATTATGTTTCCATCATAATGAATTAAAGACCACTTTATGAATTTATTTATTACAGTAGTCCTACTTGATGACTGTTATAAATATTTGATGACTCTCATGTATTGATGATACATTGAAATGTTGCTTATGTTATTGTTACGAGTTGGGCTCAACCCTTGTGGGAGCCACATTTATCACCACTCATAACAATACATGTTGGTTGAAATGATCTGATTATACCCGCACCTGCACACTAAACAAACAAATTAGCAAAATAATCGAAGTTGAAAACTTGCATTGAACTTCGTGCTCCCTGAATATCTGCCTTTTTTATGACTTAATCATATGGTGAATGCCTGATTGGATGTGCATTACATTTATGTTGGTAATGTAGGCATGAGGTAGGATGTGATTTATCATTGCTCTAACACCACATTTCAACACTCTTGTAGGAAACCCATGGAGCTTGGAGCTGAACAACCTGGAGACACCAGAGACACTACAACTTGAAGACATCAAGTATACAACGATTCATCATTACAAGCAATGACGAATCACTTATTTTTTCATGTTTATATTATCTTCAGTTGTGTAGTTTACAGTTCCTTCCTGTATCCATTATTTGATTATGGAAATCAAATTAAGCTACTCCCACGGCTTGTGTGGGACTTTGGTTTTTACCATATGAATAAAGCAACATTTCTTATACAAATTTATGAGTTCTTCTATTACAAAAATTTGCATAATCACAATGGAAATTCACAAGTAATTAGATTCTAGAATATAATTAATATTTTAGCAAAAAATTTGTAACTTTCAATGAGGAATGCAATTTAGCTCTACCTATTTTCAGCTATAGCTAAAAATAGGTAACAATTTGGCGACCTCTGCAGAGTGTTTTCCTGCTAAACACCATAGACCAATTATGTAACTTATCAATTGGGAATGGAGTCCATGTTGTCCTCTTTTGATTCATAAATCTTGTAACTTAGCTATTGGGAAACAAACAGCAGCAACAAACAAAACTGAAAGAAACTAATCATGAATTTGTTTAAGATGGAGTCAGAAAATAGGTGCAGTATTTGCACTTATTGAAAACAAATAGTACTGAAATGAAACGTTCTATGGGGCACCTTATTGAAAGAAAAATTGAAATTGAAACTACTCTACTATGTACATTTGCAAACTTTGTTCTTTAATAGCACTGCTTGAGGTGAATCCCATTGACAAGGATTGTTAACACCTCTCCATCCAGCCTCGAGAGCTGGAATGCATTATTTTGTTTGCATTCTGTTATGATAAATGGGTCATCCCACATGGCATCAAACTTTGTATGTTTACCAGGCCTACTTTTGAGCTCATTCCACTTGAACACTAAACCACCTTCGCTGAAAATTCTTGCTACTGCTTTTCTGTCAAAGGTCTTCTTCATTTGTGCATGGTGGATTTCAAGCTTCCTGAAAGCTTCTTTTTATGGTTTCTTCCAACTCCATTAATTAAGCAAGCCTAATTTTCATTAGCTGATCCTTAAGCAATTCAAGCTCTTTTATGTATTCCAAAGTTGGTAACTATATGGAAATAGGCAATTTGGCCTCTTTGCCATAAACCAAAACATAAGGTGAAAAACTTGTTGATCATTTTGGTGTAACTCTATCAGCCCAAAGGGATAGCTTCAACTTCTCGTGCCAAGTCCTCTGATTGTCTTGAACTATTTTTTAATGATCTTTATCAAATTCTTGTTTGTAGAATTTGCCTATCCATTACCCTGCGGGTAATAATTTGAGGAAGTGTTTAGATAAATGTTATGTTTTATTGACCAATCTGAAACTTTCAAGCCTATGAATGCTAAAGCATTATTAGAAATAATTGAATTTGGTGTACCAAATCTGGAAACCAAATCTTGATAAAAGTTCAGAACAGATGTTTTGTTTGCATCTTTTAAGGCAACTGCTTTAGTCCACTTCATAAAAAAATTTGTGGCATTCAAAATCCATTTGTGCCCAACACTTGAGGGTGGATTGATTGGACCTATGAAATCCAATCTCCATTTTCTGAAAGGTTGCTCTACTTGAATCGGATGAAGCGACAAGGCTACAAGCTTCTGCTTTCCAGCGAACATTGCACATTTGTTGCACTTTCTGACCCAGGTGTGGGCATCCTTAAACAAATCAGGCCAATAGTAACCAACTCTCATTATCTTCAGGGCCATTTTTCTTAGTGCAAAGTGGCCTCCAATTGGCCCATCATGAAATTCTTCCAAAACTTTTTGAATCTATTCTGGCTCCACACACCTGAGCAAGACACCATTATAATCTTTTTTGTACAAGATACCATCAATCCCTGCATAGGGGATTTCCTAAAGTCTAAAATATATGCATTTTGACCTGTCTAAACCTTCAGGATAGTCACCTGTATGCAAATAATGAATCATCTGTTGTATCCAGTTTGCTGAAATGGCTAGAGCAACAACTTCATCTTCATTCATTGAGGTTGTTTCAACTATTCTAACATTTTTTGAATTTCCAACAAGTTGCTCATAAAGACCTTTGCCTCTAACGAGCTTGGTAACCTTTATTTCAATGTCATATTCCATCACCTTCATGATCCACCCTGCTCTCTTGTCATTAATATCTTTGTTGAGCAAAAAAATTTTGATAGTTGAATGAGCAACCATCAATTGTATTTTATTGTTTGACAACGTGTGCCTAAATTTCTTTAGGCTTCTAACTACAACTAACACGTGCTTTTTGACAAATGAATACCTAGTTTCATAATCATATAAAACCTAAAAAAGAAAGCTATAGGCTGCTCCAAACCTTCATTATTTTGTTGATAGAGCATTGCGGAGATGGTATCCACTCCCCCAAATGCGTACAATATGAAATCCTTATCAAAATTTGGGTTGATAAGAATTATTTTGTTTAAAACCTAATACTCATAAAGTAAATTTGGCGAGTAAAAAAATCACCAAAGTGATTCTCCAAATTTCCCATGTGCCAGTTATAATCATCCTTGTTGCAATCAAGTAATTTCTAATAGGAAATGGGTCCTAAGAGGATAATGGGATTCTTAGAAGCATAGAATCAATTCCAAGGGCAACCCAAGGATTTCCAACCAGTATAAAGACACAAATAACTTACAACACTAAGTTACCACTTTTTAGGACAAGATTCAAGTGTACAAAATGTGAGACAAGTGAAGGGCTATGATTGGGAAAGCATAAGCAACCAAACACTAACATAGTGTAATTTTCAAGGTCCAAGGATTATTTTCAAACAGTGGAACCATATATTTCTATCACATGTAAGGTTCATTTATAAACATTAAACATTCATGAAGTCCATTAATTCAATTTTAACCAAAATCACTTTATCATTCAAGCATTAACATAATATATTAAATGTGAAAAGCATAAAAGAGCAATGTAACTCCTAAACATAATGTCTACTATATAAAAACATATCATTGATTCTTTTTACTCATAGCATTCAAATGATAAACATATTGTAGCTTCTAGCTTCATTTTAAGTTCTTAAGTAAATTGAATCTACTTATCGTATTATCAAGATTTCACCAAAAATGCTAAATCCTTCATAAGAAGGTAAGAAAAACATCTCACTTCATGACATATACATACTATAATGAAAATAATATTGTCCCAAATATGAATGGTTCTAATGTAGGAACATTGTCTAGGAAGTGTACTTAAAAGTATCTCAAGATATGCATAAAAACAACAGAAACTAAGCTATTATATGAACCTATCACTCCCCCCAACTAGCCTTTTTCTTATCCCCAAGAAAACACTAGGGACTTTGATTGTATTGTAAAGCAATTTGTATTAGGTCCATAACTATGTTAACCCCCTGAATCTGTCTCAAATAAGAACCTTGATATTTTAAAAGTTGCCTCATCCTGATGGTTCCTGCTCTCTCACATTCATCACCTTTCTCCCCAATCCAATGTGGAACTAGATAGAGGAGAATAGGTGGATGGAAGGTGAGTGGTACCCAATGAACTCCTTTGTTGACACCAATTTCCATATACTTGTGTGCCTAAAATTATACACAAAATGTGGCTCTTTCTTCTACAATTTAGGTGTTAAACTATTCCATCTATTTTGTACATGCTTGTAACATTGTTACCCAATACCTACAACTAACATCTTCATTCTTTCATAGTCTTCCTCCCTAAGCTTCATGATTTTCTTACCTACTCCCTTACATGCAAGAAGTTTCAACCATTCATTAATGACTTCATTTGGATCCTTAGCCTCTCCTCTGATTGGAAGTGCAATGGATTTCTCTTTTTCTTCATACTCTTCCATAATCTCACCTCTAAGTTGTTCATTCCTATAGTAAGAGGGAAGTTCCTTGATCTTAAGATCTCCCACAAAGATTCAAGGGTTCCATTATGTCTCATCAGGTATTACATAGTTGTACAAATAAAATTCACACAACTGATCTTGTTCCTCGGTTGTGGAAGCAACAAAAATTTCAAGAAACTCAGAAGTTTGACTCATGCCAATTGAATGCTTGCTAACTAATCTATTGAACTGAAAGCATAAAAACCTTTCTTGTAAAAATAGTGCATAAGTTCTTGGTGGAGGCTTACATTTGACAATTTGTGTTTCCTTATCTGTTATCTCCTCCAACTGGACTATTGATTTGTTTAATTCCATATCTCTCTTCTCTAATTCCTTTACATATTCTTCTTTTTCCTTCCTCCACTTCTCCTTTTCCTGTGCAAATTCATTAGTCACTTTCCATAATTGGTAGCCAAGTGAGAAGGTTGTATGATAATCAAGAGTTTTCAGAGGAGGGGGTTTCTCAATTGGCATTGATATTTCTTTATCCCCTATTTTGGTAATAGCCAACTATGCCAACAAATCTAGCTTAGTGCCATGACCATATAGCTATATTTTCTCCTCCATCTCCTGCATTTTTGCTTCTCTTTCCTTTTCCTTTTTCTCATAACTTTGCACTAACTCCTCCAAGTGTTTAATCCTATCTAGTGCCTCTTGGAGTTCTTTCCTTACATCTCTTTCTTCAAGCTAAACCTCCTTTGCATCTTCAAACTACTCATTACCTTCTTCATAATCTCCAGGAATGGGAAATGCTTCTATCTAGAATTTCTTGGTAGTAAATATATCTTTTGATTCAGAATCAGAAGTTTTCACCGCATACCTTCTCTTCTTCGATGGTATATTCACATTACCAGGAACATTCCCTTCTATTTCAGAGTCACTTTCTAGAATCATTACATTTTCCTGATGTTTTTCATGATAATGTTGTTCTCCTTGAGATTGTTCCTTACTCATCTCTTTTCCTTCATGTTCCCCTATATTCTCCTTGTGGCCCCTTGTTTCCTCAATCTGCCAGAGCATCTAGGTGTGAGTATTTCTTTTTCAATTTTCCTCTTTCCCTTTTTAACACTCTTTTTCTACTTCGAAACATCCTCCTTTTGTTTTAGATCTTCTTCTTTCTTTTCTTGAGTATCCCTCTTTTTCTTTAGAGAATTTTCCTTTCCTTCTTGTTTAGAGGGTGTAGAGGAGGTAAATGCACCACCTTTCCAACCCTTAGATTTTTGTGATTTTGAAGAAGAAGGTAATTCCTCAATTGGTTGTGGCCTAGATTTTGGTTCCTCATGCTCCTCATTCTTTCCTTGGCTACAAGTAAGCGAAGCCACAGGTGAGACATGGGGGTTTTCCTCTTTAGGCTCATTTTGAAGCTCATTTTGGGGTTCATTTTGGGGTTTTGCATCCTCAAGTACTATGGGTGCATCCAAAAAACTATTAATGTCTATACATTCCTTGAAATCTTCCCACTACACTTGTGGGTATTGAATTCTTAAACTCCTTTTTATTAACAAGGTAATTATATAATGATTAGAGAGAGAGGTATCACTTTGTTTCCTCTGGTATTATGAGGCCATCCGTTTCAACAAATTAGACAAAAATTTTGGTACATTTGCTAACCTATTATGCCTGAGATGACTAAGTAATTTGAAATGAACTGTGTACAGAATATTTTTCCTACCATCATAGGTGATATATCTAACAATGTAAGAGGTACATCTCTCCCACAACCAGGGGAGGGAAAGTCTTTTTGTACCTTGTGATGAGGAATCTAACTCTTCTCCTCATACACAAAATTCTTCCTTGACTGCAACTGCATTAGCTCGTGTTGGAAATTACACCCCTGTTCTTGGTAGTTTTGTAACTTTTGCAATGGCAATTTTAGAGGCATCTACTAACAGTCCCTTCACCATGGCTTCATCATATTGAAGCATATCCACAAACCTTCTTGTCAAGTCATCATTGAATTCCGGTAATTTCAAGAAGTAATCGAACCAACCAACCCTTGTAAAAATGGGTAGAACTATCCCGTCCTCCATAATTTGTTGGTGAGCCATTGGCTCCCTTCTTATAACATCTCCTCCCATCCACACTTACTTCTCTGCTCAATGCACTAAATTTAGCTTTGGAAATTTCCACTCAATCTTTCCTACCACCTTCAAACTTCTCTTTCACCTTCAAAAACCCTTCACTTCCTTTTTGTTTCCTCATATATCCCTACTACCATGCCATACTGCAAGTTTCCCTCCTTAGTAGTAGCTTAATCTGAGCTTATAGATAGGTTCTAAGTTTGAGTCTTGACTCTAGTTTAAACTTAAGCTCAAGTTCTCAAGGTATAAAATTTGGAAATTTGGGAATGGAAACAAAGAAGATGAGATATAACTTAAAAGGTTTTTGCATGTTGTTTCCATTCATTGATTTTAATTTAGGTGGTCAATGTGGAAAAGACTGATGAAAAGACTAACTAGGTTGTACCCTCCCCCCAACTTAATTGGTGAAGTGACCTCACTTCATGTTTATGATTTGGAGGTGGTTTAAATATAAAATGATAGTAATTAGTGATACAATATTTCACATGCATGGAGTAATCTGAAAAAATGTAATGAAAGTTGAAAAAAGACTAAAACAATTATGATAGCGTACCTAAAGTACCGCCTTGAAGAAATAACCATCCACCATGTGTGGAAACTAAAAAAGAATATATTTGTTCGTTGATTCTATGTGACAAATATTAACTGCAAGGTAATGAATAGTGGGTGGCGAGTGCAAATGATGGGATAGGTATTACAGATATGAGTTGGCGATTTGATAGCTCAAGTAATTGAAATGCAAGCGAGCAATAAAAGAATTATGTTGTGGTATTTATTAGGAAAGATGGATATACATGTAAAGATTTAGAAATGAATGTGCATAATCTTGCAGTAAATATGGTGCCAATTAATTTTGAATTTTCTATTCGGACGCTAGAAAATGCTACGGGTTCCTACAGTGTTAGGGCTCATTTTGAACGTTGACAAGAATAAGCTACAGGTCCCTACGACATCAAGACCCATTTTCTATATTGGGAAATAGGTCCCTCTAAAGATATTATGAACATTATTATAACGTGCAGTGTGTGCTTGTGAGATAAAATGAAAAATTAAGCCTGAGTGAGCTCAAAGGCTAAGCTGTATAGCTCAATCTTTGGGTCACCAGAAGTGCTAGGTATATCATGTATTGTTGAGTCATCACTTTGTGTGTCAAATTATGTGGTTTTATCACTACGTACACCATATCATTGGATCAAGGAAAATATAAAATCATCCTTCTGCAATGGCTTCTTATATAACTTCAATCTATGGTTGTTTACTATAAGTGAAAACCAAATTGCATCAATAGTGTGTAACTATACTACCCCATTAGGGAAAGATTTGCTGATTTCATAGGGGCCCAGCCATCTGGACTAAAATTTTCCTTTAAAATCTTTGTACTGTGAATCATACAACAGTGCCCGGTCCCCTACAGTGAACTCCTTGTTTTTGGTGTACTGATCATGCCACTTCATTCTTTGTTTTTGACCTACCTTTGCGTGATGGATTGCTTCCATTCTTATCTCATCTAATCCATTTAAAATATGCAGCCTTTCCTTCTGAGCTTCTGTCAAATCCATTTCCAATTCTATTGTTGTCCTTATTGTTTTATATTTAAATTCAATTGGAAGGACTACTATCTTACCATAGACTAACTCATAAGGGGTAAAACTAGTGGTGGTTTTCCATGTTGTTCTATAAGCCCATACTGCTCAGACAACCTTGCAACCCAATCTTTCCTATGCAGTTGTATTGTCTTGGTGAGAATACTTTCAATCTCCCTATTAGTGACTTCCACCTGACCATTAGCTTGTGGGTGGTAAGGTGTTGATTTCTTGTGTCTAATTTGGTATTCCTTCAACCAGTTTGGTAATTAGATCAGAAGTAAATTGGGGTCCTTGATCAGTGACTATTTCCCTAGGTACTCCATACCTAGTAAAGATGTCTTCATATAAGAACTTAGCCACATTACCATCTCTAGAAAATTATAAGGCCTTTACTTCTACCCATTTTTTCAAGTAGTCAATACAAACAAGGATATATTCCTTGTTAGATGTAGGTGAGATTGGTCCAATGAAGTCTAAACCCTATTTGTCAAAAGTTTCCAAGGTAAGCTGAGGTTGTAAGGGCATCTCATCACTTTTGGTTGGTCTTCCCATCCTTTGACGCCTATCATAGCTTCTTGTGTATTTAACATCTTTGTGCAAAGTAGGCCAATAATAGCCAGTTGTAAAAATCTTAAAGGTTTTTCTTTTTGTTGCAAAATGACCTCCACATGGCTCATCATGACATGCCTTCATGATGTCAAAGATCTCATCCTCCCTGATACATTTTCTCATGATGTTGTCAGGGCTAGTATATAACAAATAACGAGTTATCCAGGAGTATGGGAAATATTTGTGAACCATCTTTTCTCTCTTGGAGAAAAGTGTGGTGGAATCTACCATGTGACCAAATAATTGGAAATATTTTCATACCAAGGTACCTATACTTGTAAGGAAAATAATTTTTCATCTGGGAATGAATCATCTACCACTCCTTCAGTTGAATATGTTGGCAATCTTGACAGGAAATATGCCACTACATTTTCTTTACCAGGTTTGTCAACTATGGTAATGTCAAATTCCTATAAGAGAAGTAGCCATCTTACCAACCTACCTCCAACTACTAGTTTGTTCATCAAATACCTGATTGTTGTATGGTCTGTATGGACAAAGACTTAGTAGCTAGTATTGTAATTCCTGAATTTATTAATTGCATATACTACAACAAGCATCTTTTTTTTCTATTACAGTATAGTTCAACTATGCTCCTTGAAGATTTTTGCTAATATAGTATATTGCATACTCCTTGTTGCCTTCCTTCCGACCCAAGATTGCTCCAATGGAAAAATTTGAAGCATTTGTATGTATGTGAAAAGGCAGGGTCCAATTAGGACTTCTCAATGCTGGTACTTGATTTAGAGCTTTCTTCAGTTCTTCAAAAGAGTGTTGACACTCAGATGTCCATTCAAATTCAATGTACTTAATCAATAAAACAAATAAGGGTGCAACTATCTTACTAAAATCCTTGATAAACCACTTGTAGTAGCCTGCATGGCCAAGAAAGCTTATGATATCTCTTTGTTTTTGAGGAACAGGTAAAGTATTTATTATTTCTATTTTGTGTGGATCAACCTGAATTTCTGCACGGATATAAAGTGTCCCAATACAATTTCATGTGTCATCATCATGAAACACTTCTCATTGTTGAGTGACAGTTTGTGTTCTTTGCAACGTTTCAACACTTTTTCCAAATTATTGAGAGCTTCCTCATAAGTTTCACCATAAGTAGTGATGTCATCCATGTATATCTCCATGCAGTCATGTGCATAATCAGAAAATATGTTGAGTACTTCTCTTTGAAAGGTAGCTGGAGCATTGCATAAGCCAAAGGGAAAAATAGAGTAAGAATAAGTCCCCTAAGGACATGTGATTGTAGTATTTTCCTGATCCTCTGAAGCAAATTTAATCTGGTTATAACCACTGAAACCATAAAGAAAAGAAAATTACTTCTTCCTAGCTAGAGAATCAAGTACTTGATCTATGAAGGGCAGAGAAAAGTGGCCCTTCCTAGTGGTTGCATTCAATTCCCTGTAGTCTACACAAACTTTCCATTTCCCACCTTTCTTGGGAACAATTACCAAAGGTGAGACCCATTCACTATCCGGTATTGGATAGATAAAACCTACATCAAGGAGGTTTTTTAGCTCATCTTTCACTATCTCCCTCAAGGCAGGATTCATACATCTCTATGGTTGTCAAATGGGTCTATAACCATCATTAATATAAATCCCATACATAAATAAATCAAGATATATGCCTTTCATATCATGGTAATCCCATGCATATGCTGTTGAGTGTGCTTGTAGCACCGTTTGCAGAGAGTTTTGTTGCTCTCCTATCAAGGCATTATTTATGTTCAACTTGATTTCCAAGTCCTTTGATGACTCTTGAATTGGTGAGAGATCAAGGCTTGGTATGATGGGTAGGCATTGTTGAGGTAGTAATAAATGAAATAGATGTGATATCTCTTCTATATTGTAGAATTGGTGGGTATAATACTTTGCAAGGGGTCTTGTAGGTATATGAGGCAGTCTTGTTGCTATGGGCTCCTGCCATAGTCATTTTGGATTATGTGAGCAATAAGCTCATCTTCATCCTGGTCATCCAATAAGGGGTTGCACTATATACTCATTAGTGTCTGCAGAGAATAGTTATCCTCATCTAAATTGGGCCAAATAGTTTGCTCAAGATCAACATAAGGTTGGGTCGATGGATAAATAACCAAGTTCTTAGTGAATGTCCCATTGGATATAATCATTTTTCCATACCTACAACCTATGAATGCATCGATTGTAGCTAACCAAGGCCTACCTAGGATGAGTGGGTAACTTGTAAGATTAATTTTGGGTTGTAGCACTATGAAATCTATAGGATATTCCCAATAATTTAATGCAATGACCAGGTTTTCAATAATTCCCTCAGGCTTGACCATGGATCTATCAGCTAGCTATAAAACAATTTGTGTGGGCTTGAGGTTGACTAATTGAAGCAACTACATTGTTTATTTTGTCATGACATTGATTGTTGCCCCCAAATCTATCAAAGTATTCTTAATGAGGGTTCCATTAATCTTAACATCCACTACTGGACTACCAAGATCTGTATACTTAGGGACAATAATGTTCCCTAACATGATGTCTGCAAGATTTCCCAAGACATGGACTGTTTGAGGATCTTTTCTTTTTCTACTTGGTTTCTTAAGACATAAATCCCTTACAGTTTTGGTATAGATAGGGATGTATTTGATAGCTTGGATAAGTGGAATCTTGATGCTCACATATTTTAGTTGACCTAAAATATTTGTCTCAACCTGTGTGTGATGCTTTTGGATAGTTAGGCGTTCAGGAAAAGGTGGCTTAGGACTTGAGGTAGTTTGGTGTGCCTGATTTGACTCAAGTTCCAAAGGTGATTTGTTTGAAGCCTCAACTGCAGGTTCCTCATCCTCCATTTATGTAATTTGGGGAGATGAAGGTCCAACAAGTTGTTTTCCTAATATGAGGTGTACATCACTCAGCTCTACCCCATAGGTGGGATATTGCATAGCTTCATTAGTATAACCCTGTCGAACAGGCTTAGTGTTAGGGTTAGGTGCAGGTTGGGAAAGTATTTGTGGTTGCTTTGGTGGCTAATTTGTAGGATTTGATGGAGGCATTAAAGCTTGTTGTTGTGGTAGAGGAGGGAGCATAGATTGTTGATAGTTCATATTTTGTTGTTGCCATTGCTGGCCTTTCTACCACTAAGGTTACCACTGATTTTGTTGGGTTGGCCATTCTGGATTATAATTGGAACCTTGAAAATTTTGCTGTGGCCAAGGGTTTGGATGTTGGTTCCAATTTTCCTGAGCTTGTGGCCATTGTTGATGGTTTTTCCACTGGTTTTGGTTTGCTTGCCAGGGTTGAGAGTTCCAAGCATAAAAGTTTCCATTCCCAATAGGAAAGGATGAAGTGAAGCTAAGGGGGTCTTATGGCATACCTTGTATTTTTTGGGCCATGGCCTCCTTTGTGCTATATAGAAGAGCTATCCATCATCTCCTTCAATCAGCTAAAAATCAGGTTTCTCAACTTTATCTTGCTGGATACTTGCCACTCTCTTGCATTTGCAATTTGCTTTTCTTTTCCTGCAGCTTGGAAAATATTTAGTGAGCATAACCTTAGCTTCCTCCTGCTTCTTCTTAATGTGGAGAATATCCAACTGAGTTTCCAAATGGCTTATAATTTCCTCCTTCATGTTGGACAATAAGTTGCTTAACTCAAATTTTTAAACTCCAGTAGATGATTTACCAATAGTGGATGTCCTATCTCCTCTTGGCCTCTTAGTAAAGGTCCTATAATAATTCCTATGGGCCTTAAAAATGTCTAAAAATATTAGCTGGGAAATATCTCCTTGACCAATGAGGTTCAGTGCATCCATCCAGTCATCATTGACTCCCCTCAAGAAGATTGACTTGAGGTACTCTTTTGACAACTTGTTTTGTGGGTTTTTCTTTAAAGCAAACTGAAATATCTCCACATAATCTTCCAAGGGATCATCATCTTTTTGTGATGTATTCTAAAAATTTCATCTTTCCTCCTATCGGGTCTCCTATAATAATCTTGATACTTTTCTAGGAACAAGGTCTTCATGGTGTCCCAGTCAGCAACATCATCTTGACCTAATTCCATGAACCACCTTAAGGTTGCATCCTTTAGAGTTGTATGGAAGAGTTTGAGCCTATGATCATTAGTGGTATAATCATAATTCTGACATAGGACATCAAACTCAAAGAGAAAGATATCAAGGTCCTCAATCATTAACCCATAAAAGATTTGTAAGGTTGAAGGAGAAATGTTCTTCAACACCGTAGCTCTTTCCTGGTTAGTGATAGGGAACTCAAATGTTTCCCATTTAGGATCATCATCCACTGCATCTCCCATGGTGCGGTATGTTCGTTCTGTATGTGTACTAGATGTTGGTGATAAGGAAATTTCTTCTTCAATATTACCTTCACTCTGAGTACTCGATTCACCAATTTATGATATAGTTGATTGGCGCATAGAGGGAAGGAATCTATCCAACGGGTCTCTCTACCTTTGCATAAATGTAATATAGCTTTATAATGTAGCGGTCCTGCACAATGTTAGTGTATTTTTGGTGTTGGAAAAGGATTATATCTATAATCCTAATGCTAAAAAAAAAAATTAACTAATGAAATCTGTAAAAACAAGTTCATGAAGATAGCACCATCTCTGGCAATAGTGCCAAAAATGTAGAGTATAAGCTAATGTATTATAAACTTGATAGAATCTACACAATTCATAGGTTCAACTAACTGAATAGTCCACTCCATTGCTCAAGACTACATTAAATTTTTGACCCAAAGCTTGTAAGCTTATGATGGTGCAACATTATATATGCTTTCAAAGACTCAAAAATACTTAAACTACCTTACTTAAGTTATTCTACTTACTGGAAACTCACAAAATTGTAAAACAATAAAAGCATAAACTAGAACTAGTTGCTACAGGTACCTACAACTTAGACTGCAACTAAATTGTTACTAATGAAATGATGTTGTAATGACTCAAGACTGATAAAAACTAATGAATTGAATAAAGTAACCTCCATAGTACTACTGGTTAACCATTGCATGCATTTTCATAAGCATTCATTAACAATAAGAAATTAACTTGCATATGATTCATGAAGTAGTAATAAACTAATAATAGCTATAAAACAAAAATAAATAACTAGAAAAAATAAAGTGAGGAATAATACCTTGAGTGGTCTGCTCAAGTAATTGTTCTCACTTTAACCGAACCCAAATCTAATTAATAGATTCTATGCATTCCATAAGATTAACTCCATTCATTGTATATTCATGAAGATTACACAAGTTCTTTCATAAATTGTATTCAATCATTTTGAATATTTCCTGTCTTGAAAATTGAAAGGTAACTGATAACATAAAACTGAAAAACTAACTAACTATCCTACAGATTCAACCAACAACTATATACAAGCTTGATGGAATCTTATCCAAAACAACTACTTAACCAAAAGCATTAACTCCACTCCTAGATATTTAGAGCGTGGAGTTAAGACTGATTTATTCAACTTATAACTAAAAAGGAAAAGGCATCCTAATAGAACTAAAACTTTGTTAAAATATAATTGCATGTAAACATACAACCATTTGTCAAAATCCTATAAGTGAAGGAGACCTATTCTTCAACATATATTAACTGGTTATAATAACACCATGTTCAACCTTCATCAAGTGCCTTTATTCAACAACCATCACGTTCAGCTTAACCTGGAGCTCCCTTGTTTCGGTGTCCAGTCATTCCTTTTGCTAGGGGTTCATCCTGCAACTATTGCACCATGGTTCCTCTCTAGTTGCAAACGAGTTAATTCCACAAAACATGTACACAAGGATAACTATCACAATTAACTCATAGCATTCCATCAACATTCCATACATATCTTCATATAAACCATATAATACTAATATATTATAACCATAATTCCATCATCATATTTAAGGTTCAAGTCTACATAATATATATAAAAGGATAGTATAAATAGGAACATTGGCTGGGAAGTGTATTTAAAAGTATCTCAAGATATGCATTAAAACAACAGAAACTAAGCTATTATATGGACCTATCACTAATATTATTGAAAATTTAAAGAACATAATGAGAACTTTCCTTTGGACTAGGAAATTTGAGAAATACAAACTTCCTCTTTTGGCTTGGGATAGTTTTTGTAAACCCAAAATTACTGGTGGTGTTGAACATAGGTTGTCATTGATGTCAAAGGTTTCCAGTAATGTCATCAATTGATGTCATAAGATGCAGTCAAAAGTTTGAGGTTAAGTTTAATTATGATTATATTCCCCTCAACTTATCATTTTGAGTTGCATAAGATTTGTTGTTGCATGTTGTAAGTCAGAAGTTCAGTTTGTTTAGTGTTGGCAATTTTACTGTCAAGATGCAAAATCAAGAAATATACATTATTAGTTGCTAAGGAGTTTTTATATGATTTTTGTATGCTTTCAATATCATGATTGCATCTATTCTCTATGACAATGGTGGTTTGAAAGTCTGTAACAATATGGTTTTGTTCAAGGATATTTTTTGGGCAAGAGAGATTTCTTTGGCAATACAATTATGGTATGTTTTTCTTTCAGAAATGCATGTTTGCTCTGTAGTTTCAAAGGAGAGTATGCCTACACTATTTCTATCATGTTCTCGAGTTTTTGAAGGATATGTTTAGCGTGCAAGAATTTTGAAGTTATAGAAGGTTCCTCGTTCCTATTTGTCAACCAGTTGAAGTTCAAGGCATGTGCAGTAATGACTAGTAACGTGTAGAATTCAAATCTTGTGTGTGGTGTTAGGATAGGAAATAGTTAAGATCCCTATGGTAGCATGTGACATCATGTTTTGTTGGCAGCAAGAAATTTGATTTTTGACTGAATTACTACATGTTTCATATAATTTGAATATGGTCCACCTTATGTCATCTTGGATCTTTACGGATCCCTAGCCAACATGGAAGAGTGTTAATGTAATGTCATGTATATATTTCAAATGTTCAGATGCATTGCATTGTGTCGGAGTGTATCTGCATGAATTAGAATTACACCTATGTGAAGAATAGTTGGTCATTGGTGTAGATTGAAGAGAAGATGGTGAAGATATAAGGGAGGATTTCATTCTAGTGTGAGTACTTATATTAGAAGATATTTTGTAGAAAAGAAGAGTGTCAACTGTAACCATGACACATGTATGAGTTGCATTAAAGATCCACAAGTTTTATATTTGTAATGTGATAGGACCAGTGTTCTACTTGTTGTACTGATTCAATTGGGGCTTGGTGTCTCTAGTGGGTTGGTGCCTACATACACTTCAGGGGATTGGTGTCTCTGGTAGGTTGGTGCCTACTTTAATGTGTAAAATTCACTTGAGTATTTCTGCTTTGTGAGGCTGGATTGGGATAATAGATCCAAGCAGCTTTTCTTACTATGGTTTTTCCCATTTTGGGTTTCCATGTACATCTGATGTGCATGTGTGTGCATTATGCTTTTATGTCTTGATTTCTTATGTGGGATATTCTTAGTAAAATCATATATTCTAATAATTGTAGAAAAGGTTCTAAGTTGCATGATTTGGTAACTAGTATTGAAGTTGAGAATTTTGAATTAAGTAGATCTACTGATTCACCTCCCCTCTTAGTAGATTGTGTTCCCTTCAATTGGTATTTGAGAAAAGTTCCTCTATAGAAGCTTAACAACTTAAGGTAGATTCAAGATTGCACATGAAGGATTCTTTGGAAATGAAGCAACTATTTTTGATGGATCAAAATTTGCATTTCGGAAAGTTACGATGGATTCCCATTTGATGGCTTTAGGAATGGACATTTGGATGTCAATGGTAGAAGGATATGAGCCTCCTGAAAACCCTCCAAGGGATTAGCTTGACAAAAGGGCTTGTGAAGTGAACTCAATGCTAAGGCAAGGAATGCTATTTTATGTGGATTGAATAATTTTGAATTTGTGAAAGTGATGTAGTGCAAAACAACAAAGCATATATGGGTTAAATTTCATACCATTTATGAAGGTGATGAAAAAGTCAAAGAAGAAAATATGCAAACTTATAGAGCTTAGTTTGAAGGTTTGAAGATGAAAGAAAATGAGAATATTGCTACATTCATGCTCCAGGTTGATGAAGTTGTCAAATCTATCTAAGGTCTTGGTGAGAATTTGAAAGAGAAGAATGTTATGGAAAAGGTACTCAAATCTCTCCCTAGAAGGTTTGATTCTAAAATTTTTGCTATTGAAGAAGCTAAGAATCTAAATGCTTTGAAGTTGATTGAGTTGTTAGATGCACAGGACAATTGAGAGGAGGGGGGTGAATTAGTTGTATACTTAAAATATTCAAGCCCTCAATATCTTTTCAAACCCTTATTAACCATTAAACCCTTATCATGTATTAGCATACTGTAAACGTATGAAACAATAATGAAAACACATCCAAACACCAATATTTATGCGGAAAACCCAAGAAGGGAAAAACCATGGTGAGGATTAGCTCACATATATATGAATTGCAACATTGAATACAATTAGGCTCACTGCCCAAAAAAAGAAGAAAGTCTCACTGTCAGGTGGCTCACTTCCAAGAAGAGAGAAGATAGAAGAAAACTATCACAAATAGATTCACTATCTCAAGGAAACAAGAGAAATCCACCACTGAAACTTTATGCCATCTACAACCTTCAACTCACTACCTCAAGCAACTTCAAGCACATTGAAAATGTAGACCCTTTTACTCACTGCATTGGAGTCATAGGCATTAATCTCACACTCAAATCACCATACTTAATCAAATTCACATGTTTCACACACATTCTATAGATCCACACACATCTCCAGTAATTCACCTTACATTTATACCATCCATGACCTAAACAATCTCAATTAGGTTGGCCTAAACGAAACGTATGCACCCAAAATGTGCAACACCAAAATAGATCGGCACCAAACACCTCCATAGTGGAAAGAAGTGAAGGATGACCACACAAAGGGTTAACTAGGACCCAAATCCTAATCACCACGCTACACAATACATTCACAATCCACACGGTAAATCTGTAAATAGCGCTAGCATGCTAGGTCAACCAAACTTGAACTAACACTACAAGCAACCACATAATTGTTTCTTCAGGTCACACAAACCACACAAAATAACTTCACAACATCCACACAACATCTCAAAATATTCCAACATCATCAGAATATTCTGCAACCTTGCCACAACCACTTGAATTTGTGAACACCATCATTTTGTGCATCTAGACATACTACCACATAACACAACTTACTAACCAACCTTGTAGAACACCTCAACACATGAAACCTCAAGGGAAGGAGGTTACAAAAAATATAAGAATGTTCCCAAATCCACAAGACAAGAAACCTTACTACAGAGAAATGCAGAGCAATCTCATTTCTCCCAAACAACCTTCTACACAAACAGATTTAACTATCAAACGCAACTTTTACTGCAGAATGATACAAAACCTAAAACTCTAGATATAAAACCTCTAAACACCTCTGATCATCATATCCAAACTACAAGATCATATCTTCAACCATGAAGAAATGTGGAGCATAACACAGAACACACCTTTGTCACACTACACACTCTTTTATTTAATTTTTTTCCAAAGAACTTGGAGACCAAGCGAATTTACTTTCACTACAACTCTTATCCATCAAGACATCAATGAAAACACCAAAACACATACATACTAGTACAAGAACTTGACCACACCAACCATCTCCATACTATTGACACCAATGCCAACACTAGTAGCATACTTGCAACATGAACTACATGGAATTATAATTGCATTTGAAATTAAATTTGAAAGTGAAGATTCAATCAATAAATAGGCTACATTCAAAGTGTCTACGAAGAAATTTGATGACGATTCTAATATCGGATCAGATTCGAAAGAAGCAAATTTTGTCAAGAAACTACAAAGAGGTTCCAATAAGTACAAAGGCAAGTTACCTTTTTAGTGTTTCTGTGTGTGTGTGAAATGTGTAAAGTTAGTATCAACACAAACCTTAATGAAATGAATTATATGAAAGATTCAAAGCAAAGAAGCTACTCTAAATTGCCACAAAACAAATCTTTTAAGAACATCTCATTGTCCTCTATTCTTAAAGATTCCTGTAACCCTTTGGCCCTCAGATTTCTATGTGCACAAAGGCTATTAGAATGAAACTTAAGAAACGAGATTAGCATTTAGCATGCAAGCCAACTAAGTTCCTACATGCAACTATACGATGGAAAGGATAATGGATACTATGATGAATGGACAAACGGTGGTGGATACTATGGTAGTGATCTATATGACTCTATATATGATTCTACATATGCTCAAATGCAAACTATGGAAAACTAAAATGATACTCCATATGCTCAAATGTTAACTATGAAAATGCTAATCTAAAATGCAACTATGATGCAAAGGATGACATAAAATGCAACTATGAAGCAAAGTGTTAGTCTAAGATTTAACTATGATGCAAAACATGATATAAGATGTAACTATAAGACTCCATAATGCTCCCAAGCTCAAACAATATTCATGCATGATAACTCTATTCAAAAGTGGATGCAAAATACAATACCAAAGGGGTGTATTTATAGCCTTTTCCAAGCGTCTGGTGAGGTGGCAATGATCAATAGTCCAGATTCGAACAAGAAGAATGAATGGTGGAGATGAAGAGAATAAAGATGTTGTCCCCTTGACCAAAGACAATATGCCATTTAGATGGAAGAATCTCTTGACCAATGGGAAACATGTCATTTGGATGGAAGACTCAAGTGTGGGAAGAAAAAACCATGTGTTTGAAAATTGGTGGAAGTGTGTGAGGAATAAGCCATGTGCTTTTAAAATTGGTTGAAGATAATTCTAATTAAAAATTAGAATTATTTAATTTCATGTGACCTTGGTGAGGTGACACAAAAAGTTGGACATGTGCTTGAATTCTTAATCGAGATTAGTGAAGATTAATTAAATAAAACAAGCTTATGGAAATTTGTTTATTTAATTAATTTAGAAGAATATGATTTTAGATTTGGAGAATTAGAGAAGGGTGAACAATATAAATAAATTGAGAATTTATTTATACGTAGTCGAATATTAATTAAATAACTAGTAATTAATTAATTAAATGCCATGACCGATTTTAGGTGTATACATTTTGCCCCTCTTTGAAGTAATGTGTTTACACATTGCTTCAAAGAAAAAAATGATGTTGACGATGCTCATCCAAGAGTTTCAATTCTTGTAACCTAGACACTCTATAATCCTCGTATGAAATGATCCCTTTTAGCAACACACAGAGTGATGGTAGTTCAACCTCAATAGGTAGAATATCTTCTGATTCGTAGAATAAAGCATAGGGTGTAGCTCATGTCGGGGTACAGATGCTGGTTATGTAAGCCCATAGAGCAGGGTTTAGTTGCATATGCTAGTCACGTCCAACATCGTTGATAGTTTTCTTTAAGATCTTTAAGATAGTCTTGTTTGAGGCCTCTGCTTGGTGAACATCTCATTGTCCTCTATTCTTAAAGATTCCTTTAACCCTTTGGCCCTCAGATTTCTATGTGCACAAAGGCTATTAGAATGACACTTAAGAAATGAGATTAGCATTCAACGTGCAAGCCAACTAAGTTCCTACATGCAACTATATGATGGAAAGGATAATGGATACTATGATGAATGGATGATGATGTTTATGATGAATGGACAAACTATGGTGGATACTATGGTAGTGATCTATATGACTCTATATATGATTCTACATATGCTCAAATGCAAACTATGGAAAACTAAAATGATACTCCATATGCTCAAATGCTAACTATGAAAATGCTAATCTAAAATACAATTATGATGCAAAGGATGACATAAAATGCAACTATGAAGCAAAGTGTTAGTCCAAGATTTAACTATGATGCAAAACATGATATAAGATGTAACTATAAGACTCCATAATTCTCCCAAGCTCAAACGATATTCCTGCATGATAACTCTATTCAAAAGTGGATGCAAAATACAATGCCAAAGGGGTGTACTTATAGCCTTTTCCAAGCATCTAGTGAGGTGGAAATGATCGACGGTCCAGATTCAAACAAGAAGAATGAATGGTGGAGATGAAGAGAATCAAGATGTTGTCCCCTTGACCAAAGACAACATGCCATTTGGATGGAAGAATCTCTTGACCAATGGGCAACATGCCATTTGGATGGAAGACTCAAGTGTGGGAAGAAAAGACCATGTGTTTGAAAATTGGTGGAAGTGTGTGAGGAATAAGCCACGTGCTTTTAAAATTGGTTGAAGATAATTCTAATTAAAAATTATAATTATTTAATTTCATGTGACCTTCGTGAGGTGGCACAAAAAGCTGTAGACATGTGCTTGAATTCCTAATCGAGATTAGTGAAGATTAATTAAATAAAACAAGCTTATGGAAATTTGTTTATTCAATTAATTTAGAAGAATATGATTTTAGATTTGGAGAATTAGAGAAGGGTGAACAATATAAATAAATTGAGAATTTATTTATATGTAGTCGAATATTAATTAAATAACTAGTATTTTATTAATTAAATGCCATGGCCGATTTTAGGTGTATACATTTTGCCCCTCTTTGAAGTAATGTGTTTACATGTTGCTTCAAAGAAAAAATTGATGCTGACGATGCTCATCCAAGAGTTCCAATTCTTGTAACCTTAACACTCTGTAATCCTCATCTGAAATGATCCCTTTTAGTGACACACAGAGTGATGGTAGTTCAACCTCAATAAGTAGAATAGCTTATGATGCATAGACTAAAGCATAGGGTGTAGATCTTGTCGGGGTATGAATGCTAGTTCTGTAAGCCCATAGAGCAGTGTTTAGTTGCACATGCCAGTCACGTCCAACATCGTTGACAGTTTTCTTTAAGATCTTTAGGATAGTCTTGTTTGAGGCCTCTGCTTGGCGAACATCTCATTGTCCTCTATTCTTAAAGATTCCTTTAACCCTTTGGTCCTCATATTTCTATGTGCACAAAGGCTATTAGAATGACACTTAAGAAACGAGATTAGTATTCAACATGCAAGCCAACTAAGTTCCTACATGCAACTATACGATGGAAAGGATAATGGATACTATGATGAATGGAAAAACGGCGGTGGATACTATGGTAGTGATCTATATGACTTTATATATGATTATACATATGCTCAAATGCAAACTATGGAAAACTAAAATGATACTCCATATGCTCAAATGTTAACTATGAAATGCTAATCTAAAATGCAACTATGATGCAAAGGATGACATAAAATGCAACTACAAAGCAAAGTGTTAGCCTAAGATTTAACTATGATGCAAAACATGATATAAGATGTAACTATAAGACTCCATAATGCTCCCAAGCTCAAACGATATTCCTGCATGATAACTCTGTTCAAAAGTGGGTGCAAAATACAATGCCAAGGGTGTTTATTTATAGCCTTTTCCAAGCATCTAGTGAGGTGGCAATGATCGACGGTCCAAATTCAAACAAGAAGAATGAATGGTGGAGATGAAGTGAATCAAGATGTTGTCCCCTTGACCAAAGAAAACATTCCATTTGGATGGAAGAATCTCTTGACCAATGGGCAACATGCCATTTGGATGGAAGACTCAAGTGTGGGAAGAAAAGACCATGTGTTTGAAAATTGGTGGAAGTGTGTGAGGAATAAGCCATGTGCTTTTAAAATTGGTTGAAGATAATTCTAATTAAAAATTAGAATTATTTAATTCTATGTGACCTTGGTGAGGTGGCACAAAAAGTTGTAGACATGTGCTTGAATTCCTAATCGAGATTAGTGAAGATTAATTAAATAAAACAAGCTTATGAAAATTTGTTTATTTAATTAATTTAGAAGAATATGATTTTAGATTTGGAGAATTAGAGAAGGGTGAACAATATAAATAAATTGAGAATTTATTTATAGGTAGTCGAATATTAATTAAATAACTAGTATTTAATTAATTAAATGCCATGACCGTTTTTAGGTGTATACAATTTCAATTATGGTGAAGTAGGACATTTTATGGCTAAGTGTCCCCATAAGGATCCTAATAATGTTGAGCAAAGGAATGGAAAGAAACCATTTCAGAGAAGGTTCAAAGGTCAGAGGAAACACAAGTTTTTACACTAATGAGGGAGAAGACTACTCTACTGAAGAAGAAGATGAACTTGATACATGATCTTGATTGGGGTCAACATTGCGAGCATCTTGATTTCTATAGTTATCCAATGTACTATGATTCCTCTTATTATGTTGTCACAATATGATATCCTTATGTTCTTATATGATTATTGGACTTTCCAAATGTAACACATTTTACATTTTTTCTCCTTCTTCTTAATTTATTGCATCCGTTTCCTGCAATAAATTGGAGAGAGGACATATAAGAACACTAACATTACTTTCACAAATATGGTTGCAATGATTACCTTATGACCACCTTCATTTCATATGGTATTACATTACTTTTGGTACTTCAACAATACTTATTGTTTTTTCTATCCATGTAGTATCCTCCTTCAATCCCCTCACTCCTTTTTCCTTTTCTTTTGGTTAGACAATTCACGTGTATTTAAAATACTTATTAGATGCTACTCATTGATTTTTTTTTTCTTTTTTTGTAGGTTTTCAAAGAAAAGCACTCATTTCAAGGAGAACATATCAAAGTGGCATCCACATATGTATCATTTTTATGAGTGTTTGAATATTTACTTTCACATTGGTTGATTATTTTTACTTCGACATGAATATTTATAGTAGTTTGCATGTACTTTGAAGTGATGGAAAATGTAATGGTGAAATTTGTACACCTTGCATTTTTCCCTTCATTTTGGGCTCAGTCTAATGTAGTTGCCTTATTAGGAATAAGTGTTGCACACATTGCAAATTATAGGATCAATGCAATTATCATTGGTGAGAAAAAGTTATATCATCTAATTAGTTCTTATTAGGTCCTATTCACACTAACATACTTAAGATTACTTAGGTAGTGTGTGTTTTGTGTCTCAATTCATAGGATTAGGGCATATGTTATGATCTAATTCAATCTTATCCTAGGGTTTCATCCTTATTTTATAACAAGGGTTTATCATTGTATATTGTAATAATCAATCATTATTCATTTTACATCTAATGAGATCTCGAGCTTCGTAACAAATTGACTATTTCTCTCTTATGTGATTGGGTGTTTTAATTGCGAACGATCTTTTGGTGGCTATGGGATTCAATCATCAACCCCAACATGGTTCAAAGCTCTAAATCTGTAATTTTCTATTATTTTTTTGAGATTTTTATCCTTGAGCATTCAAATGGTACATCTTTGTACAAAACAAACATAAACATTTTGTACACCTTAAGATTTATTGTCTAAATGCTAAAACTAGAGTCTAAATTTTTTTTGGATGATTATTTTGAGGTCTTGACATCTACCAACAAAAAATCATACAATTGTGTGATCGTCATGTACAACATTGGTGTAGCATAATATACAAAAAAATGTCTCTTACATAATTATTCTAGTGGTTTTGTTTTTTACGACGATGAAGTTTTTTTAAACTAATAGTTAAATAGTTTGCATGATGATAATTTTTTTAGTAGTGGGAAATTGGTTGACAAATTTTCTATTTTAAATGGCCTTTGTTGGTTTCTTGATAGTTTTTTCAAAGTTCTTGATGTTTTCCAAAATTTTTGATAGGAATTTTTGAATTAATCTTATAGTTGTATGTAAGCACTCACCCTTGGTCACTACTAACTTGGGTGGGCTGAACCTTGAAAGTATTGTTACTTGTGGTGCAACCAAATCACTATCACCACTTCAACTCACAACTAATCTATCACCTTCACCCAATTATGGGGCTCCACAACCCATTCCAACACACCAACTAGCAACCCACTGTTATCCAACCACCAAAGGGCCACCAACCCCAACTCATTTTCCTTAAGATACTTGCCCTTTTTTATTTTGGTATAACTTGGGCATATGGTATCATTTAAAAAAAATGGATAGTCATCAAAAAGATGATTCTGAGTACTATTTGTTGGTGATAGCAAATTTTCTATGTTGTTCTACTAGTGAATTTTACTATTGGTTAAATCTTGATCATCCATTTTGGCTTCTAAGCTCATATCTCTTTGTCAATTTCTCCAATTATTGTAATTCTTATGACATTGGAAAGGTATTGATGATCTCTTCTTAGCCATCTGTGTTATTTTTCTAAATTTAATGATATATTTTATTTAGTTTATTATTTTTTACACATTTGAGTTGATAACTTGGACATTTTGACACTTGGAGAAGTTCTACTTTTTTGTGGACTTCACTTCAACTCTTCTATTTTATATTTATTTTTGTTGGTTATAATTGTATCTCTAAATTCATGGAAAATCAAATGTGATTACTATGGGAAGAAAAGGAATACAATAGATGAATTCATGTTGAAGAAACATGATCATTTGAAACTAATTTATGAACTTAACCAATTGTAAAAAAATTTCATTGTAAATGGAATTAGTTTTCCAAATTCTTCTAACCCAACATCTACATCTACATATATATATATTTGATGTTCAAATTTAGACATCTTGTGTGAACACAACATCATTCAAGGTTGAACAATCTTGTTAGATGACATGCATTGAGATCTCTACTCCACCATTATGTGTTACTACTTCAATTCAACAAGATTATTTAGGATTCCAAATCCACCTCATCGGGATTCATATTTATTAGACATATCATCCGTGTTTGTGGAGTCTCACATAGTTGATGTTGAGGACACATTGGAGGACATGCATTACCTCTTTGATGGCAGTGATATAATCAAGTCTTTTATGTTTCTAGATGTAGTTCAAATTTTTCCCTCTTAGTTCCACTTCTCTAATTAAGTATTTAGTTTCTATTTTGGAAGATACATGTTTTTTAGCACAAGGACAAAAACACGCATTTGGATTTAAATTTCCTGTTCATCCAAATGATGAAAAAAAATTCTACAATCACCAATAGATTCATTTCTTGCCAAGGGGAGGAATGTTGTTAGTAGGTAGTGGATTATTTCTTGTCTTCAAGCTCTTAACATTGGCATAGGAGTTACTTCTTTATGTGAGGGATTCATAGTCTCATCTTTTTCCTCCTATGGGGGGAATCCCCATAGTACATTTGTGATAGAAGCAATACTTGTGGGGTCATGTTGAGTCCTCTCTTCCATCACATATACATAGTTTTACAATTTTCTCTCTATTGGAGAGGAGTTTTTCTCATGAAATCTTTTCCTTTTCTCTAATTACGAGAGATTTATTTGCTTGTGCATAGGTACCTCATCAAGCCTTGTAGCTAGGATCTATCCAACATTCATCATCATGTGTCTTTACATTTTATCATACTCCCTACGTTGCACTTAAGGGGGTGTTGGTGTGAAAAGGTATATCACCTAATTAGTTCTTTTTAGGTCCCATGCACACTAGCATACTCAAACTTACTTAAGTCATATTCTTTTTTATGTCTCAAGTCATAGGATTATGACACATGCCATGATCTAATTTAATCATATCTTAGGACTTCAACTAGGGTTTCATCATTGTCTTAATAATAAGGGTTTATGATTGTATATTATAATGATCAATCATAATTTTTTGCGTCTAATTAAATATTAGGCTTCATAAAAAAATAGTTGCTTCTTTCTTGTGTGATTGGGTATTTTAATTGCAAGTGATCTTTAGGAAATTGTGGGAGTTCAATCATCAATTCCAACAATTATTTGATAATTTTTTAACGTATTGTAAATTTGAGACTAATGGAATGAGGCACCATCCTTGGGAGGAATCTCAAGATTCATTAAATGACACATTGCATCGTTTAGCAATTGTGATATGATAGGTCTAAGAGAACATTGAAGACGAGGATTACATATTGGACTATGAAGAACAACTTTGACCAAATCAAAAAATAACATGCAAGAGGATTGTAAGTGTAATTAGTGCTTCCAAAGAACTTGAGAGTATATATATGTTCTCCTTGGTGATAGGAGTCAAATTTCTTCATGGGAGTCACATTCTATTTCAAAAGTTACTCTTGGAGGGGGTGCACGAGTCCAATTTGGACTAGTTGGACCAATACTTGACTCATGGTTTTGAGAATCTATTGGCAATTTTCTAAATATCATTAGTCTATATATTGGATGCTTTAGATGGATATTGTATGACATTTTTGTTGCATGCACATGCTACCAAATTAAATCCAAAAGGTAGAGTTAGATTTCCATTGATCACATATCATTTGTTTGTATTGTAACCTTTTTGAGTTGAATAAAATATTTGAGTGTGCTATTATTGTTGGATTTTCCCAAGGTAAATTTTGTGTTATCTATGACTTTATGTTTATGATTTTTTTTTTCAAAATGATTTGTAACATATTATATTATTTCTCATAAGATTAGTGCTAGTTTCCTTTCACGTCCTCTATGGAATGACTTGTGTACAAGTGGGATGATTTATATGCAAAAGATAACACATAACTTAGATCTAAATTGATTCCATCCATACTCATTTATAAGGTTTGGTCTCAATCCTTAGTTTAATCATCCTTCACCCAGGTTCAAATCCATAGTTATAGAATTGAACTAGTCAAGTTTCATAATTTACGGTAATGACCCAACTATTTCAAAATTCAAATTCAAAATTGGGTTTGAGTTGATTCATTCCAAAGTGATTGTTGTGTACTGACTTGAAGCACAAAACATTTCACTTGCACCTATTAGAGTTGTAATTAAGGATCAACCCTAATTCATTTAAAATCATCTAGACATATAAAAGCTTGTATTCCTACTTGCATCATCCTTCAAAGAACATTATCATAACATCAATATTGCATCAACGTCTAGGAATATGAGCATGATTACTTGTTATTTCTTTATCATTTCCAAAAGTTATTAAATTAATATCTTAGGGATACGACCAAAAGAGAATAAATATTGCCTCACAAAATCCTTAAAGGAGTTCCTAAACATCACCAATCAGTGATTACAAAATAGTAGAAACTAAGGCAAGCATATCACATAAGTCAAAATCAACGAAGTTCACATTTACACACCAAGGTTAGATCTACATATATGGTTCAAATTCATAGTTGCAAAGGCAAACCAAATAAATAGATTGACATTTTTAAGATTCCAAGGCATTCATCTAATAAACTCTAATATTTCTACACATTAACAAATCAATTCCATACATTTTGTATTGCATATTCCATCATTCAAATTCTTAGCTAAATACCTTTATTTTATAATTTTAATTATATATTTTTTTACTATATTTATTCAATTGAAAGGTTGTGGCTCAATTGATTGAACACATGTGATTGAAGTGTGGGGAAGCAACACATCAAAGTGCAGTTGGAGACAAATAGAAAGAATCCAGAAACACCTAATAACAAATAATCTCAAAGTTAAAGCTACTGTTCCTTATGAAATCCTGCTAGCTGAGGCGGGAGCTTTTCCTTTGGAAGCTTCAGCGATAACCCGGTTGTTAAGTTATCTAAAAAAGGTTGAAAACATGGATAACCACCGGTGGCCCAAAACGGTTATGGAGGAGATTCTAGTCCGAAGAAAGAAAACATGGATGAAACAGAACATCAAGTGGCTGAACAAGTGGAACATCAAATTACATGAGTGTCCTGACACCAACAGTGAAATAAAAATCTATGTGAAGGAAAAATTCAGGACTGCCATGTGGTCAAATCAGATCGGACGAAAAAAAGCATATTACATCAAAGAGTTTAACCCAGCTAAGGAACATGGTGAAAAACCATATTTAGGTGCAACTATTAAAGGGAAAGCGAGGCTATTAATTGCTCAATTGAGAACGGGGTCCCACCATCTTAGATGTGAGACTGGTAGGTGGAAGACTCCTAAGGAAACTTGGGAAGAAAGAACGTGCTTATTTTGTAATAAGGGAGTGGTGGAAACGGAGTGGCACTTCGTCATGGAATGCACAGCGTACGAAAATATCCGTAATCAGTACTCAAGTATTTCAGATGTGGGCAATATGCAACAGTTATTTGAGGAGGATAAGATAAATCAGACGGCTAGCCTCCTAGTCAAAATTAATAGCAGGAGATCTGATCTGGAGAAGAGTCTGGAGACAAACTAAGTTGTTGAGTGTCTCGGTCCCATAGGCTGTTTAGTCTCGTGGACGTCATTAAAATCTTTCATTCATTCATTTCATTCATTCATTCATTCAAAGATACTATAATAGAATGACCCCCTGATCCCCATACCAACAAATTAAAACATCAAATCTAAAATATATATTTATGAGATAATTTACGCGAGACGTGTTATTTTCCTTCACAATGATTAAAAAAAAAAAAAAACCTCAAATTAGTGGAGTTTAAGGAGGGGTTTTCTACGAAACAAATATATTACCAGTCTGAGCCAAAACCTTCACATACACATTTCTGAAGAATACCTGAAAGACATCAGCTATATAACAAAATGTCTCACTTACTACATTCACATATCAAAATTTGCAGAACGGTTCTTCTATAGGCAGTTCAGAAGTGCAGGGGACGACAATTTCGGGAAAGATTATGGCTCATGGAGATTATGGCAAGCGGAGAGTCTCTGGCCGCCCTCCCAATGGACTGGGAGTGCGCAGTAAAGAGGCGGATAAGAAGGAGAAGAAGGCCAAAGCAGCTTCCTTAAAAAATCAGATTCGTTCAATACAACGCCTCCTCAGAAAGGTATGCATTTCTATTCAAATGCGATCTCAAGGGTTTTATGGTATTCAAGGTATTTTGTTGAATTAAATATAATTTCAAGAGTTTGATGGTAGTCAATTGAAATAACCTTCAGTGTCCTCTGACTATTTTTGGGTCTGTAGCAATTTTCAAGTTCTTATCCATTTTTTTGAGGTCTTTATCAACTCGTTTTTGGTTTCTATCATTTCGTTTTTGGTCTGTATGAATTGTTTTGGATCCATATCAATCTTTTTTGGTTTTTATCATTTGTTTTTGGTCTGTATGAATTTATTTTGGATTTCTGATTTATTTTGTGTCTGTATCGATTTGATTTCGATTCGTATCAATTTGTTTTGGGTCTTTATTATATCTTTTGGGTCTCTATACGTTTGTTTCAGACCAATACCATTTTCTTGAGTGTCTGTAAGAAGTGTTTTGGGTCTGTATCAATCGTTTGTGGGTCTTCGTCAAGTATCAATTCGTTTTTGATTTGTATCAAATTATGTTTCTACTTTTTATCTATGTTTTTGGGATAATGTATCGATTTGTTTGTGTCACCATGAACTTACTCTGTGTTCCTATTAGTATTCCTTTGTTGTATTGTATGTGTAGTGGTATGCGCCGTTTAAGCTTTAATGTTTCTGTGGTCTGTATCATTTGCTTTTGGGTTTGTATCAGCTTGATTTTGGTTGTATAAGCTCGACTTGGATCCCTATCAAGATGCTAGATTTATGTATGTGTATCAGAATTTTCTTTTTGGGCACCTATCGGTTTGTTTAGGGTCCTCATCAATTTTTTTGGTTTTCGTTGATTGCTTTTTGATCCGTATTGATAGTTCTTGGGTTTACATCAATTTCTTTTTGGTTTATACCAATTTTTTTTGGATTTGTGTCAATTTGTTTTGAGGTTGTATCAATTTCCTTTTTGAGGCTGTACCAAATGAATCAGGTCTAATCAATTTTTTTGGTCGTTACCAATTTGTTTTGGGTTTGTATCAATTGTAATTGGGTTTGTACTGATTGTTTTTAGCTCCGTAACAATTTGTTTTTGGTTTTAATGAATTTCATTTTGGGTTTCCATTGAATATATTAGGGTCTGTAATTGATTGGTTTTGAGTTTCAATCAATTTTGACTGGGTCTGTATGCAATATTTTGGGGTCTGTATCAAGCTGCTTTGGATCTATATCAAGTTGTTTTGGAGAGGGTATCATCCATGAGCTATTTGTAGCCATTTGGCTATTTTTTCACAAAATTTTTAATAATAAGATTTGCAGTTAACAGATTTTTGAAAAATTGTTTGGCATATTTTCACATAAAACCTACATAGCCATGATAGATTCGTTGTTGTATACATATATTATAAGTAAATATGGGGTTTTTCCTTCGTGAATCTTTTAAACTGTAAAGATTTGTCTACTATTCAATACTTGAAAAATGGTTCATCTGTTAAATTTTTTGCTGGTATTGGATCTGTATTGATATTTTTGGGTGTGTATCAGTTTTTGGGGTTTTTATTCGTTAGTTAGGGGTCATTTCATAGAATGAAAACCAGGTACTAGCAAAGACCTTGAATGAATTAATCCATTTTTAATATTTTGTGCAATAGACTTTGTAGAGTAAAAATGTCTGGACTTTCAGTTAGCAATTTAATTCATCGTGTATAACTTGAAACTTTCAGAGAAGTGATGATATTGCCAAATTACTCATAGCATAGTAGCATTCCTTTTGCATGACAAACTGAAATTGAAATGGAATTCAATTACTCAGGTTTAAAATGGGAAAGATTCAGGAAAAAATGGCAAATAAATGAATGATGAAATATTTATAAATATAGGTGGGAAAAACTGTTACTGTTATTTCATAACAGTGTTCTATGGGAAAGGTCCTCCACTAAAAACAAGTCATTTCTAAAATGGGGAGGTCCCTAGGATGCAGGGATGGGGATGAGATATCCCTCCACCGCTCCCTCACTACCATTACTTAGAGGGAAATGTTCTCACGATGTTCCCAATATAAAGGGCATGTTTGTGAGATGGCCCCCCCCGCCTCCTCCTCCTCCCCCCTCCTGTTGGGGATATTGAGGGGACACTAGGAAGTCCCCAAGATGGTGTGGAAACTCCATGAAGTCCCATGAACATCTCAAAAACTTTGGTGGGATGTCCCCACATTTTCTCTATGTCATGATAACGATTTTGATTTGTATCAAAGCTTTAAACGGAAGACAACATGATGGCATGCACAAATGGTTGAACTTGGAAGAAAGAAGGAATACACACATGGTATTGGAGGCAAAACATACTATTAAAACAGCTGTTCCTATTGGCATTTCTGAAATGGGGATGTCATAGGATGTAGGGACAGGGATGAGACGTCCTCCCATTGCCCTGCCCCCCCCCCACCACTTTCGGAGGGGAAATGTCCTTGGGATGTTCCTCCTTGTTGGGGACTTTGAGGGGATGCTAGGAAGTCCGTAGGATGGTGTGGAAACTGCATGAGGTCTCTTGTACATCTTGGGAACTTTGGGATATCCCCATAGTTTGTCTATGTCATAATAATGACTTTGATTTGTGTCAAATCTTTGAATAGATAGACAACATGACGTCACGTACAAATGGTTGACCTTGGAAGAAAAAAGGAATACTTACATGGAATTGGAGGTAAAATATACTATTAAAACAGCTGTTCTTGTTTTCTTTACTTGGATGCACACTCTCTTATCTTAACTTTAGGAATTTGGTGTTCAAATATTCCTGATTTAGTATGCCACTGACACCTTGCGCTTAGTAGAGAGTGGAGGAAGTGGTAAGGGTTGGTGGTGGTGGATGTTATCTTGGGAACTTTGGGATATCCCCATAGTTTGTCTATGTCATAATAATGACTTTGATTTGTGTCAAATCTTTGAATAGATAGACAACATGATGTCACGTACAAATGGTTGACCTTGGAAGAAAAAAGGAATACTTACATGGAATTGGAGGCAAAATATACTATTAAAACAGCTGTTCTTGTTTTTTTTACTTGGATGCACACTCTCTTATCTTAACTTTAGGAATTTGGTGTTCAAATATTCCTGATTTAGTATGCCACTGACACCTTGCGCTTAGTAGAGAGTGGAGGAAGTGGTAAGGGTTGGTGGTGGTGGATGTTCATTGTTATCAAGTTTTCATAAATGTTTGTGAGTTTCTGCTGATTGCTGCAAGGAATTTCTACAAACTCATCAACCAATTCAAATAAGCATAGCTAGTTGTATATGTCACTTCATAAAATAAATTAACATCAATTTATTAACATTTTAGTATATTAATATTCTTAATTTATATTATATTATTTGAATTTTGAATATTATTATATATTATGATTTTTATATGTTTTTTGTATGAATGTACCCAGTCCTCCAAAAGTAATTTGCCATACTGGCACACCGTATCCATGTGCCTATACCTGTACCCGATTCCTATTCGACAACTTAGAAACAAACATAAGACAATGAAAAGGAATTTGTTTAATGTTGCCAATTACAAATTGTATGTAATGTCCCCTCCAAAGTGAGACATCTGTATTCAGTAGATTAGCCTATTATTGCGATCCTCGTAGGCTAATGAGATTGGATAGAGGGTCCATTGAGGGATGCAGCTTCTTCAGTATTCAGAGCTATGCAGGATTGGTGTTCGTTTGAGGTCTACAGGACTCCGTATGAAGGACTTGCTATTTATAGTAAGTCAGAGATGCTAGAGATGGGACCCTGCTATTTTTAGTAAAGGGGCATGGTCATATGCAGTTTCCTCATGCCAGCTCCCAGTTCTGATGGCGTGCAAAAATGTTGAGTAATAATGGAGATATTAATATTTATTTGATTAAAATAAATATTAATGGTTTTGAGCTTATAATATTAAGTTATAATATAATTTTATATTATAACTTAAGTGACTTAAGTGAAGGGTCAAGTTCTCATCAGTTGGGGCCAGTTGAGCAATTAAATTAAATTGAAATATTTATGCACCAACTATTGAGACTTAAATGAAAATTAAAAGTAATATTATTACTCATTTCAAAATCGAAGAAGAGGAGCTTTTTGGGATAAATTGAACCCTAATGTGAGAAGCCTATTTATCTCTTGAAAATCGTACAAGGCTTCATAATGATGATTGTTGTGTTGTTGATGAAGTTTATCTGAGAAGAGAAAGCCAAGGGTTTTCAATCCTCGTGCCATTGGAGAACGTTTCTTCTCCAGTGTTTGCAGCCATTTGAAACAATGAAATACCTGTTGAATTTGGTATTTTGGAGGGCATCATTCAGGTGTTCTATTTGAGCATATTGGTGAAGGAGTACAAAGATTATTCAAGGGTTTCAAGGTTTTATGTTTGCAGATGTGAAGATTGTGGAAGATTAAGATTTAATCATTTGCAAATCAAATTTATGTTTGCTACTATAGTGACGTGAATAGTAGCGCTACAGTACCCGCGCTACAGTGCTGCGCTATAGTACCCGTGCACCAAGGGTTTGATTCTATGCTTCAAAGGCAGCATATTGAAGGAGATTTGGACTTGTTATGAGTTTGTTTTTTTGGCTGAAGTTGTGAACAGCAGCTGCATGTTTGCAAATTAATTCGGGTATGATTGTAATAACCTGCTCTATTAAATAATGATCAAATAAATATATAGTGGAGGAGTTATTATCGCAGTTGCTTGTATTCTTTCATGTTTTTGCATTTTATTTCCTTGCAAATATTTCAAGAAAACACAAAAAAAGCAGAAAATCCTCATTAAACATCAAACACACAAAACAAAAAATCAGCATCAGAAATAAGGGCACGAAGTGCTATTACATTGGTATCAAAGCCAATATCCTGCCATCCTGGAGGGTTGAAGGCACATGAGTAGTCATCACAAATATTTCACACGCAGTAAAGGGGAATCAGAGGCAGATTGGCAAAGAGATAATCCATTTGCAGAGGAACCTTTGTCAGATATGGGTGATAGATCAGAAGAGGGTCCACATAGGAGTGAAAGGAGAGATGAGGATGTATTAAGAAATACTAGAAGGGATGATGAAAGAGATGGTGATAGAGAAGTGAGAGAGACTTTAAGGGATTTACGGGTTGGTCAACAACAGGTAGCTGGTGCTCTATAGCATTTGGCAAATACACTACAGTAGTTGAACTTTCCTAGGAGACAACCTCAGAATCAAGATGATGACAGGAGTGTAGCAGGATCACAGAGGGTGCAGAGGACACTTTCCCGCATTGCAGATAGGCCGACTCGACCGACCTTTCTTAGGGAAGAGCGAGCGGAGGAGAATATTGAGGAGGTTGAGGAACCAACCTTTGTAGATGCATATATGGCTGCACATGATGAGTGGCGGCAACTGACACCAGAGGCATGAGAACTCATGCACTTTGATCGATTTGTTCAATCGAGGATGGACTATTACAGGGCTTGACAGGGGAATAGGCCTCGGAACCAGAATAGGGACTTGAAGCATGCGGCCAACAAGATCACCCTACCTTACTTTGATGGTAGCGGCAAGGTGACAGCACAGTCTTGGATTCATCGGCAGGACACTTTCCTGGCACGTCGACCTATGTCTGAGGAAGAAGCAATCAAGTTTGCCACGTTACATTTAGAGGGAGCAGCCCATGACTGGTGGTATCAAGGAATGGTTACGCTGCAGCACGATCGTATCACCACCTACCAGGAGTTTGTGGATAGATTGGTTGTTCGCTATGATAAAAAGGATCCAAAAGTCTATTTTAGGGATTTAGCACAACTTTGACAGACTGGTAGCTTAGAGGGCTATATCAGTGACTTTCAGAAGTTGTCTGTAATGGTTACAAACATTTCAGAGAGGAGGTTGGTTGTGCTTTTCATAGAGGGGTTATTGGAGCCGTTACGTGGGTGGGTTAAGGCTTTCGATCCACCAACACTACAAGAGGCAATGAAGAAGGCAAGGAGTATGGAACTTGCAGCCCCATCCAACAAGTTCAGATCATCAAACAAGTTTGGCACGAAGGGCTCTTCTTCATTCAAAGATAATAAAACATTTCCCAAGAACAAAGAAAATCTGATTTTAAGGGAGATCAAAAGGGACAATTAGCAGCTCCATTTGATCGTGAAACATTAAATGATCTGTGGAAACGAAAGCTTTGTTTCTACTGCAAGGGTCCATATGACGCAAATCATGATTGCCCCTTAAAGCCGAAGGGCAAAGCTAACCGTGCTATGTGGGCTTTTTATGAAGATTCATAATCTGAAAATTCCGACCAGCAAGCTGGTCAAGAAGAATCAGATGATGAAAGTTAGAAGAAGAAGAGGAAAAGGAAAGGGAAATTCATCTACAGGAGGCACAGATTTCTAATATCTAGCAGGAAGGGTCTTTTCGAATGCGTGGTGTTCTAGCAGGTCAAAAGGTCATCACCCTTTTGGATACGGGTGCCACTCATAATTTTATTGATACACACTTTATGGAGAAGTGTGGGATCATGACTGAGGAGTTTGAAGGTATAAGGGTGAAAGTGGCGGATGGATATACCCTTAAGTGCGAAAGAATGGTCAAAGATCTCCCGATGCGCCTTAATAACTATAACTTTAAGGCTGATTACTACGTGGTAAACATGGGAGACATAGATGTAGTTTTGGGGATGAGATGGCTCCATGCTATTGGCAAATTCACTCTTGATCTTCGTGAAATGGAAATGAGTTTTGAGGTAGAGGGAAAGACTCAAATACTAAAAGCCATCAAAGATAGCAATTTCAGGATGTTGTCATTTAGGAGGATGGAGAGCCTCATGCGGCACAATATGGTGGATTGGGCAGCTGAATGTGTGCTAATGCCAACTCAGTAGAGGGAGCATAAAACAGAATATCATCCGGATATACAGGAGATCAGAATTAAACATGGGAAGGTTTTCAGCGACATCCCACCAGGTAGACCTTCTGATAGGGGTATTGAGCATATCGTAGAGCTAGAAGAGGGTGCTAAGCCCGTGATGATTACTCCGTACAGGCATCCGAAACGTCTTAAGGATGAGATAGAAAAAACCATTAAGGAGTTGCTCACCATGGGTCACATTCGGTTGAGCAAATCACCATTTGCCTCCTCAGTGGTTTTAGTCAAGAAGAAGGATGGTACTCTTCGCATGTGCATCGACTACAGGGTTTTGAATAAGAGGACCATTAAAAACAGATACCCCATCCCACGGATCGACAAGTTGATTGACGAGCTACATGGTGCTTGTTTCTTTTCAAAAATTGACTTGCGATCTGGTTATCATCAGATCAGGGTGCATGAGCAGGATATAGAGAAAACAACATTTAGATGCCACTGTGGGCATTTCGAGTTTGTGGTTATACCATTTGGGCTAACCAATGCTCCAGCTATGTTCCAAGCCATAATGAACAGAATCTTCCAGTCACAGTTGAGGAGGTTTGTACTTGTATTCTTTGATGATATACTGGTATACAGTTGAACGTGGGAGGATTACCTTGTCCACTTGGATGCAGTGTTAGGGATTTTGGATAGTGAGTCTTTGTATGCGAAAGAATCGAAGTGTGACCTTGGCATGACAAAATTATTATATTTGGGTCATATTATTGGTGCAGAGGGTGTGAGGATGGATCTTGACAAGATCCGAGCCATCATCGACTGGCCCACTCCAGAGAATCTCACACAGTTGCGGGGATTTTTGGGGTTATGTGGTTTCTATCGCCGGTTTGTCAGCGGTTATTCGCGTCATGCAACACCTCTCACAGACTTGATGAAGAAAGGTGCTTTCATGTGGACTCCGGAGGCACAGGAGTGCTTCATGAAATTCAAACAGATTATGACCACTTGTCCTATTCTTGCTCTGCCAGACTTCACGAAGCCATTTGAGCTTCATTGTGACGCCTTGGGTGAGGGAATTGGTGCTGTGATTATGCAGGAGAAACACCCGATTGCATTTGAGAGCAGGAAGCTCAGGGGACCGAAGAGAGGGTATAGTATTTATGATAAAGAGATGTTGGCCATAATGCACGCTTTGGCCAAATTCAGACAATATCTCATTGGCAGTAAATTCTGTATAAAAACTGACCATAATAGTCTTAGACACTTTTTGGGGCAGCGAGATCTTAATGACCGCCAGCAGAAATGGGTCAGTAAGCTTTAGTCGTATGACTTCGACATTACATACTTCAAGGGTACTCAAATTGTCGTTGCTGATGTTCTATCTCGCAGACCACACTTGAACAACATGGTTCAGATCTCAGAGGATTAGAGGCACCTGATTGTGGCGGAATACGCCAAGGATACATGGGCATCTGGGATCATTGAGGGGTCAGTTCAGGACATCAGATATGTAGTTGTCAATGAGCTCATAATTTATAAGGGCAGGATATATTTGACGCCAGGGTCAAAAGTGAAGAATATAATACTGAGGGCTTTCCATGATGTGCCTACTGCAGGACACCCATGATACTTCAAAACTTACAGGCAGATCAGGGAGAGGTTTACATGGAAAGGACTCAAGGCTGATGTCCTTCAGTATGTTACGGAGTGTCCCGTTTGTCAGCAGAACAAACAGGAGCACACTTACCCGACAGGTTTATTACAGCCCCTTTCGATTCCTGATAGGAAGTGGGAATGCCTGTCCATGGACTTTATTACGGGCTTGCCTAAAGCTCAGGGGAGAGACTGTATATATGTGGTTGTAGATCGTTTAACAAAATATGCCCACTTCTTTCCGATCACAGCTACATACACGGCTACATAGGTGGCATAATTGTTCTTTCGAGAGATTTTCAGGCTTCATGGGTTGCCTCGGACCATAGTCAGTGACAGGGACAACCGCTTCATGAGTCACTTTTGGTAGGAGGTGTTCAGACTCTGTGGGACCGAGTTAACCCCGAGTGCCAGCTATCACCTGCAGACAGACGGGCAGACAAAGATAGTTAATAAATGGGTGGAAGGTTATCTCAGAAATTACATAGTTGGACAGCAAAAGGCATGGGTAAAGTGGATCCACCTCTGCGAGTTTTGTTATAATTCCACTTTCCACATGTCTATACAAATGACACCTTTCATGGCGTTATACGGGTATGAAACTCCTAGCTTCATCGACCTTTTGTTTAGTGATAGCAGAGTGCCTAGTGCGGGAGACTTGTTGCAGGAGAGTCAAGACATTATGAAGACTCTCAAGGAGAATATCACTAAGGCACAAAATCAGCAGAAACAGTATGCTGATCAGAGGAGGCTGAGAGATCATTTGAGGTGGGAGACATGGTACCGACAGTCTACACTCAGGAAAAGTGGTGCTGAAAAGTTGAAACCACGCTACTATGGGCCCTTTCGGATTATTAGGCGAGTGGGTGAAGTAGCATATGAGTTAGAGCTCCCAGCAGATAGCCGAGCTCACAATGTCTTTCATGTATCATGCCTCAAGAAGGCATTGGGACAACATGTGACTCCATCAGTAGTGTTGCCACCCCTGGATGACGAGGGGAAATTGATTCTTGAGCCAGAGGCTATCTTGGATTTTCGAGAGAGGCGGGTACGGAAACAGACTATCACAAAATATCTGGTTAAATGGAAGGATTTGCCAGTTGAGGATGCCACCTGGGAAGGTGAGGAGATCTTACAACACCCAGCATTGAGATTGCTTGTGGGCAAGCAATTTCAGGGAGGGAGGACTGTAATTTCCCCTCCAAAGTGAGACATTTGTATTCAGTAGATTAGCTTATTATTGCGATCCTCGTAGGCTAATGAGATTGGATAGAGGGTCCATTGAGGGATGCGGCTTCTTTAGTAGTCAGAGCTATGCAGGATTGGTGTTCGTTTGAGGTCTACAGGACTCCGTATGATGGACTTGCTATTTATAGTAAGTCAGAGATGCTAGAGATGGGACCCTGCTATTTTTATTAAAGGGGCATGGTCATATGCAGTTTCCTCATGCCAGCTCCCAGTTCTGATGGCGTGCAAAAATGTTGAGTAATAATGGAGATATTAATATTTACTTGATTAAAATAAATATTAATGGTTTTGAGCTTATAATATTAAGTTATAATATAATTTTATATTATAACTTAAGTGACTTAAGTGAAGGGTCAAGTTCTCATCAGTTGGGGCCAGTTGAGCAATTAAATTAAATTGAAATATTTATGCACCAACTATTGAGACTTAAATGAAAATTAAAAGTAATATTATCACTCATTTCAAAATCGAAGAAGAGGAGCTTTTTGGGATAAATCGAACCCTAATGTGAGAAGCCTATTTATCTCTTGAAAATCGTACAAGGCTTCATTATGATGATTGTTGTGTTGTTGATGAAGTTTATCTGAGAAGAGAAAGCCAAGGGTTTTCAATCCTCGTGCCATTGGAGAACGTTTCTTCTCCAGTGTTTGCAGCCATTTGAAACAGTGAAATACCTGTTGAATTTGGTATTTTGGAGGGCATCATTCAAGTGTTCTATTTGAGCATATTGGTGAAGGAATACAAAGATTATTCAAGGGTTTCAAGGTTTTATGTTTGCAGATGTGAAGATTGTGGAAGTTAAGATTTAATCATTTGCAAATCAAATTTATGTTTCTGCTACAGTGACGTGAATAGTAGCGCTACAGTACCCGCGCTACAGTACCCGTGCACCAAGGGTTTGATTCTATGGTTCAAAGGCAGCATATTGAAGGAGATTTGGACCTGTTATGAGTTTTATTTTTTGGCTGAAGTTGTGAACAGCAGCTGCATGTTTGCAAATTAATCCGGGTATGATTGTAAATTTGTAATAACCTGCTCTATTGAATAATGATCAAATAAATATATAGTGGAGGAGTTATTATCGCAGTTGCTTGTATTCTTTCATGTTTTTGCATTTCATTTCCTTGCAAATATTTCAAGAAAACACAAAAAAAGCAGAAAACCCTCATTAAACATCAAACACACAAAACAAAAAATCAGCATCAGAAATAAGGGCATGAAGTGCTATTACATTGTAAACTTTGTTTTGAGCCGATTATCTAATTCTCAATCAATTACAGCTTACAACTTTGTTTGGTTTACAAATTCTAATTGTTTGATGTGGACGATTATTTGAATCTTTAATTTTCAAATTCCTTAGTGTATGTGTACTCTGTGAGTTTCAGAATCTGGAGTATTAAAATGAAGGAAAATTGAAAAAATGAAGTATTATAGGTGAAGGAAAGTTAAATTGTGGGGTTTTCAGAGTTTTATCTAGTCTTGGCAAAGACAATATGCCTGAGTCAGGTTGACATGGTTTGGGAGCTGGTCAGTGATTACTTAGGAGTAACTGCAAGTTTTTGCCAGGTTTTGTATCAATGATTCATTGATCTGGCCCCTGGTAATCATAAGGTTTTGATTGTTGGGAATCCATGCTTGGGTCTTTCGTAAAAGGTTAAAATCAATAATTTGCTCTTCAGTTGCAAACACATAAAAATAATGAAATAACTGCTTCAGGGACCAAAACAGCACCAAACACAGCTCCAGTTATTTTCTATCTGTTGGAGTAGAGTTCACATCCTTAGGGAACGAGGCACCTGGAGCATCCAACATCACCACCTTTGACTCAGCATGTGGGAAACCACTGTTCCACACTCTTTGACAACCATCTGAGCTGCCATTGTCTCCACAGCCACGCCTCTTCTTCCACTGTCCTTTACATGTTCTCTATAAAAATGGTGAGCATAAAACGAAAATTATCTAAGCCATGAATGCACAGAAATAATACTGAAAAATATGCAATTGAGATTGATATATTTGAATGATTTTTCATTACAATCAATTGGCTTTTTAAAGCCTTTCATTTTTCCAGCAACTACCTATGAGAATATAACTTTCCAAAACTAACTTTTGTTTTATTTATATAAACTGTAAACTAACCTATTTACCAAACATTATTTTATTTATTTAATCTAATACTATCTAAAATGATGTAAGAAATCCAACATTCCCTCCCTTATTACATCAATCCGAACAAAGGGTGGAACACTGCAAGGACCAAACACAGCAGCCCTTCTGAAGACTTTGATGAAGCATCTTCAACAATTCTCCTCGGTCACCCAGGAAACACCATACTGAACACATCAGTGGATCTCCTGACTGTCAAATCTGTATAATACTTGTGAATCAAGCTCATACTCCATTATCCACAAGTACACCACTCCTGTGAATTGAGACAAACTCCATTATCGACAAGAAAAGACACCAATCAACTGTGAATTGAGACTCACTCAATTATCCACAGCAACAAAACCACCAACCAACTGTGAATCAAGACTAACTCTATTATCTACAGTAACAATCCTTCATTTGTGGACTGAGACCTACTCAATTATCCACAAGTACACACCTGCAAAACTAGGGATTGAGATAAGCTCAATTATCCATAAGTACCACTTATCAAGTCTACATATTGAGACATACCCATGTATTTGCAAACCAAAAAAATTGCCATGCCCCCCTTGCTCCATCAAGAGACTCAAGATGAAAGATGAAACTGGTGCTTCTCATGCAGTATATCATCTCTGAGCGAGAGGCTAATTCGAGATGATAAAAGTCCTCCTGCCTCCAATGCCTCCAACCTCCAATTTGATCTTGCTTTACATTCATTGGTGATTCTCCTTTAGCAAATCCACACTGTAATTCTGCTTTTAAACTGCTTGCAAAATACTGATAATTTCTTCATACCATTTTTGGGTTTTATTCTGCTCTTCCTTTTCTTTCCAAAACATTTTGAATTTTGAAACTTTATGGAAAAATGAAAAAGGTATCACAGTTTTACTGCAACTATGTTAAATTGATGTAAAAAAAGTCATTTTAAGAAGCAAAACAATAAATGAGCATACCATATTTCTTTGCTAGTAGCTTCTTCATTGCTTCTTCACAGGCCTAGCATCATGAACGCTTTGATACCATGTAAAAATGGTGAGCATAAAACTAAAATTATTGAATCCATGAATGCACAAGAATAATGCTGAAAAATATGCAATTGAGATTGATATATTTGAATAATTTTTCATTACAATCAATTGGCTTTTTAAAGCCTTCCATTTTTCCAGCAACTACCTACGAGAATATAACTTCCCAAAACTAACTTTTGTTTTATTTATACAAACTATAAACTAACCTATTTACTAAACATTATTTTATTTATTTAATCTAATACTATCTAAAATGATGTAATAAATCCAACATTCTCTTCCCATGGACCAAACGATGATTGGATTTCCACCTTTCCTTCTGTGGATATTAGGAAGACTTTCTTCATCTTATTCCAATCAGTGGCATCCTCTTTTGACTCTAGCACATGTGTGACTTTTTCAGCCAGCTCAATTGTCATCCCCATGGACAACAGTTTCTCTATGGATTTTGTGAGGCTTTGTAAAGTGTCCATTTCATTCAGGGTTATGAGGCATGCAATGCATCCTTTGATTGGAGGGGGAAGAGGTACCCTTTTCCTCTTCGTGCCCTTGCTCTGAGTGGAAAGAGCTTGAACCTATGAGAGTTGACAACCCTGACAAAGCTGGTTTGGCACAAGCCTAAGGTAGTTCCTAACCAGTACTTGATTTCCTTCCTCATCTACCCAGATTCTCTGTGCCCTGTCAATACTAAGGAGGTTGAGTTTGTGAGAGTGTATTTTCTCAAGCCTCTTCTCAAGTGTTGAAGTGTAATGTCCCCATTTTCGTGAGCATCAAAGTTTGAAGGATTAGCCTAGCAGTTGACCCTCGTAGGCTAGTGTGGTGGATTAGAGGGTTCAGTTTGGGAGTTATGGAGCTATCAGGTGGTTGTTGTTAGTGTTCATCTCTCTAGATCCTTCTTATGTTTTGAGGCATTGATATTCAGAGGTCTCTGGTTCAGTTTTGAGGGACTTACTAATTATAGTAAGTCAGTGGATGTTAGAGAGGGACCCTTACTATTTTTAGTAAGGCAGTTGGATGCACAGTGGATACAATGGTTAACTCCTAGGTTCAGATGGAATTGAGAAATAATGATTATTTGTGGAGTTATGTTATTTAATTATTAATAAAGTGATTACTTTATTAATAATTAATTATAAAGTTTTAAATTCACTTTATGTCCGACGGGGCCATGACCCCCAAAAGGTCACTTAAAGTACATTATATATTATTATTTAATGAGCACCCATTTATTAAAGTGAAAGGCAAATATTAAATATCATTTTAAATGATTTTAAAGAGACTTCTAGAAGGGATCGACCTAATCGGAGAATTATATAAAGGTCATCGAAAAGTAAGTGAAGGCATCATTGGATCATTTTACATATTGGATTTGTGCTTTTGGAGAGCTTGGCTCTTGAGGATGGAAACCTAGGGTTTTCAGAATTTTTGATCAGTGGGAACGAAAACTCTCATTGATTGGCATAACTGAGGTTGTGATAGATCTTCCAAAGGGTTGCCCGTGGATTGGCTTCATCTAGGAGTCAACTTTGTGCTTCAACAGATTTACAGGAGAGATTCGGAATAAGGGTTTCAGCATCTTGCAAGATCAGAAGATTGTTTCCGGGTATGCATTTGGCTGTAAAATCTTTGAAGAATAAATGAATAAAGATTTATGCTTGCAGCATTTGTAATTGTTTTACATTTTCCAGATTAGTCTTTATTTCCAACGTTTTATGCATTTGTCATTTATGCATATTATTATATCAAAAACACAAATATTACAAACCCTCATCACTCAACATCAGTTATCGGAGGTTAGAGACAACAGGTCTCTTACAGTAGTATCAAAGCCTGAATCCTGCCATCTTGTGTTGAGTAAAATTTCATGAACGGAAAGGAAATTTTTAGAATTGAGGGTTTTGAATAACATTCATATTCATATCTGGTTTATCATTGAAGATTTCAGAGATTATAAATAAGTGTATTTATTGAAAATATTGTGACTTGGCTGTGTGCCTGATTGAATCGATTTATTTAAAGGATCTGTAGAAGATACCAGGGCCTGTCCAATAATTCTATGGATAATCCTAATAAGCAGAAAGAAGACAAATTTAAGAGAAAAGAGCATCGAAAGACGAAAATAAGAGAGTAGTTTGAAAGTCGGAAGTGAGACGGAAAAGAAGTCGTCTGTAGTTGATTTGTTAAAATCTACTGGTGATAGCTATAGATTTACAATTGAAGCTATAACCAGGGAGTTAAGTGATTTATGCCAGTCGTGGCAAGCACAAAAAATTTCAGGTAAAATCGGTTTAAAGACGAAATTGTCAGTAAGCGAACAAGACAAATTGAATCGCTTGGGAGACCAGTCGGGAGCTATCGATTTGGAGATAGTAATTCCGTTTTTTTTAATCCGGGCGCCAGAAAGGGACAAACTGGCCCTGACGCAGATTTAAGACAAAGGCTACGAATTATATTGAAAGGAAATCTGATTAAAAATTTAAAGAGGATCAAGGATTCAAACAAGACAAACAAAATAATAAAGGCAGCTCGATTCTCCTTATATCGGGAGCAGCTTGGCACAAGTCGCATTCTGTTTGGAGGCCATCAGTCCTTATGGCTAGTTCGAAATATATATACAAATAGGAGCACCAATCTGGAGTAAGACAAATTCTGTGTTGGGAAGGAAATCGTGGCCTTGTATGTTTGGGTTGTTAGTTTGAAGGAGATAAGATGAAATAGTAATCTTCATCTCTGGAAAGAGACGCATATTATAAATACGTCAAGAATCGGGTCTTGGAAAGACAAAGACGTGGGCTCAAGGAGATTGCATCTTTTGGAGATTTAATCTGAAATATATAGGAGACAAAGCTGTCAGAAAATTTGGAGATTGCATTCTACCAGTCAGGACTTTTACACATCAAACAATAAGTAGCTGCGATCTTATGAAGGGACGAATTATAAAGATTTAAAGGTGGAAGGAAGAATTTACTGTTTTATTCACCTATCGGGAGCTGCTACACAAAAAGTTAGGACTGCATAAGACAAACAGTGAATCGCGATTTATTTCATTAGGCCTTTGTGGAGTTAACTCAGCCGCTGGGAGCCGAGAATGTGCGTGACCTTCACTAAAGCCAAGATTTTGTAAAGTCATCAACATCTCTGGTCAAGCATATCTTTCTAGGTTCTTAACAATATTACATTTTGTATTGCAGCTCATCGAACTGTTGGTTATTGTAAATTGCACATTGCATGGTCACTATACCTGGGGATTATAATGTAATTTGAGTTGGCATTGTCACTAGGAAGACATCTCTTTATTTACACATATTGGAATCAGTTGGAAATGTTATTTGCAATATCAATTGAGTGGGAGGTTATGAACGAAGCACAGATTGCCGAGTGCAACATTGTCTTGTACGCATTACCAGGTTGGGTAATATTCCTCTATATGCTTGACCAAGTAACCATATGCTCAGAATATTATAATTCTGTAAATCTGTATACAAATAGGGGTCTGAGTGCCTAAATCTGTAATCAGAACAACCGTCTATCTGTTTGAGATTACCATTGTTTATGATTAGAGTTGGGAATTCATTGTAGACCGCATCCCTTGAATTCTCAGTCTATGTAATGCCAAAAACAAAAAAAAAAGACTGCTAACTGAAGTTCAAACTTGAGTGCATCTTTATTATCGACAAACATCTTGCATTTAAGTGACCGACACTCTTTCATATTCAGTTTCATTGATTTCCAGTCTAGTTCTAAAAAAATAAAAATGAGTTCTAGCAGTGGAGAAATGATGGAATCAGTTGATGGTAAATGGTTGGCCAAAATGCTCTATAAACAGGGTAATAAGCTTGGCAGTTTACATCAATCTAGATATGATACATTGTGTATTTTGAATAGGCTGGAAGAAATTTTAAGTTATGTAGAACAGTCACCTTCAACATTGCTTCAGATAGCTATGACTCCTACATGGAAAGCTTTGGGTGAGCATAGGTATTTGAAACACAGTGACCGTGAGGTTAGACTCATGGTGGCCCTATGCATCAGTCAGTTTATGAGGATCACAGCTCCTTTGGCGCCTTATGATGCGATCATCATGGGTGAGGTTTTTGAGTTGATTGTTGACAATATGGTTGGGATTGGTGACATTGGTAGTCCTACTTACGCACAAAAGGTTAAGGTCTTAAAGCTAATGGCACAGGTTAGATCATGTGTTGCCATGCTTGATTATGACCAACATTTTCTTGTGTTACAGTTATTCAGACTCTTTGTAGAGTCCATTAGTTCAGGGCATGACAGGTGTATACAGGATTACATGAGAGACATTATGACTTCCATTATTGATAACATCGATAGCATGTCTCCACCCATCATGACACTTCTTCTAGCAGTTCGCAAGTGAGAGAAATTGATATCTCTAGCTGCTTATGTGTTGGTATGCAGTGTCTTTGATCAGTGTAAAGACAAGTTGGGACCTTATTGGATTGAGGAGGAGCAGGTGTAAGAAAAGAAGGTGAGATTTGTGGAAAATGTGGTGACTATTAGCGCCCAAGATGATGTTATCAGTCATGATAACAAGTCTGATTTTCATGACATCAATGTTGAAATTTTGCATCAGCATGAGACAGTGACTACACATGTGCAAGATGCTTCTATTGAGTTGTCACATGAAGGTACTCAAGATTTGGGTACTAATGGTGCAATGTGTGATGAGGATTTATGTCATGGTGAGTCTGATTTCCGCATCGATCGACGATATTGATTGATATTTGATCGATATATGATTTACGAAGGATTATTTTGATATTGATCAATTTTAGATGACGATGGATGATTATTTAATGATGAAGATTTTGTTTGATAGACATTGATATGATAACGGATCGAGATCAACATCACGGTTGGAGGAGCTTACTGTGGAGTTGAGTTTCGCATAGTCTCCACCAGCTACAATTACAGTATAGTTTCCTATAGTGGTAGTTGGTCATGATTTGACATCCACGGGTTGTAGTGAGGATGTGGTAACATCCATCCCAGAAACAGGGGCAGTTGACTCAGTTGAGCTGAGTACTTTGATTGAGAGCAGCAGAGAACCACATGTTACATCAGGTTCTCCAGTGGTCAGTACTATGATAGATGATGCAAGTCCGATAGTTGATAGCTCTTGTGTGGCTGTGGTGGATTTTCTAGAGAGTTGTGTACACGACACTACTCCATCATCTTCACAGGGGACTCGCAGAGTGTCATCTGGTTGGGAGTATGGCTCTCATGTTGATTTGTTTCCCTCTCCTGGAAGCAAATTTGTTACTTCATCCCATGTAGCTGATTTTGGACGCTAGCTTGTTGTGTCTCAGAGTCAGAGTGATCAGTTGCAGGTTTCAGAGGATAAGGTTGATTTAGCCTTATTTCGTTTTTACTGTAGGAATTTGGAGCTATCTCTTGATTCTAATATTGCTAGTGATGAGCCATTGAACGAGGTGGGAGCATTTTATTGCAACTACATAGTGAGGAGTGCTCATCACTTCTCCTTTGATCCACACACGGAGGACTTGTTGATGTGTCTAGTTGGTGTGGCTCAGGGTTTATGCCATTTGTTGTGGGGTGGAGAGTTGCCATCTTCAGAAGATGGGATTAGCGGCTGCAAGTATCCGACTCAGTTGTTGGTGGACGATTACTTGTAGGGACAACAGTCAGTTATCCATCATGCTGATATGTATCTGGTAGGGCTTGCTTCTTCTATGTCACAGAGTTTTCATATGGGTACATGGTTACAGGATGACTATGATGTCAGTAGGCATGATGGCTTGGCTAGTTATCACATCCATGGGAGAACAGATAGAGATTTGGTATAGCAAATGTTTCCAGATGTTCTTATCTCCACATGACAGATGGATGTGAGTTCAGATTGTATTGGGATCCAGGTGGTGATAGTTTTGGCACTGAGTATTGGATGGGTCCCATTGGGTTACTACACTACTTTCAGCCAGGTGAAGTTGGAGACAGTAGAGCATAGTGGAAGTCTGAGGATGACAGACACGACAGACTTTCATTTTGGGTTTGGGATCTAGGGATAGCTTGTGCAATTGTGTTTATGCTAGTGCTTCAGGAGTCAGTTAGAGATGCATGGGACATTTCATAGTTCTTCTTTTGGGCCTTCAGAGGAGTGGGATTTCTTTGCAGTGGTGATTGCTTGGGGACAAGCAATTTCAGGGAGGGCGGACTGTAATGTCCCCATTTTCGTGAGCATCAGAGTTTGAAGCATTAGCGTATCAGTTGACCCTCGTAGGCTAGTGTGGTGGATTAGAGGGTTCAATTTGGGAGTTATGGAGCTCTCAAGTGGCCGTTGTCAGCGTTAATCTCTCTAGATCCTTCTTATGTTCTAAGGCATTGATATTCAGAGGTCTCTGGTTTAGTTTTGAGGGACTTACTAATTATAGTAAGTCAGTGGATGTTAGAGAGGGACCCTTACTATTTTTAGCAAGGCAGTTGGATGCACAGTGGATACAATGGTTAACTCCCAGGTTTAGATAGAATTGAGAAATAATGATTATTTGTGGAGTTATGTTATTTAATTATTAATAAAGTGATTACTTTATTAATAATTAATTATAAAGTGCAATTATAAAGTTTTAAATTCACTTTATGTCCGACGGGGCCATGACCCCCAAAAGGTCACTTAAAGTACATTATATATTATTATTTAATGAGCGCCCATTTATTAAAGCATTTATTAAAGTGAAAGGAAAATATTAAATATCATTTTAAATGATTTTAAAGAGACTTCTAGAAGGGATCGACCTAATCGGTGAATTATATAAAGGCCATCAAAAAGTAAATGAAGGCATCTTTGGATCATTTTACATATTGGATTTGTGCTTTTAGAGAGCTTGGCTCTTGAGGATGGAAACATACGGTTTTTAGAGTTTTTGATCAGTGGGAACGAAGACTCTCGTTGAGTGGCATAACTAAGGTTGTGATAGATCTTCCGAAGGGTTGCCCGTGGATTGGCTTCATCTAGGAGTCAACTTTGTGCTTCAGTGGATTTACAGGAGAGATTCAGAATAAGGGTTTCATCATCTTGCAAGATCAGAAGATTGTTTCTGGGTATGCATTTGGCTGTAAACTCTTTGAAGAATAAATGAACAAAGATTTATGCTTGCAGCATTTGTAATTGTTTTACATTTTCCAGTTTAGTCTTTATTTCCAGCATTTTATGCATTTGTCATTTATGCATTATCATATCAAAAACACAAAAATATTACAAACCCTCATCACTCAGCATCAGTTATTGGAGGCTAGAGACAGCAGGTCTTTTAGATGAAGTCATGAAACCAAGGCCTGGAGCTATTTTCTTACAGAGCTAGCCTTGCTTTCCATTGGCTCCTTGATCACCAGTCTCTTTCCAAATGTTCTTTCTGCTGCTTCAACTGTATAACTGGCTTGTGCTTTGTCCTGTTTCCCATGGTCATCTTCTCCATGAAAAGCCTCCTATAAGATCTCTAGACTAGCCTCCTCTGGCAAGTAGTCATCCTGAAGAGAGAAGTCTGCCAGCCATTTTAATATGGAAAATAATGACACTGTTAGTTTTCCCCATTCCATAGGGTGAAGCTATTCAATAATCATTCCCTCTCAAGCTGAATTATTAAATACAACTTGGCATCATAGCCTTCACACATGCAGCTTGCGCTTGTGTACAGGAGTCAAGCACATTCTTTGAGGCTCACTTCCAGGTTTGAGTACAGGCAGACCACACACATCCCTTGTTACTTGCAGACTTTTGTACTTCCTATTGTCTCTCTGTTCATCTGAGGCAGCTTACAACACTCATCTCTTTATACCGAGGCATAATATCATGTACTTTTATGATGTATAAAAATTGATATGATAAACATGATCTTATTTATTTTTATCTGCTCTCTTCTCTCATGGACACAATTACAAATTGTAACCCTCTATTCATTAACTGTCCAGTTTTGCGATAATTTTTGTATTGCAATTATAATATTTTTCATAGTTGCTAGGAGACTTGTACCCCAACCCTTGGTACTTGTCTGCTGTGCCAGAAACAGTCCCTGTATTGGAGACCTATATGGAGATGTCTCCAGACATTAGGAGACTTCAGATGAAGTTTCTTTGCATCTCCTATACGTCTCCTATAAGCATCACTTGAAAATAAGGAAACTTCCAATGGAGGTTTCTCAGATATATCACATAAATTACATTGGATTTTCTTAAAGTGCTGAAATGTGGTTGACAAAAGTTAAAGGAGCTAAACAAATACACTGATAGACTTGTAATTTTCTGTTCTTTTCATAAAAGTTTACAAGGATATTTGGTTGTAGAAAATTTCCTTATTAAATCCCAAACAGGCAATAATATGAAGCAAAACAATAATAAGGCTTAAGAGGTGTGCATGCATTGAAGTTTAAGTACCCGTCACTTATCTTTTTTTAAATAGCTTACCAGTACACATCCCTGCCTCCCATACCAGCACTAGTACTGTAGTACCCATCTCTTTGGTAACTATGATTTTCTTTTCTCATAACTTATCTGAGTTGCTACAATTCATATTTTTCTTAACTGTACAGTTTTTGAGATCTGAATCAATGTTATTAGAATAGTGTAAATTTCACAACCAACATAGCAATTGGAGCCAATGGTTAGAGAATGATGTTCCTTCTAAGAATGTTATTCTCAAGCATAGAGATTCTGGTAGATTTACAAATGAATTGTACCCAACTTGGTAACCTTAGCCTTGAATGCTTAACGTCAAGTGAAGGGAAGATGCAAACAAGATATGGAGAAGCGATAACAAGAATTAGCTGAAAAGGAGGCAACTTGTGAAGAGTTCAATAGGATTTGGCTATACTACATGATGCATTTAAAGAGATGGGGAAGAACCATGGCAATCTTGAATCAGCTCAATCAATAGTAGAGGAAAATTTGTTGAGCTCCCTTGAGTAATTATTCATCAGAATCATTTAGAAATGTTGAACATAACACAACAATAAATCTTAAGCAAAATGGGATGCTATGGTCAAGGATCGGCAAGAGAGAACCAAGGCATCAAAAGTTATCTTGAGGTTGAAATGTGACTCAAGAATGTTGGTTTTGAATATAGTAGCATAGCTATAGAATATTGATATTGTTCTTAATGTTCACCACAGTTATCAAAACGGAATGAATCTGGTTGGGACTTTTTTGGCAGAACAAAATTGGTACTGCTTGATTCGGACCTAATTTTTATATTGCTAATTTTCAAGATATTATTTTTATATAAATTTTTTTAAATTTAAAAAATGCCAAACCTTTCCAAGGGTTGTGGTGTAATGGTTAAATGGTGATTTGTAAAGAGAGTGGCCCAAGTTCAAACGCCCACATTGGAATAAGGTGATCCACAACTCAACAAACAAGCACATGTAATAACATATCTAGTATTAGGTTATGCTAATCTCTAGAATTGGTTTGGGCCCCAGGATTTTCCCAATTCCCTTTTACAAAAAATAATAAAGCTAGAAAATGTGAAATGAAAATGATAAAACTAAAATTGAGTCTCTATCCTGAAATCTAGATTGTTATTTGTATTTTTACTAAGTGTTGTATGTTGCATAAACCACTTGGAAAAGGCAAGCATTGAAACAATTTTAGCTAGGAAAATTGCTTACATTAACAAAGGAAAAGATTATAATATATAGAGAAGGTAGATTACTGTAGACATTTAAGATGTCTAACTACCTTAACTACTAACTACTGTGGAAACAGTATATTATTGACCATTAACAATAGAGAAATATTATTTTAACACCCTCCCTTAATGGTCAATCGTCTAACTAGCCTACAAAAAACAATCTACAGGGCTTTTGGTCATAAATTCTTCAGAACACTCTGCTGTTGCTGAGACCCTCCCTAGATCTACAGAATGTTAATGACCAAGAGAACCAAAAAACTCTCCAGAAAAGAACAGAGAAGGCTGCCCCTTCTTTAGAATGCTCTGCAACAAGAGACAAGAGCTAGCAAAAAACTGGCGCTTGAAAAAAACGCGATTTCAGCATAGAAAATCGTGGCCACTTCAAAACGCCCAGCAGGAGTCTTAAAATCACATGAAAAAATTTCGCGTTTTTGCTTGAGAATAGGTCTGAATTTTTTTTCAAATTACAGCTTCAAAAGGCTCACAAAATTCTTCTCACAAAATTTCTTAAACCCTCCCAGAATCTTGAGCCCTCCCGTGAGGGAGACTCAGACCTGCTCTGATACCATGAAACAATTTTAGCTGTGAAAATTGCTTGTATTAACAAGGAGAACAAATTACAATATATAGAGAAGGTAGATTATTGTAGAGATTTAAGATGTCTAACTACCTCAACTACTAACTACTATAGAAATAGTATATTATTGACCATTAACAATAGAGAAATATTATTCTAATAAGCATGAAGCACAACAAGTCCAAGATGCATATTTAGTTTGGAAACCTCAAGATGGGGATTCATCACTCTTAAAATCAATGAACCCAAGGAATGAATGCCAATGGTTGTAGATTACTGTTTGTTCAAAATGATGATATCCTCAACATTGTGATGGAGAAAATGGTAAGAGTTGCAAAAAACTAATAAGTGTACTCATCTTGGTAACCTTATCCCAGAATGGTTACATCAAGTGGAGGAATGATGCAACAAATGTATGGAGATGGTTTGATAAGAATTAGCCAACTAGGAGACTCCTTGTGACCATACTAGATGTATTTGACCATACTACAAGATGCATTTAGACATTGAAAAACCATGGGCATCTAAATCAAATGAAATGGCAATAGAAAAAAATTGATCTAGAAAATTTTAAAAACATAAACTACGAATTAATCTGAAGCTACTCAAGAAAATTACTGCAATGGTCAAGGATTGGGAAAAAGGAGCAAGACATCAAATTTTTTCTTGAGGTGGAAATGTGACTCAACAATATTTGCTTAGGATGCAATAGTGCAATTATAGAATGTGAAGATTTTTTTTGTTCAAGGATAACTGGAAACATCATTGGGCCTAGCCTGGCTGTAGGTGTAAATGTATCATTACACACGTGTGTCTGCTGAGTCATTGGTTACCTTATTGTGGTGCAGGGATTTGAACTTGAGTCACCCTTTTAAATGCACCACTTCATCATCACACTGCAACTCTTTGAACCCAAAATGTAGAAATTGTTCTTACCATACCCACCAATTTAGACTTAAATCTGGTTTGGATGTTTTTGAAAAGAAAGAAATGTTCCAATCAAATTCAGATCTGAGTCTTATATATTTCTAAATATTTAATTTATTTTTTAATATGTAGTTTTAAAACATAAAAACTAATCTGAAAAACATGAAATGCAAATGATAAAAATTAAAATCGAAACTAAATTTATCCAAAAAGCTAAATTATTACATGTATTTGTATTTCTTTCAATATTTTGCATGTTTTATGTATATATAGTTTTGAATATGTTATTTTTATTTATTTTAGTTTGGA